>JANAVB010033012.1:7242456-7417456 GCA_029216955.1 Iris pallida | reverse complement strand
AATTTGGTGGAGAGTGATCTGACATGATGCGCCTAGGATCGGGCGCATGAGAAGACTTTGGCTCGTAACCTTCAGGAGTTATAAACCAGTCTGGGCGCATAGCTTTTGAGGCGCACGGGAATCTTCGGGCGCATGGCTGCGGAGGCACATGCGAATGGTTGGTCGGCCACGTGGCTTGTAACCGTCAGAGAAAAGTAATGATGACGCTGATGTCAGCGGCGCTTTATTTTCTGTAAAAGCTGTGTTGTTCTGTCATCGAGGTATGGCTGTTGTCGTATCAGACTTCAGCATTTAATGTTCTTGACGGGTGATGAGCTTTTGAGTGGGCGCATTGATCTGCGTTCCACTAGGCGCATAGGGGCACGTGGGGCGCATCCTTATGAGGCGCTTGGTACTGAGGGGCGCGTCTGTATGATGCACGGTATCTGACCGACACACCTTCATTGGTCCGACTGTTGAGTTCTTCGAGTGCTTTAAATAGCCATTTTGACTTGGCTGAATTCGAGGGGACAGGTTCATCACCATTAATACAAATTTATTGCATGGGATTAAGAGAGCCCGCCACTTGGCGCGTGGGTTTGATTTGCCCGACATATAAATAGCAGCAAGGAGAGGGTTTGTTTCTCGTTTTCTCCCGTCTTTCCGAATGGAGATGAACTTCTTCGCTCGAGTTCATTCTGTTGACAAGACGCTTCCGAGGGTGAAGATGCGTCGAGTCATCTTCGTACGCACTTGTGAAGGTGACTGTTACATCCAAAAACCGGGATCGCGGGCTCCCGATGCAGGCCGAAGGTGCCTGTTGCATCCAAAGATCGGAATGCTAGAGTTTCATCTCCGTTATGCCGGAAGAGCCGCAGATCGAAATTGCGGTGCTTTTCCCTTCCTTCGGCTTTGGAGAGCTCTTCCTCCAACTATAGTGTGGTTGATCGCCCATCCTTGTTATGCTCAAAATCGAAGTAGAGCACAAATACTGAAACTTTATTATGCGCCTGACTCAGATGATGAAGAGATATGCCTGGCTGAGACGCTGAAGAGATGCGCCTGACTAAGATGACGAAGAGATGCGCCTGGCTGAGACGCTGAAGAGAAGCGCCTGACTGAGATGCTGAAGAGATGCACCTGACTGAGACGCTGAAGAGATGCGCCCGACTGAGACGCTGAAGAGTTGCGCCTGACGGATGATGCGCCTGGCAAGGGGCGCATGGTAGTTTGCTGCGCCTGGCTGTAGTCTTAGGATCTTTCTTTTTGTAGAAGTTCTCCTTTATAAAGCCTTTCTTTGGACATGTAATAGACTTTCATATGAAATAAAAATCTTCTTTTAATGTCTGTACTTTTGCTGCAAGTACTTCGTTTGAGCTCCCTGGCGCATGTAGTGTTAAGCACATAGGAATTCTGGCCGATAGATGCGCCTGAAATTCCATGCTTCTACAAGACCCCCTTCAAAGTTTTTAAAACTTTTTGTCATGTTTTGGAATACTTTGAATAAGAAGCATGGTGGTGTCCTCAATGGGGCGCATGACTGTTCGGGACGTATGATTGCTCCGTGCATCTGTGATGAGGCGCACGCTCCTCTCAGTTTTAAATGTAAATGATAACGCTTCGGCATAAACGAAAAAAAAGATTAATGATGATCTTTTGGATATCCGCCGTTATCATTTTGCAGAACCCCAAGCGGTGGCTGACGTTACCCTTCATCGATTTCAGCGTTCGCCCAAGCCTACAAATAGGCGTCTGATGGAGAGAGAGTTCTTCCTCTCCTTGCTTTCTTCTTCTTTAGAGTTCTTCTTTCAAAAAAACCCCTAACTTCTTTTTACGAGATGGCTCCCAAGACTCCTCGTGGTGGTGCTGGCCGAGGGCAAGGCCGGGGTAAGGAGTCGATGGAGTTTGACGAGGAGGACGCTCATGTCGTCACTGCGACTCCCGCCGACGTTCGACCTGCGGTGACGGGTGGGTGTCTTTTGTCTTTGTGATTCCCAACATTTTTAGACGAGTTTGGGGCACACGGATGAGTTGTATCTTATTGCTGTGCCCTAACTCCTTGTTGCTGAATCGTATGGACTTCTGTCCTGATGATGCGTTGAGGCTATTCCGTTGACGCGCATGGTTTAGGCCCTTATTATGCGCTGAGGCTATTCTGCTGATGCGCATGGGTTTAGGCCCAAATTATGCACTGAGGCTTCACTGCTGATGCACATGGGTTTAGGTCCTGAGTATGCGCTGAGGCTTCATTGCTGACGCACATGGGTTTAGGCCCTGATTATGCACTGAGGCTTTACCGCTGTCGCACATGGGCTTGGGCCCTGATTATGCGCCGAAGCTTCACTGCTGACGCGTATAGATTTAGGCCCTGATTATGCGCTGAGGCTTCACCGCTGACGCGTATGGGGTTGGGCCCTGATTATGCTCCAGGCTGCTGATGCGCCCCAAATGTCTTGTCTTTAAAGCCTCTAATTTTTTTCTTGCTTCCTGACTTGTTTTGATGTGTCAGTGTCGATGACTATCCCTTTGCTAAACGAAGTCCTTCTGGATGCTTCTCTTTGCCAGATGGGGGTTGACTTCAACGAGGAAGTTATTAACCTAGCGAAGGCTGTTATCATGCTGAATCAGCCTCCCGAGAGGATGTTGCAAATTCGAGATCAGTCGCCTATTTTTCTCTAAAGTATGATGGAGAGCGGCAAACTGAAATCTGCTGAATCTGAGAATGTGACTTTCTTGAAACTGGCCTTTCTGTTTGGTGACTGCTTGATCTCCACTGAGGCGAAGATACTGAAGATCAAGGAAGACTGGTTCTTCACGACAAAGGGCGTGGCTCTGTACATACGGCAGTTTGAGCTTCAATTGCCACTGACAGCTTTCTATCGTTTGGCTTCCAAGAGGAGGATGCCATAGGAACTTACTCCTTCTCAAGGAGGGGCAGTGGGGGGTACCCTTCGTATTGATGTTACTTCGAATCAAAGGAATACCTTGGCCACCTAGCGAGCCGGGACCTCGTACCATTGCCGAACTTTGCGCCCTGGAAGCATTTATAGTGATGTTCCTCCTGACACCTTCGCTTTTGGTGCTTCGACCATTGCCAGTCGGATGCTAACATCGAAGGTTATGTATCTGAAAGGAGGTTTTCAGGTTGAGGGCTGGTGTCACCACGTGTCAAAGTGGGATGAGCAGACCCTTTAGATTTTGTCAAAGTTCAAGAATGAGCTCAAGACGATTGGGCTGACTGTCGCTCTTCGCGCCACCCAAGCAGGTGTCGACTTAATCGACATATGTTTCTTGTTCTCCTGGAAATGTTCAACACCCAGACTGGCACTTTTTTTACTCCGGTGGGGGAGTTGCCATGAGATGTATGAGGTGTCCAAGCTTTCCTGGGATTGGCCCTCCATTATCTGATGCAACGGAGGGATAAGGGCGGGTCACAGTCCCATATAACTGCTTGGAGGGATTATGTCTTCAAGCAGGACATGACGGACGCTTCCAAGATTCGGTTTGTGACTCCGCAGGGGCTGAGTCACATGGAGGTGACCTCCGAAATAAGCCGACTAGGCGAGAAGACTCCTCGTTCAAATGAGAGTGGTGACGACGTATACAGTTGTTTCTGGCATTGCGTGCATCGGATGTCTTCCAAGGCAGTGTTGACTGCATACTTGATGATATGGCTCCGGGACTATGTGTTCTCGGGCGGATCTGGATCTGTAGAGAGAGTGAGCAGGAACCTCATTTTGCTAGCAGTAAAACTGGTTTTTGGTCACCCTCTGGCTCTCCTTCCCGCGATGGTATGTAACCTGCTGCGGTGTTTGAGAAATTTTGCTGACGATGTGGTCCATGAGAGGGGAAAGCAAGACAACTTTCCCCGAGCTGAGCTACCATTCCATTATTTGATGGGATGGTTGATTCTGTATCATCCTAATGTGATGAGCCCAGGCCCTGAAGATGATCATGTTTAAGGTGATGTCTTTATCCGTCGCTTCTGTAAGAGAAAGTGGCTGCACACCGGTGTCCCTATCTGTAGGAGGGTTTTGTCTTATCTTCAGGGGTGGGAGATCACCAAGGTCAGTCCCGTCTTCATAGATTTCAAGGCTGACCAAGAATTAGAAGACTCCGGTGAGGATACGATCGTCCTGCTGACATGGGGGTTTTGCTGGTTGCAGAGTATTCGGCCTTCCCATTTAGTCTACCGCAACAAGAAAATGTGTTATCTGGAACCGTATTTGCCGAGCTGATTTGCACGTCAGTTTGGTTACACCCAGCTAATGTTGAGGAACCCCTGTAGTAGTCTGGGGTTTGTTGGGAGTTTACTGGATGGAGCCCAGGGTTGGCAATATTACAATGCCGGATGCACTGGAGTTCGTTTTACTATGCCAGTTCACAACCCTCGACCGTAGATATTGTATTCGGCTGTTAAGCTGTATTGTGCCATGAATACTGTGTCCTCTGAATATGACAGGGAGACTAGTTTCATCGTTGGTACTCAGCTAGAGGCAACGAACAACATGCTGGCGGTGGCCCGGTCATATTGTCCACCAGAGGTCGTAGGTTATCGGGCAGCTGCTGTAGCATCAACAGGGGGTACTCAGGAAGAGCCCCCAGCTGGAAAGTGGCGGGCTGACACGGAGGCCGGTTCGTTTGCACCGAAGAGGCCGAGGAAGGAGACGACTCCAAAGGTGGGAGCTCCGGGAGTGCCACCTGTAGCACCAACGAAATCAGCTCCCTCTGAGGTAAAGACGTCCTACATAGTCTGGATTTTTCTTTGATTTCTATGACTTATGTCCTCCCTTTTTTGTAGAAGGTGCCGAAGAAGAAATCTTGGATTTCAAAATCGAGTATTAGTAGGCCGAAGGAGGTGGCGAGCTCTTTGGACGAGCGCAGTCCTCCGATTATAGCATCTCCCAGGGAGGGGAGCGCTGATGATGTCGCTTCTGTGGAGATTTTGATGTCTCCAAATTATGTTGGAAGGGAAGCTGAAGATGTGCTAGCACCTCAGGTTGCTGAGGTCTCTCAGTCGGTCCATCAGGAGGACGGCATGAAGCCTCGACCTGGAGTAGAACCAACTCTTAAGGGGGTGCCTGAAAGCGTCGGGGCCCCAAAGGAAGTTGTGGAAAAAGTCCTTCCAGACGAGGAGGAAGTGTGGAGCTCGTCTTCTTCTGACGATGGCTCGCAGGAAAATGTTGATCCAGCTACCAGAGGTATCGTATTTAGCGGAGACGTCTCTGACAAGAATGTGCCTGCCGAGCTTCCTTCCGGTTGTGGTACGGAGGCGCTGGTCGTACACGAGACCTCGTGGCTAAGCCCTACCCCTGCCCCGGAAGTGGGGGTTGATGTGGTAGGGTCGGCATCACTGCCGAGCCCTACACCCATCCATGTAGGGAGAGCTGATGCGGGTAATAGGATTCATTTTCTGAGCCCGGCTCCGAGGGAGGTTGAACATAATACCATCAACCCGGATGTCGGGGGACCATCCATCGTTGACTCTGATAAGGGCAAGGGCCCTGTGATGGAGGACACTCCTCCCGCTCCTTCCACTTGGAGGGCAGTATTGCGTCCCTCTCTAGCTTCCTCAGCTGGCGACGGAATCCGTGCTGTCGGTGGGGAAGAACCTACTGACATTGAGGTTCCGGCTCCATGGCTCGTCGGGGGATCTTCCTCAACCTCTACGATAGCTCCTCCAACGCCTGTTATGACGCCTCAGGTATTGGCAGACGCGGATGAATATGTGCAGTTCGCTGTTGAGGCAGTATATAAGATGCTACAAAAAGGCGTATCGACAGTGTTGAATGCGAACGGGAGTTTCGCGACGACGAAAGCCATGATGCTTCCTTACATTGCTCTGATACGTTCCTACCAGGGCCATGATCATATGGCTGAGATTCTGGAGGCTTCGGTGGCTGAGCTTCACCAACACCTTTTCGAACTTCAGAGTATTTGGCGAAATGATTTTTCTGCTCTGATAGAAGCAGAAAAAGAGAAATTGATAGCTAAAGTTGAGTCATCTTATCAGGCCACGGTGGCCATCTGGGACCGCGAGGTGGCCGATGCTGAGGCTACGGCGGAGAGACTATCTCAGTCCACACAGGAGAAGGTGGAGCTGCGGGCCGCATTGGATGCTAGTATAACGGAGGTTACTGCCAAGATACGCCTCCTTGAAGACCAGCGAGCCCAACTTTTACTAGATGCTGAGCGAGCCCAGGCTGAACACGTAGCGTCCAAGGAGAAAGAAGCAACTTTTACTCGCCATCTTCTTTCTCTGACTTGCCAGCGGCAAGAGTTGGACGCCAAGTACGAGAATGATACTGCTCCTGAGGCTGTGGAGGTAATGCGTCAAGAAGCTGAACGCCGAGTCTTGGCGACCATGGGGACTCGGGCTGAAGCCTTGAAGCATCGGATCGAAGAGCTTTCTGCCAATCCCAATGATGCTTAGGGATTGTAGTCTCTTTTTTTGTTTTTTTTGTTTTTTGGCAACTTTGCTGGGGATGTAATCCTTTACTTTTGAATACAAAATAAAGAATTTTCTGGCGTGTTCATCTTTACTGTCATGAACTAGTGATTTGTGTAGACCTATTATCTTTTGCGCACCTTGGTTTTTAGGTGCATATAATAAGTTGGAGAGGACCGACATGTTTGCTCAGAGGTAATATAGACGTGGCAAATATGGGGTTAAAATAACGGAATCTTCCTACTCAGAGGTGTTATGGACGCGGTAGGAGTGACTCTGGGGGAATACGCAAAACTACTCAGAGGTAATATGGACATGGAAGTTCTGCGATCAATGTACGGCAACGTGGGGGTTATCGGTACGGGATGTTTACTCAAAGGTAATGTGGACATGGTAAACATGATAAGTAGCGCAATCCTACGTAGTGTAAGATTCTGCTTTGCAGGGTGTAGAGGAACAAACAAAGGTAATGTGGACATGGTTGTTCTTCTACTGGAGATAGAATACCACGGAACAACTGGGTTCCGAAAGTATAAGATTTTGTGAAAGGAAGGTGTATGTGAGCTCTGATGATCATGTCTACTGATTCCCTTGCTAGGTAGAGATAGAAGTACATATCTGAAAGATGTCAAGGGTATTACTTCTTTACGAACTTTCCATTGATGGGCATCATGAAAAGTTTCCGTTTGGTCGGGCGAGGCGGTAAGCACCGTTTGAGTATACCGTCTCTATGATGAAAGGTCCCTCCCACTTGGGCTCGAACTTTCCTGGTGTTTTGTGAGTCAGCACCATCGGCCTCCTGACTGCCAGGACCAGGTCGCCTAGTTGGAAAGTCCTTTGCTTGACCTTTTTGTTGAAAGCCTGTGATATACGGGCTTGATAGAGTTCAATATACTGCTGAGCTAGAAGACATTTTTCGTCAAGTGCCTCCAGTTCTTGCAGACGGCGGCATTGATTGTCTTCTTCTGTCAATTGGTTTGTAATCTCTACACAGAGTGAGGGTATCTGGTTCTCGAGAGGCAGTACCGCCTCGCTCCCATAGACTAAGAAGAATGGTGTGTTGCCCGTCGGAGTCCGTACTATTGTACGGTAGGCCCACAGGCATTCGTCGAGCTTTTCGTTCCAGTCGTGTTTATTGGATGACATGACCTTTTTGAGTAGCCTGACAATCGTCTTGTTAAAAGCCTCGGCCAATCCGTTCGCTGCCGGATTGTAGGCGGTTGATGCCACGTTCTGAATACGATTCTTGTCACAGAATCTACTGAAAACGTGGCTGATAAACTGTGGACCATTTTCGTGGATAATCCTACGGGGTACCCTGAAATGGTAGATGATATGATGCTTGATGAAGCTGATCACCCTAGAGCTTTTTACTTCCGTCAGTGGAACTGCTTCTGCACATTTGGAGAAGTAGTCGGTGATGGCTAGGATGAAGCGGTGTCTCCTCGATAAAGGAGGGGTGATAGGTCCCACAATGTCCATGCCCTAAGTTTCGAAGGGCCAAGAGGCGACCGTAGGATGTAATGGTTCCGATGGTGTATGGATAAAGTCGGTGTGAAGCTGGCAAGCATGGCACTTTTTAGCATAGTCGACGGCGTCGGCTACCATGGTTGGCCAGTAGTAACCCATGCGTCGCAGTCAATACTATAATTTAAGGCCAGGTTGATGAGCCCCGCAAGTCCCGTCATGAGCTTTTCGAAGGGCTTCAGCTGCTTCTTCGTTGGATAGACATCGAAGGAGAAGTCCATCGTAGGACCGTTGGTACAGCATTTTAGTAGCTGTATCATAATAAAATCGAAGAAAATGCCTTCTGAATGAGACGGCTTCTTTCAGGTCTTCTGGAAGGATTCTATAGACCGCGAAGTCGATGAACGGGAACCTCTAGTCTCGGACATTAACACCGACACTTGTCGTCATGGCATGGGCCATTTGTGAGCATAGGTTATTTTTAGGACAGACCAAGTCTGGACCAATTATCGTAACGTAGTGTTAAGTTCCGAGGGGTACTGCTAGTGAAGCTGCGAGGCCAGCCAGAGTGTCAGCCACCAGGTTTTGTAGCCGAGGTACGTGTTCTATAAAGAACTTGGTGAAAGTTGAAATAATATTCAATGCAGCTTCATGGTAAGGAACCAGATCTTCATGACGAACTTCGTACTGCCCTCGGATTTGATTAACAACAAGTTTTAAGTCGTCATAAGCTTCCAGATGATCCACCCCCAGCTGTTGTGCCAGTTAGAGTCCCATGATGAGAGCATTGTACTCGGCAACATTGTTGGAGCACGGCTCTAAAAGGGAGTAAGCACGCTTGATGACCAGCTGATCGGGGGAGACTAAGACCACCCCCACTCCTGTGATGACTTGGCTTTTGGGGCCTGTTCTCGAAGTGCCATCAAAAAACACCCGCCAAACAGAGCTTTCTTCGGTGACATTTGATTCTTGGACCTTATCCGGGATGTCTTCATAGAGTCTGGAGGACTTTTAGATGGGGTGTGCGGCTAAAAAGTCGGATAGGGCTTGACCCTTGACGGCTTTTTGTGGAAAAAATACCATATTATACGATGTCCACAGGATTGCCCATATAGCTAGTCGGGAGTTTAATGATCCCTTCGTCATCAGAACCCTGAGTGGATTGACTCGGGAGATGACATGAATTGTCTGGCCCAAAACGTAATGGTGAGTCTTCTGGATGGCGAACACCAAAGCCAAACATTTCTTTTCGACGGGGTTGTACCAGTGTTCAGCCCCAATCATTGTCCTACTAAGGTAGTAGATACCTTGGTCATAGCCTGCATCGTTGTTCTGAGCCAACAAAGCACCGAGAGAATGATCCATGGCATGGACGTAGAGGAGAAATGGTTTGCCTGCAACGGGTGCCACCAAGACTGGCGGGCTCGTCAGGTAAGCTTTGATATCATCGAAAGCTTTCTGGCATTCTTCTGTCCAGACGTCGGAGACTCCCTTCTTCATGAGCTGGGTGAAGGGTTGACATTTTTCGGAAAGGTTTGCTATAAACCATCGGATGTATGCAAGACGCCCATGCAGGCCTCGAAGTTCTCGGAGGTTCTTCAGAGGGTCCATGTCAAGGATGGCTTTGGTCTTCTTGGGGTCGACATGAATGTCTTTTGTCGTGATAATGAAGCCCAAGAACTTTTCGCTGGAAACCCCAAGGAAGGATTTAGCAGAGTTTATCCTGAGCTGATGCGCTCGCATGAGATCGAAGACTGTCTTTAGGTCTTGTAGGTGATCACCTTTGAGACGGCTCTTGACAGCGATATCATCAACATAGCACTCAACTATTTTGCGTAGATGTTGACAGAAAATGGACTCATAGCTCATTGGTACGTCGCACCAGCATTCTTCAAACCAAAGGGCATTAGTGTGTAGCAGAAAACCCCTTTCGGAGTCCTGAATGACGTATATTTTGTATCATTGGGGAACATTTTGATCTGGTTGTAGCTCGAGTACCCGTCCATGAAAGACATGCGTTCAGCGCCATATGTATTATCAATCATCACGTCAGTGATTGGAAGTAGGAATTCGTCTTTCGGGCAAGCAGTATTGAGATCTCTGAAGTCGATGCAGACTCGTACCTACCCATTCTTTTTGGTGACAGGGACGACATTGGCCACCCAATCCGGATGTTGCTTTTTACGAATAAACCCGCTGCTCAGGAGTTTGTCCACCTCTTGATCGATAGCGTTCATGATGTCAGGACGAAAACGTCGTTGTTGTTGCTTTATGGGCTTAGCATCAGGTAAGATGTTAAGTCTATGTATCGCGATCTGGGGATCAAGTCTCGGCATATCTTCGTAGCTCTAGGCGAAGACGTCGATATATTCTTTGGCCAATTAGACTAAAGACTCCCGGTCTCTTCCCTTTAGGCTCTTGCTGATGAAGATAGGTTTGGAAGAAGACTCGTCCCCAAGGTTGATCTGCTCGACTTCGTCTTCGGTAGGGAGTTCACGTAATTCAAACTGAGACTCCTACTGCGCTCCTAGGCGTTGAGCCGAAGGTTCTTTCTCAAAGAATTTTGGCATTTGGTCATCGCCTTCATCCTCTCGAGATTATACAGATGCCATGTTGACTGATAGCACCTTTCTGAAGACTGAGCCGATACTGGTATCGAAATCCCAAGTTGATGCTTCAGATAAATGAGAGTGCTCCACTTCTTCTGCTTCTGAACTTTCTTGATTTGTCGGCGGCGTGACATAGCCCACCCCCCGTCGAGTACGATGATATTAGTCCTACGGCTTTCCTTTGGGTGTTGGAAGTCGGAGAGGAAGACGCCGTCCTTTGCCGTAGTTCAGGCCCTTGTTGCTTTTCAGATCGTAATCCTTTTTTTGGATGAGGTACTTTGCTTTGTCCGTGTACCGATAGACTTGTATTCTGCCGGTATCCGGTTCTGGCTCCAGTGGCGGGAGATCTTGATGATGCTCGACTTTGCCGAAGATGATGGGTTCTTCGTCCCGGTTCCACGGTAGGACTATAAAATTGACTCCTTGGGACGGGACTACTTGATTTACATGATTGACAGTCGTTATTTGTGTTTGTAACGACCATAAAGCGTTATCTAGTGTATACATGGCATTCCAATGTGGAAGACTAAAATAATTGAAAGACACTCTATTATTGATAAAATACGAGATTTTGTCTCATGGGATTACATTCTCAAGAGAAGGTACATCTATATCAGCAGATATGTATTTTCCTAGCTCTTCATCCGTGAGCACTGGGGCTGGTTCGGGAGAGCTCATCACAGATTTGACCTTAGGATCCGAGAGGGCTATGTGGGCCTTCTCTTACAGCTTGAGTGAGGCGGAAGATTGTGGAGGCTTGTCTTTAAGACGCACCTTCAGGGGTGCCTCAACTGTGCCTTCGGTGATCGGTGCCTTCCCCTGTAGTTTCGCCACAAGGGGAGCCAACGTTTGAGGAGGTTTTCCCTTGAGCCGTATCTTCAAAGGAGCTTCATTGGATGTTCTACCTAGAGAAGTCGGTGCTTTTCCAGGTAGCTTGATTGTCATGGGAGGCAGCATCTGAGGCGGTTTTCCTTTGAGTCGAATTTTCAAAGGAGCGTCGGAAATCATCTCTGCTTCTACGTCCGCCTCTGTCGCCGTTTCTGCTCCATCATCAGCATCATTGGCTTCCCCTTCATCGAGCGACTTATATAAGCTAGCATCGGTGAAGTAGGCTTCGACCCCCTTGAAAGGGTCAATGTCCGCGAACTCTGTTCGGATGATGTCGTTAGTGGACACATACTTCATACATTGGTGGAGTGTAGACGGCACCACCATGTACTCTTGCAGCCACGGGCGACCCAGCAGGAGGTTGTAGTTGACATCGACGTCTACGACATAGCAAGTTACTTCGGTTCGGAGATTACCGATATGACATTTCAGTCGGATTTCCCCAGCAGTTCACTTTTGCTGGCATTAAAATCGCTGATTGTAGTGTTGGAAGGCGCCAGACGGTGCATCGGGATTCCCAATCTTGAGAGCAGAGTCGTCGGGATGATGCTGAGGGAAGACCCTGGATCAATCTGAATTTGCTTCACCTTGATGGAACCCACATACCCTGTGTAATACAGTGGCCTGTTGTGCCGGTTGTGCTTGAGCATAATGTCTTGTTGGGTAAAGGTTACGTTGGGGATGATCTCTTTCGCACAATGGCAGTGCGTACATGTTGTTGGGAGATCCTCAGGCTGCTTAACCTGACTGATGAAGGACTCAGCATCCTTCAAGGCTTCACAGAGAGCTTCACAGATGTCTTTGGAAAGACGAAGAAGCTCGAACAGAGATAAGCGGGCAGGAGTACCGGCAAGATGTGCCAGAATGTCGAAGTTGTGGGGCTTGGCTAGCCCCGAAGCATTTTCTCTTCGTAAAGGCTTATCGAAACGGGCCTCTTCGTGCTTTTGTTTATTGGCTGCTGGAGGTCTGGATGGGCCCTCTTTTTGGGCAGCAGGGACGGTACAGGGGGGCACCACCTCGACGGCAGCTTCACCGGGTTGGGCGTTCTGCTGTGAACGCATTTGTACAGGAAGTGCCTCTTCCGCGGATGAAGAGACCATGCGGCAAGACTTGATCTTCTTATCCATGGTTTTGGAGGCAGAGCGTACCCCCGGTTGAGTAACTTCGGAGACGAGGTCCGGGTGAACCCATAAGATCTCTTTCCGAGATGTGGTGAGTGGGACAAGTCCACTCATATTGTCACGGGTAGGTGGTAGATTGACCACCTCCATTGTCGCCTTTGGGATGGGGACGACGCTATCTTGTGCTGTGGTTGGCGGCCAGGTGCCAAATTGGAGCGACACCAGGTTGGCCGAGACTGTTTTCTTCTCGTAGTCGACGGAGATGACATTCGTATTGATCATGCACTGGATGTAGTTCTTGAGGACGTAGCAGTCCTGAGTTGTATGTTCGACAAACTGATGGTAGTGATAGTACCTCGGATTGTCAACTCTCTCCACCTCGTCGGGACGCTTCGGGTCCGGTAATTTAATATTATCACCCTGCTTCAACATCTCGAGGAGTTGCAAGGTGTCTTCATCATTGAAAGAATAGACCACCTTTGGCCTCGGTGCAAGCGGAGGCTTCTAGGTCGGTGGTTGTGCATTTTTAGAAGCATTGACAGTCAACGCCTGCTTCCCCTTCACCTCACGTCCAGGGTTGCTAGTAGTAGGCCGTTTTTCCTTATTTTCAAAGACAGGGAAACTGACTCCCAGAAGGCGGGCATTGTATGCCTTCTTTTCAACTGCTTCGGCCTCAATAATCAATGAGCTCCATTCGGGCGGAGGAGTAGAGTTGAGCCAGAGCTTAACTGCAGGAAGCATGTTCATACTGCAGAAGGAGAGGAGTGCATGTTCTGGCATATCCGGGGGCAGTCTGAAGCAGGCTTGTCGGAATCGTTCGATGAATGCTCGAACCGTTGCTTTTTTCTTCTGACGTACCTCTATAAGGGACGCCATCATCATGTCTTTCCCTCCGTCGTAGAAACGATCGAGGAAGAGGCATGTCAAGTCATCAATGGAGGATATGGAGTTGTCAGGGAGACTGCAATACCAGTTGTAAGCCACTCCTTTCAATGCCCCGACAAATAGGCTAGTGAGTAGCGCATCTTCCTTCGGGAGATGTCCCGTTTGAGATTAGAAATACGTCAGATAACGGCATGGAGAGTCCTTCCCGTCGTATGGCATCAACGTTTGTGGTTTATACTTGGGAGGATAAACCACTTTGTTCCATTCGAGGGGATAAGTTTGTGGGATCCCCATCTTATGGCGCTCCTCCTGTCTATTCTTTGACTCAAAGCGTTCATGCAAGTCCCTGATCATCTCAACCACGTCCTACGTAGAACTAGGAGTCGGAGAAGGTAGAACAGTCTGGAGTTGTACATTTGAAGTTTCTGATACCCGAGGTGCTTCGCGGCAATCGGTATTCAAGGATGCCCATTGAAGGGGCACACTTGATTCCCCGTTGGCTCCTGGGTCAGGATTGATAGAAGGTGCTCTGGCCAAAGCTGACCGTATCTCGAACACTGCTTGAGTCAGTATTTGCATGGAGGCAGAAAGGGTTTTGAGTCCTCCCTCCAGAGTATCCATGCGCTGAACAAGGTCTGCTGGTAGAGCATCTGACTTCGTATCACCACCTCCCGTCATGTATACTGTCATGACGTGACTGGAAGTGGATGGATCGGTTGAAGCTTCATTCTTAGCCTCGCTCTCCTGTAGAAGAGTCGTTTCTCCTGGAGTTTCATCCTGGCTACCTCCAGTTATGCTCAGGAGGATATCATCATCTTCGGAAGGAGAATCAACAAGGGCTTGAATACCCCCAGCTATTACTTCTTCCGAAATCTTCTTTCTCGCCCGGGTGCCTTCAAACACTCCTGAGGACGGTACAATCACCTTGGTATTCCTCGGCTGGCTCTTGGATGAGGACGAGGAGCTGCCAGTTGCTTTTTGGATTGATGAGGAGTTAGAGACTACGTTGCAAGAAGCAACCTTTAGTTCCGACTCTTCTTTAATCGACACCTACTTCCCGAGGTGACGTCGGAAGGGTGTTAACGATTGCTGTCATGCCCCGCTCCCATAGGAGCGGTCGTCCTCGCTAAGGCGTGATGCCGCACGAGCCTAGATTGCACTCGTACAAGGCAGTTCCATAACGGCCGATTACATCGGCGACGACAGGGTCATCGCACAGAAGTCCCAAGCAGAAACATTGAACGTGCAGCAAAAATTTAGAATAAAACACAAGTTATTCATGTTTGCCATTAAAATTGTTTTGATTGAAATTTTAATACAAACAGAACAGTGATACAATATAAGACTTAGATGTAGTCCTAGGAGTACACTTTTGTTTAAGCTGGGTCCTTAGTGCCAATGGAGCGAGTGGTAATGCATTGACTCCGTTGACCGGCTGACGACGGTTATCGGTTCTCTGAAGGTGTTGATTGCTCTGGGTGCTGGAGCTTGCTGAGAGGAGGAAGACGTTGAGTGTCTAGAACTGCCTCTCTGGTGATTCTCTGTTGTGGATTCTCTCTGTGTTGTGAGTCCTGTGTGTGTGTGAAGGAGATGATCCTTCTATTTATAGTTTTGCAGGCTGGCTGCTCATGCGCGCATGTAGGATGCGCCGGTGTGGGGACGCCACGTGGAGGTTGCTGATGGAGGCGCATGGATGCTGCGCCCTGATCGAGGGGGAGAACTCTTCATACTGCTGTTGTGAGCCGGCACGTAGCAGAGAGAAGATCTTTCCGTTGCTGAAATCTTGGATAAGTTGAATCAAAGGACACGTGTCGTCGACTCATGGTTCGAAGATCTCGGATTTGGTGGAGAGGAGTGATCTGGTGGGCTGCGCCTTGGATTGGGTGCAGGAGGAGGCTGCGGCTCATAACCTTTAGGAGTTACAAACCATTTGGGGCGCATGGCTTTTGAGGCGCATGCAGGCGACTTTCCTTCTGTCTTTCGGGATCAGAGAGCAGTCTGAGGCGTATGGCTTTTGAGGCGCATGCTGATTTGGACGCATGGCCGTAGAGGCGCATGCTGATGGTGGAGTGGCCACGTGGCAGTAGCCGTCGAAATAAAGTCATGATGATGCCGATATTGTCGACGCTTCGTTTTCTGAAAAAGCTGTCAACTGTTCAGACTTTGGGAGGCGTGCTGCCAACTCTGTCAGTTCAGCATTTAATGTTGGTGACGTTCGATGGACAGCTGAGTGGGCGCGTCGGTTGGCGTTCCACTCGGTATGGAGATGTGTGGGGGCGCACCCTCTGTAATGCGCCGAGTAGTGTAGGGCGTGTCTGTGTGATGCGCCTGATGCCGAAGGGCGCGTCCGTGTGATGCGCTGTCTGACTGGCGCATCGGACATGTCTTTTAATGATGCGGCTGTCTCGCTCTTCGAGTGCTATAAATAGCCGTTTGGCTGAATTCGAGGCGTCCGGTTCATCCATTTAATGCAAATTCATTACACGGAATTCGGAGAGCCATCCACTTGGCACGTGGGTTTGATCTGCCCGGCCTATAAATAGTGGCATGGAGAGAAGGTTTGCTTCTCATTCCCTCACGTACTTCCAATATAAACTTGAACATGCGGGTGCATTCTGTTGACGATGTGCTCCCGAGGGTGAAGATGAGACGCTGTGTTGTCTTCGATGCACTTGAAGGTGACTGTTACATCCAAAAGACGGAGTCGAGGGCTTCCGAGGCAGGCAGAAGGTGACTGTTGCATCCAAAGATAGGGATGCTCGGGCCTTGTCTCCGTTATTCTGGAAGAGCCGTAGATCGGAATGGCGGTGCTAGGCTTTCTCTTCCTTCAAAGTGGGTGTCGCCCACTCTGGTTGTGTTGAGAGCTTCCTTGTGCCATGATTTCGATCACGGTCTTCCTTGGGCTTTGAAGGCTCTTTCGAAGCCTCCCCTGGCCACAGCTTTGCCGTGCTCCTCTCTTTCTTGGTTCCAGCCAGAGGGTTAAATGCTTTGTGGAAGCACTTATCCGGTGATCCTGGCTGGAAGAGCGGCGCATAACTGGGCTCTGCTCGGCCAGGTGAGCCTGGCTGGAAGAATTTGGTTGAAGGGATGCACATAGCTGGGCTGGATGCACATAACTGAGCTGCTGAAGAGATGGCGGGATGCGCCTGGATGGAGGCACATAGTATCTGCTGCGCCTCACTGGTGGTGCATGGTGATGCTGCGCCTATCTGGAGACGCATGGTGGCCGCTGCGCTTATCTGAAGGCGCATGGTGGCCGCTGGCTGTAGACTTAGGATCTTTCCTTTGTAGAAATTCTCCTTTGTACAACCTTTTCTAGACATGTAATAGACTTTTATATATAAAATGAAAAGTCCTTCTTCAAATGTCTATACTTATTGACTTTGCTGTGAAGTTCTTCGTCTGAGTTCTAGCGCATGTAGTGTCTGGCGCATGGGCTTTCTGGTTGTGAAATTCCATGCTTCTACAAGACCCCCTTCAAAATTTTCAAAACTTTTGAATAAGTTTTAGAATACTTTGAATAAGAAGCATGGAGGTCAGGGCGCATGATTTCTGGGCGCATGCCTGTTCGGGCGCATGCTCTTCTCAGTTAATGATGATGGTGCCTCGGTAACCGAAAAGATTAATGATGATCTTTTGGTTTTATTTGCTGCTATCCTTACACAGAACCCGAGGCGACGGCTGAGATCACACGTCATCTGTTCACGCGTGCGACCAAGCCCTATAAATAGGTAAGAGTTGGAGAGAGAAAGGGTTCTTCTTCTCTGTGCCTCTGCTTCTTTAGAGTTTCTTCTTCAAAACCCTAACTTCTCCTTCCTCGAGAGAATGGCTCCCAAGACTCCTCGCGGTGCTGCCGGCAAGGGAAAGGAGAAAGCGAAGGAGTCCGCGGAAGTTGCGACGGCTGTCGTTCCCCGTCGGCCTGTCGAAGTTCGGCCGGAGGTGGTTGGTAAGTCTCATTGTCCGTACGCCAACGCACATAGGCCTTGAGTCTTTAATGATGTGTCGCGGTCTTTGCCCGCCGACGCGCATGGGTTTAAACCCTGGTGATGCGTCGAGGCTATACTGCTGACGCGCATGGGTTCAAACCCTGATGATGCGCCGAGGCCATGCGCATGGGTTCAATCCCTGATGATGCGCCGCAGTTTTTCTCCTTTAGACACATTGTGTGTTCTCTTCTGACTTTTTCTGATCTTTTGCTAGTGTCGATGGCAATCCCGCTTTTGAGTGAAGTTTTCTTGGAGGCTGCCTTCAACCAAATGGGAGTAGAGCATAACGAGGAAGTGATAAACCCTGCTCAAGATGCTCTTATGCTGGATCAGCCTCCTGAGAGAATGACCCTAATCCGTGAACAGCAGTATTGGTTCCTCAAACGGATGATGGAGCGTGGAGTCATTAAATCTTCCACATCTAATAAAGTGACCTTCCTGCAGCCTGAGTTCCTGTTTGGAGACCGTCTCACTTCTACTGACTCGTCAGTGCTGAAGGTCAAGGAGGACTGGTTCTTTACTGCGAATGGAGTGCATATGACTGTTAAGCAACTTGAGCGTCAGTGGCCTTTGACGTCCTTCTGTCGCCTTGTTTCCCAGAGGAGGATGTCTTGGGAGCTTACCCCTTCTCAGAGGGGAGCGGTGACTGGTGTCATCCAAATTGATTCTACTTCCGACCAAACGGATGCTTTGACCGTTGTACGGTCTGGGTCTTCTTACACTTGGTGGACTTTACGTCCTGGGAGCCTCTACAGTGATGTACCCATTGATACGCTTGCTTATAGTGCTTCGACTTTTACACATCGTATGTTTTTGATGGAACGCTCCTACCCGACAGGAGAGTTTCGGGTGGAGGGTTGGTGCCATTACGTCTCCAAATGGGATAAACTGACGCTCTGGATCTTGTCGCGATTTCGGACTGAGCTCCGAGAGATCGGGTTGACTGCCACGATCCGGGCTACCCAGGCGGGTGTTGACCTTAATAGGCACATGTTCCTCGCACTCCTGGAGATGTTTGATATTCATACCGGGACCTTCTTTACTCCGGTAGGGGAGTTAGGGTTCGCACTTCATGAGATGTATGAGGTGTCTAAACTCCCTTGGGGGTCGGAGCCCTATGAAGAGTACTTTCCAACCAATGAGGAACTTCAGGTCCTGGGGGACAGAGCTGATGAGATGACGGCCGTCTTCAAGGAAGTGGCGAGTCATCATTACTATGTGCAGAAAAGGGATAAAAGCGGGTCGCAGCCCCATGTGACCGCTTGGAGAGATTATGTCTTTAGACAAGACAAAGAGGATTCTTCGAAGTTTTCTACTCCGCCGGCGCTCTCTCGTAGCGAGGTGCTGTCCGAAATGAGCACGTTAGGGGAGAAGAATCCCCGAGGAAATGAAGACCAGCAGTCAGATGCACGCTCCTACAGCTGCTTCTGGCACCTTACTTATCCAATGTCATCCAAGGCGGTTTTGGTCGCCTATCTGATGATATGGCTCCGGGATTGCGTGTTTGCAGGTGGATCCGGTGCCGTCGCGAGGGTGACTCGAAACTTAATCCTGCCAGCCATAAAATTGGTCTTCGGCCGGCGCTTGGCTCTCCTCCCTGCAATGGTATGTAACCTGCAGCGAGGTTTGCGAGAGTTTGCTGGAAATGTGATTCATGATAGAGGCAGAAAAAATAACTTCCCGCGCGCCGAACTGCCGTTTCACTATTTGATAGGATGGCTGATTCTGCATCATCCCAGTGTGATGAGCCCAGGCTCGGAAGGAGATTATAAGGCTGAAGATGCATTCCTTCGTCGTTTCCATCGGAGGAGCTGGTCGTATACTGGTGTCCCGGTTTGTAGAAAGGTTTTATCCCGTCTTCAGGGTTGGGAGATCACCAAAGTTGGTCCCATCTATTTGGGTTTTGAGGCCAACGAGGATTTAAGGGACCTGGGCGAAGGTACCACCACTCTGCCTCAATGGGGATTCCGCTGGTTGCAAAGTATCCGGCCGTCCCATCTGGTGTACCGGAACAGGAATCAGTGCTACCTGGAACCGTACTTGCCGAGCCGCTTTGCGCGACAATTTGGTTATGCTCAGATGATGTTGGATAACCCCAGTATTACCCTGGGGTATGTTGGAAGTTTGTTGGATGGTGCACGAGCTTGGCACTACTATAATGCCGGATGTACCGGAGCTCGTTTTACGTTGCCCGTCCCCGATTCGCGGCCGCCCATTCTTTACTCGGCCGCCAAATTTTAATGTGTTATGGCTGCCCCGCCCTCCGGATATGACAGGAAGACCAGCCTTATCGCAGGCACCCAGTTAGCAGCGACTGGGGATACGCCAGTGAAGGCCCGGCCGCATCGTTCGTCAGGGGTGGGTCAACGGAGTGCCCCCTCCGCATCACAAGCAGAACCCTCGGGCGATCGATCGAAACGATGTGCAGATACAGGGGCTGAATCTCTTGTGTCGAAGAAGCAGAAGAGGGCATCGTTACCGACCGTGTCATCGGATTCGGCGTCCGAAGAGGTAAGGACATCCTACTAAATCTGATTTTGGTTCCGCCACTTACGAGGCCCCATCTTCTTTTGTAGGAGCCGCTAAAAAGAAAACCTCGTACCCCAAAGTCGGGTGGGAGTAGGCGAGAAGAGATGGCGAGCTCGTCTGGAGTGCGTATCCCGCCGACAATGATGTCTCTCATGGAGGAAGATCCGGAGGATACTGTCATCGTGGAGGTTCCGGTATCCCCGGGTTATGTCAGGAGGGAACCTGAGGGTGCAGCAGCTTCCGAGGTGACGAAGGGCACAGCGGAGGCTTCACATATCGAAGGTTTAGCAAGTGCGCAGCTTCCTGGTGATGAAGAGGAATGGAGTTCATCATCTTCCGATGACATCGCTCCGGAGCTGCAGGAGTCTGTTGCGGGGGCAGCAGAAGCAGTGAGGATAGAGGAGAGGGTTGATTCCCCTCCTTGTCATGATGAAGGGAGGTCGGCTGAATCATTGCCAAATCCTTCCTTGGCTTCAACCATGGACATAGAGATGGCTACCGACCAGGCGGGTAGCGACAGATTTTGTCCCTGTAGAGGGACTTGAGAAGAATGAGACCCTTCTGCCGGTCTTATCTCCTGGGGCTGGCCAGGAGATAAATGTTGATCTCCCCGTTTTGCCGGGGGAGGTAGCTGATGCTGATAGAACGTCGGGGCTAGAAGAGGTGGCCGTCGATGTCGGTGATTTCTCCGGGCTTGAGAAGGGTAAGGGTGTGGAACCCTCTGTTGCTCCTTCCACTTGGGGTACTATCACGACGCATGTGCCGGCTCCTTCTGTTCCTTCGGCTCCTCGGGCTAGTAGTCTGGCCCCTGTTGATGAAGAGCCTATTGCTGCCGAGGTTCAAACCTCTCAGATCGAGGTTGGCGGATCTTCCTCTGGTCCGCAAACTGTAGTAGCTCCCCCAACTCCTGCTATGACGCCGCAGGTGCTGGCGGATGCCGACGAGTATGTGAAGTTCCTCGTCGAGGGAGTGTACAAAATGCTGGAGAAAGGTGTATCTGCAGTGATGGATGCCAAGGGAAGCTTTGCGACAGCAAAAGCTTTGGCAATGCCTTGTATCGAGTTGATCCGCGTTCACCAAGGCCATGACCATATAGCCGAAATTCTGGAGGTTTCGGTGATTGAGCTGGACGAGCGGCTCACGGAACTGCAGCGCATCCAACGAAATGACCTCTCTGTCTTGATAGATACAGAGATAGGGAAGTTGATTGCTAAAATCGAGGCTTCCCATCGAGCCGATGTGAGCAGTTGGGAGCGTGAAGTGGCTGGGACTGAGACTGCGGCGGAGCAGTTGTCTCAATCTATGAAGAAGACGACGGAGAAGCGGGCTGCGGTGGATGCTAACATCGCAGAGGTTGATGCTCAGATGCGCCATCTTGAAGACCAGCGGGCCCAACTTCAACTAGAAGCTGATCGTGTCCTGGCTGAACACGTGGCATTCAAGCAGGAGGAAGCGACTCTTACTCAGCGGACCCTTGCTTTGGCTCAGCAGCGACGATAGCTTGATGAGAAGTATGAGAGTAAAACTTCCGCTGAGGCTGTCGGATTAATGCGTCAGGAAGCCGAGCTCCGAGTCCAGGCGACTGTGGAAACTCGCACTGCCGACCTGAGATGTCGAGTCAAAGAGCTCTCATCCCACCCTGGAGAGGATCGGGGACTGTAGTTTCTCTTCTTTTTATGTGTTTTTGCAACTCTTGCTGGAGAAATAGCGTATTTCTGTACTCCCTTTTTTGAAAAATAAAGAAATACACTATCTTTTTTTTTTGTGATGTGTTCATTTTTGATCTCATGAACTTGATGATTTATGTGGACCTATTATCTTTTGCGCACCTTGGTTTTTAGGTATAGATAATAAGTTTGAAGGAACCAACATGTTTGCTCAGAGGTAATGTGGACATGGCAATCATTAGGTTCAAATGATAGAATCTTCCTACTCAGAGGTATTTATGGACGTGGTAGGAATGATCCTGGGGGATACGCTGAACAACTCAGAGGTAATGTGGACGTAGAAGTTCTGCGATCAATGTACGACAACACAGGAGTTGTTTGTATGGGATGTTTACTCAGAGGTAATGTGGACGTGGTAAACATGAAGGATAGCGTAAGCTCACGAAATGTAAGGTTCCGCTTTGTAGGATGTAGAGAGACAACTCAGAGGTAATATGGACGTGGTTATCTTTCTACGGAAGGATGCCACGGAACAGCTGGGTTCCGGAAGCGTTTGATTTTGTGAAAAGAGGTTGTTTGGGGAAATACATGTCTTGGAGGATGTCAAGAATAGTACTTCTTTAGGAACTTGCCGTTGATGGGCATCATGAACAAGTCCCCATTGGGTTTGGCGAGGCGGTAAGCACCGTTTGAGTATACCGTCTCAATGATGAAGGGTCCTTCCCATTTGGGCTCGAACTTCCCTGGTGTCTTGTGAGTTAACACCATTGGCCTTCTGACTGCTAAAACCAGGTCGCCAACTTGGAAAGTTCTTTGCTTGACCTTCTTGTTGAAAGCCTGTGATATACGGGCTTGGTAAAGTTTGATGCGTTGTTGAGCTAGGAGACGCTTTTCGTCAAGTGCCTCCAGTTCCCGCAGACGACGACGTTGATTGTCTTCTTCTGTGAGTTTGTTTGTGATCGCTACTCGGAGTGAGGGGATCTGGATCTCGAGAGGCAGTACCGCTTCGCTCCCGTAGACCAGGGAGAATGGTGTATTGCCTGTTGGGGTCCGTACCGTTGTGCGGTAGGCCCAAAGACATTCGCCGAGCTTTTCGTCCCAGTCGCGTTTGTTGGATGACACAACCTTTTTGAGCAGCCTGACGATAGTTTTGTTGAACGCCTCGGCCAATCCGTTTGCTGCCGGATTGTAGGCGGTTGAGGCCACGTTTTGAATGCGATTCTTGTCACAGAACCTGCTGAAAATGTGGCTGATGAACTGGGGACCATTGTCATGAATGATTCGCCTGGGTACTCCGAAACGGTAAATGACATGGTGTTTGATAAAGCTGACCACCCTGGAGCTTTTTACTTTCGCTAGTGGGACTGCTTCCGCCCATTTGGAGAAGTAATCGGTGATGGCCAGGATGAAACGATGTCCTCTTGATGAAGGAGGGGTGATTGGTCCTACAATGTCCATGCCCCAGGCTTCGAATGGCCAGGAGGCGACTGTAGGATGTAGAGGTTCAGACGGTGTATGTATGAAGTCTGCATGAAGTTGGCATGCATGGCACTTCTTAGCATATTCCACTGCGTCGACGGCCATGGTTGGCCAGTAGTAGCCCATACGTCGCAGTCGATCTTGCAACTTAGGACCTGGTTGGTGAGCTCCGCAAGTTCCGTCATGAGCTTCTCGAAGAGCTTCGGCCGCTTCTTCGTTAGACAGGCATCGAAGGAGAAGCCCGTCGAAGGAGCGTCGGTACAGCGTTTTAGTGACTGTATCGTAGTAGAATCGAAGAGAGCGTCTCCTGACTGAGACGGCTTCCTTCGGGTCTTCCGGAAGGATTCCGTAGACGGCGAAGTCGATGAACGGGAATCTCCAGTCTCGGACATTAACATCGGTGTTTGTCGGCACGGCGTAAGCCATTTGCAAACATAGGTTGTTTCTGGGACAAATCAAGTCTCGGCCAGTTACCGTGACATAGTGTTGAGTCCCAAGGGGCGCGGCTAATGAGGCTGCGAGGCCAGCCAGAGCGTCAGCCTCCAAGTTTTGTAGACGGGGTACATGTTCGATGAAGAACCCAGTGAAGGTTGAAATGATGTTCAATGCAACTTCATGGTAAGGGATCAAATCTTCATGGCGAACCTCGTATTGCCCCCGAATCTGGTTTACGACGAGTTTCGAGTCGCCGTAGGCTTCCAGATGATCCACCCCCAGCTGTTGTGCTAGTTGGAGTCCCATGACGAGTGCGTTGTACTCAGCAACATTGTTGGAGCATGGCTTCGAAAGAGAGTATGCGCGCTGGATGACCAGCTGATCGAGGGAGACCAAGACTACCCCCACTCCAGCTATGATTTGGCCGTTGGGGCCCATTCTTGAAGTGCCATCGAAGAACATCCGCCAAACGGGGCTTCCTTCAGTGACGTTTGATTCTTGGACTTCATCCGGGATGTCTTCATAGAGTTTTAAAGATTCTGGGATGGGGTGTGCAGCTAAAAAGTCAGCCAGAGCCTGACCCTTGACCGCCTTCTGCGGGACAAACACCATGTTGCATGGCGTTAGTAGGATCGCCCATGTAGCCAGCCGGGAGTTTAATGACCCTGGCTTCGTCATGAGAACTCTGAGTGGATTGACTCGGGAGATGACGTGAATTGTCTGGCCCGAGACGTAATGACGAGTCTTCTGAATGGCAAACACCAAAGCCAAGCACTCCTTTTCAACGGGGTTGTACCGGTGTTCGGCCCCGATGAGTGTTCGACTGAGGTAGTAGATTGCTTGCTCGTAGCCTGCATCGCTGTTTTAAGCCAGTAAAGCGCCGAGGGAATGATCCATGGCACGGACGTAGAGGAGGACTGGTTTGCCGGCGACAGGTGCCACTAGGACTGGCGGGCTTGTCAAGTAAGCCTTGATGTCGTCGAAAGCCTTTTGGCACTTCTCTGTCCAGACGTAAGAGACTCCCTTCTTCATGAGCTGAGTAAAGGGTTGACATTTACCGGAGAGGTTTGCTATGAACCTCCGGATGTATGCCAGACGTCCCTGTAAGCCCCGAAGTTCTCGAAGGTTCTTCGGAGGGTCCATGTTGAGGATGGCTTTAGTCTTCTCGGGATCGACATGAATGCCTTTTGTCGTGATGACAAAGCCCAGGAATTTGCCGCTAGAAACCCCCAGGAAGGATTTAGCGGGGTTCATTTTGAGTTGATGTGCCCGCATGAGATCAAAGACCGTCCTCATGTCCTGTAGGTGATCTCTTTTGAGGCGGCTCTTGACTGCGATGTCGTCAACATAACACTCAACTGTCTTGCGAAGATGTTGACGGAAGATGGTACTCATCGCTCGTTGGTATGTTGCACCGGCATTCTTCAAGCCGAAGGGCATTACTATGTAGCAGAAAACACCTTTCGGAGTCCTGAATGACGTGTGTTTTGCGTCATCGGGGAACATCTTGATTTGATTGTAGCCTGAATACCCGTCCATGAAGGACATGCGTTCAAAGCCACATGTGTTGTCGATCATTACATCGGTGATTGGGAGCGGGAATTCATCCTTCGGGCAAGCAGAGTTGAGATCCTTGAAGTCGATACAGACTCGTATCTTCCCGTTCTTCTTGGTGACAGGGACGACGTTGGCTACCCAGTCCGGGTGTTGTTCCTCACG
This sequence comes from Iris pallida, assembly GCA_029216955.1. Classification (NCBI taxonomy): domain Eukaryota; kingdom Viridiplantae; phylum Streptophyta; class Magnoliopsida; order Asparagales; family Iridaceae; genus Iris; species Iris pallida. Next base: position 7,392,244 of record JANAVB010033012.1, on the reverse strand, counting down.
GATGAAGCCACTGGTCAAGAGCTTGTCCACCTCCTGATCGATGGCATTCATGATGTCCGGGCGGAAGCGTCGCTGTTGTTGTTTGATAGGTTTGGCATCTGGTAAGATGTTCAACCTATGCATCGCGATCTGTGGATCGAGACCCGGCATGTCTTCGTAGCTCCAGGCGAAGACGTCAATATACTCTTTAGCCAGTTGGACTAAAGATTCTCGGTCTTCTCCTTCCAAGCTTTTGCTGATAAAGATGGGTTTAGAAGAAGACCCATCCCCGAGGTCGATCTGCTCGACTTCGTCTTCGGTGGGAGGTTCTCGTAACTCAAAACGAGACTCCCATTGTTCTCCTAGGCGTTGAGCCCAGGGTTCCTCTTCGAAGAGTTCCGGCAGTTGGTCTTCGCCTTTATCTTTCTGAGGTTGCGCCGATGTCATGTTAGCTGACATCACTTTTCTGAAGACTGATCCGATACTGGTATCGGAATCCCACGTCGATGCTTCAGACGAGTGGGAATGTTCTATATCTTCTGCGTCTGAACTCTCTGGAGTTGATGGCGGCGTGACATAGCCTAACCCCCGTCGAGTCCGATTATAGTAATCCTGTGGCTTTCCATTGGGCATCGAAAGCCGGACAGGGAGATGCCGACCCTTGCCGTAGTTTAGGCCTTTATTGCTTTTCAGGTCGTAGCCCATCTTTTGGATGATGCGCTTTGCCGTATCCGTGTACCGATAGACTTGTACTCTGCCGGTATCAGGTTCGGGCTCGATTGACGGGAGGTCCTGATGACGCTCGACTTTGCCCGAGATGATGGTGCCTTCGTCTCGGCTTCGTGGGGGGATTATGAAGACTCCTTGAGACGGGGCCACTAGATTATGGTGGACGGTCGTTATTTGTGTTTGCAACGACCGTAGAGCGTTGTCTAATGTATACATGGCATTCCAGTGTGGAAGACAAGAATAATTGAAAGATACTCTATTATTGATAAAGTACGAGATTTTATCCCGTGGGATTACATTGTCTAAGGAGGGTGCGTCTACATCAGCAGAGATATATTCGCCAAGCTCCTCATCTGTAAGCACTGGGGCCGGATCAGGAGAGTCCTCCACCGCTCTGACTTTGGGGTCTGAGAGGGTTATGTGAGCCCTCTCCGGCATTTTGGATGACTGCGGCGGCTTGCCTTTAAGACGCACCTTGAGAGGTGCCTCGGTTGCGCCTCCGATAAGTGGCGCCTTCCCTTGTAATTTTACCACCAGGGGAGCCGCTGTTTGAGGTGGCTTTCCCTTGAGTCGTATCTTCAGGGGAGCTTCGTGAGTCGGTGCTTTCCCTGATAGCTTGATGCTCATTGGAGGCGCCTTCTGGGGAGGCTTGCCCTTCAATCGGATTTTCAAGGGGTCGTCGGGAGTCATTTCGGGCTCCAAGTCCGGCTCTGTTGCCGTCTCTGCTTCATCATCGGCGTCGTTGGCTTCCTCCTCGTCAAATGGCTTGTACAAGTCGGAATCGGTGAAGTAGGCCTCAATCCCTTTGAAGGGATCGATATCTGCAAACTCCGTCCGGATGACGCCGTTGGTGGATACATATTTCATGCATTGGTGGAGCGTGGAGGGCACCACCATGTACTCATGTAACCATGGTCGTCCGAGTAAGATGTTGTAGTTGACCTCGGCATCCACCACATAACAAGTCACCTCAGTTTTGAGGCTGCCGATGTGACACTTCAGCCGTATCTTGCCCAGTGGCTCGCTCTTGCTAGCGTTGAAGCCACTGATGGTCGTATTGGAGGGCGCCAGCCGGTACATTGGGATCCCCAGCTTTGATAGCAGCACCTTTGGAATGATGCTTAGGGAAGACCCCGGATCGATCTGAATCCTGCTCACCTTTACCGAACCGATGTACCCTGTGTAATACAACGGTCGGTTATGTCGGTGATGCTTGAGCAGCATGTCTTGTTGGGTGAAAGTTATGTTTGGGATAACTTCATCCGCACAATGACAGTGTGCACAAGTAGTTGGGAGGTCTTCAGGCTGCTTGATTTGACTGAGAAAGGATTCGGCATCCTTCAGAGCTTCACAGAGAGCTTCTCGGGAGTCCTTTGAGAGACGCAGGAGCTCGAACAAAGACAAGCGTGCAGGAGTACTGGCCAGTTGTGCCAGAATGTCAAAATTGTGGGGCTTGGCTAGCCCCGAAGCATTTTCTTTCCGCAGAGGTCTGTCGAAACGGGCCTCCACTTGCTTTTGTTTATTGGCTGCTGAGGGTTTGGATGGACCCTCCTCAGGGATGGTGCCAGGAGGCACCACTTCGGCGGCAGCTTCACCGGGCTGGGAGTTCTGTTGTGCACGCGTCTGCACAGGAAGCGCCTCTTCCGTTGAAGAAGAGACCGTGCGGCAAGACTTGATCTTCCTGTCTTTTGCTTTGGTGGTAGGGCGTACCTCCGGTTGAGTTACCTCGGAGACGAGGTCGGGGTGAACCCAGAGGACCTCTCCTCGAGATGTGGTGAGTGGGACAAGTCCACTCACATTGTCACGGGTGGGTGGCAAGTTCACCACCTCTATTGTCGCCTTAGGGATGGGGACGACGCCATCTTGTGTGGTAGTCGGCGGCAAGGTGCCGAACTGAAGTGACACCACATTAGCTGACACCGTCTTCTCTTCGTAGTCGACGGAGATTACATCCGCATTGATCATGCGCTGGATGTAATTTTTGAGGACGTAGCAGTCCTTGGTCGGGTGTCCGACAAACCGATGGTAGTGACAGTACCTCGGGTTGTCCACTTTCCCGACTTCATCGGGCCGCTTCGGGTCCGGAAGCTTGATCTTGTCACCCTGCTTCAGTATCTCAAAGAGTTGCAGGGTATCGTCATCATTGAATGAATAAACCTCCTTGGGTCTCGGTGCCAGTGGAGGCTTTTGAGTAGGCGCAGATGCGCCCTTCGAGGCATTAACAGTCAATGCCTGTTTCCCCTTTGTTTCTCGTCCGGAGTTGTTGATTGCGGACTTTTTCCCTTTATCGTCAAAGGCGGGGAAGCTAACACCCAGAAGACGTGCATTGGCCGCCTTCTTCTCTGCAGCTTCAGCTTCGATGATTAGGGAGCTCCAGTCGGGAGGAGGAGTAGAGTTAAGCCACAGCTTTACTGCAGGCAGCATGTTCATACTGCAAGCGGAGAGAAGCGCATGCTCTGGCATGCCTGGAGGTAGCCTGAAGCAGGCCTGACGAAAGCGTTCGATGAATGCCCGAACCGTTTCCTTGTCCTTCTGGCGTATCTCAATAAGAGACGCCATCGTCATGTCCTTCCCACCGTCGTAGAAGCGGTCGAGGAAGAGGCGTGTCAGGTCGTCGAAGGACGATATGGAATTATCAGGGAGGCTGCAGTACCAGTCATACGCCACCCCTTTCAGGGCCCCAACAAAGATGCTGGTGAGGAGCGCGTCCTCCTTCGGAAGATGCCCTGTCTGCGACTGGAAGTACGTCAGGTACCGTCGTGGAGAGTCCTTCCCGTCATACGGCGTGAGTGTTTGTAGTTTATACTTTGGGGGATAAACCACCTTGTTCCACTCAAGGGGATAAGGCTGGGGAATGCCCATCTTCTGGCGCTCCTCCTGCCTGTTCTTGGACTCGAAGCGCTTCCGCAGATTTTTGATCATTTCGACCACGTCCTCCATGGAGCTAGGAGTCGGGGAAGGAGGTACCACCCGGAGTGGAGCGTTTGAGGGCTCCGACGTCCGGGGTGCTTCTGTGTCTGAGGGTGTCCGTTGGAGGGGCACACTCGACTCTCCATTGGCTCCTGGGTCGGGACCATTTGAAGGTGTCCTGATCAAGGCCGACCGCATCTCAAACACTTCTTGAGTCAGTGCTTGCATTGAGGCAGAGAGGGTTTTGAGTCCTCCCTCTAGCGAGTCTATGCGCTGGACAATGTCTTGTGGCGGCGCATCAGTCTCAAGATCACCCCCGGTCATGTATACTGTCATGACACGGCCGGAAGTGGATGGATTAGTTGAGGCTTCGCTCTCAGCCTCGCTCTCATGTGGGGGAGTCACTTCTCCTGGTGTTTGGCCACCCCCAGCCACATTCTGGAGTTCGTCTTCGACAGGCGCATCTGCAAGGGCCTGACTGCCCTCAGCTCTGTCTTGAAGGGCCTCTTCGTTTCCAGCACTACCCCCGGCGGTGTCCTGGAGGACATCGTCATTTTGAGGGGCTTCAGGGAGGCCATCTTCGCCTTGATGAACATCCGCCGCAGCTGTGCTTTGGACATCTTCGTCTTCGGAAGGAGGCTCGACAAGGGTCTGGCTACCCCCAGCTTCCTCCAAGAACTTCTTCCTCGACCGAGTGCCTTCGAACACTCCAGAGGTCGAGACAGCTGCCTTGGTTTTCCTCGGCTGGCTTTTGGATGAAGACGAGGAATTGGCAGTCGTCTTCCGGACAGATGAGGAGTTGGAGATCACGTTGCATGAAGCAACCTTTAGCTCCTCTTCTGCTGACACCATCGTCCCAAGGCGATGTCGGAGGGGTGTCGATGATTGTAGCCGTTGGAAGACCGACTATTTTGGCGGTACTACCGTCTTGCAACAACAGTTGATGGTGACCACTGCACAAGTGTGCCCCGTGAGAGGCGCATCGTGCTTGTTGGTCAACTCTCCTGACCGGCGCTTGTGAGTGATCACGTTGCGCAGGTCGTTGGAGGAGAGTGCTACCCTCACACCCCTCTCAGGCGCATGGCAGGGCCAAGCGCCGGGGTGGTCGGGTGAGTGCTGCGCCCCCTGATCTAATACCAAACAGGCATCACGATCAGTAGTGGGGGAACCACAGCATTTGAAGTGACTTGAACGGACCTCAAACGCACAACCAGAGGAGGCGCGGGAGTTCAAGACCACTGAGCTTGCCTCTCTTGGCTTGGTTGTGCACGCAGTGAATGCGCCCAAGCGAGATGAGGACTTTGAAGGTCGACTCGTTGTCGGTGCAGAAGCACTTGAGTCAACCTTGTACAGCTTGCCATCGGCAGTGCGCGTGATTGTAAGCGCGTGCCTCTGGCCGGCTGCTAGCATAGCACGTTTGTGGCGCATGGCCCGTGCCGCCTTGGATTTCTTCGTACCAGCCCGCTGGGGCGCATAGTACTCAGCATCCAAATTCTCCTCGCTATTACAGCGAGTGAATCTGTCAAAGACAGAGGCTCTTTGTGGCGCATCAGAAGTGATGCGCGGGGCATTGGCTGCGCCCCTGCTCCGTCGACGTATCTTCCTCGCCTGAGAGGAAGATGGCTGGGGAACGTGGTCAGCCGCACGCTTCCCCGAGAGATGCGCTGCATCAGTAGACGCACCTTGACTGCTGAGGACGTCAGCAGGAAGGGAAGGCTGGACGGGCGCATCCCCTTCAACGGTGGTGCCCGAGGCGTCGACTTTGCGCACCCAGACTGCGCGGGTCTTCTTCGGCTTCGACAGCCGCTTCGAAGGACTCGCACTTCCTTCAGAAATGAACTCCTCGTACGCCTGTTGATTGAGGCGCACTACCAGCGTCTTGTGGGAGGAGCCCACCTTCACGTCGTCGGCCTGTGACACGACTTTCTCGGTAGAGGAGAAAGAAGTCCCCAGCAGAGTCGCCAGCTTGTTTGCCATTAAAATTGTTTTGATTGAAATTTTAATACAAACAGAACAGTGATACAATATAAGACTTAGATGTAGTCCTAGGAGTACACTTTTTTTAAGCTGGGTCCTTAGTGCCAATGGAGCGAGTGGTAATGCGTTGACTCCGTTGACCGGCTGACGACGGTTATCGGTTCTCTGAAGGTGTTGATTGCTCTGGGTGCTGGAGCTTGCTGAGAGGAGGAAGACGTTGAGTGTCTAGAACTGCCTCTCCGGTGATTCTCTGTTGTGGATTCTCTCTGTGTTGTGAGTCCTGTGTGTGTGTGAAGGAGATGATCCTTCTATTTATAGTTTTGCAGGCTGGCTGCTCATGCGCGCATGTAGGATGCGCCGGTGTGGGGACGCCACGTGGAGGTTGCTGATGGAGGTGCATGGATGCTGCGCCCTGATCGAGGGGGAGAACTCTTCATACTGCTGTTGTGAGCCGGCACGTAGCAGAGAGAAGATCTTTCCGTTGCTGAAATCTTGGATGAGTTGAGTCAAAGGACACGTGTCGTCGACTCATGGTTCGAAGATCTCGGATTTGGTGGAGAGGAGTGATCTGGTGGGCTGCGCCTTGGATTGGGCGCAGGAGGAGGCTGCGGCTCATAACCTTTAGGAGTTACAAACCATTTGGGGCGCATGGCTTTTGAGGCGCATGCAAGCGACTTTCCTTCTGTCTTTCGGGATCAGAGAGCAGTCTGAGGCGCATGGCTTTTGAGGTGCATGCTGATTTGGACGTATGGCCGTAGAGGCACATGCTGATGGTGGAGTGGCCACGTGGCAGTAGCCGTCGAAATAAAGTCATGATGATGCTGACGTTGTCGACGCTTCGTTTTCTGAAAAAGCTGTCAACTGTTCAGACTTTGGGAGGCATGCTGCCAACTCTGTCAGTTCAGCATTTAATGTTGGTGACGTTCGATGGACAGCTGAATGGGCGCGTCGATTGGCGTTCCACTCGGTATGGAGATGTGTGGGGGCGCACCCTCTGTAATGCGCCGAGTACTGTAGGGCGCGTCTGTGTGATGCGCCTGATGTCGAAGGGCGCGTCTGTGTGATGCGCTGTCTGACTGGCGCATCGGACATGTCTTTTAATGATGCGGCTGTCTCGCTCTTCGAGTGCTATAAATAGCCGTTTGGCTGAATTCGAGGCGTCCGGTTCATCCATTTAATGCAAATTCATTGCACGAAATTCGGAGAGCCATCCACTTGGCGCGTGGGTTTGATCTGCCCGGCCTATAAATAGTGGCATGGAGAGAAGGTTTGCTTCTCATTCCCTCATGTACTTCCAATATGAACTTGAACATGCGGGTGCATTCTGTTGACGAAGTGCTCCCGAGGGTGAAGATGAGACGCTGTGTTGTCTTCGATGCACTTGAAGGTGACTGTTACATCCAAAAGACGGAGTCGAGGGCTTCCGAGGCAGGCGGAAGGTGCCTGTTGCATCCAAAGATAGGGATGCTCGGGCCTTATCTCCGTTATTCCGGAAGAGCCGTAGATCGGAATGGCGGTGCTAGGCTTTCTCTTCCTTCAAAGTGGGTGTCGCCCACTTTGGTTGTGTTGAGAGCTTCCTTGTGCCATGATTTCGATCACGGTCTTCCTTGGGCTTTGGAGGCTCTTTCGAAGCCTCCCCTGGCCACAGCTTTGCCGTGCTCTTCTCTTCCTTGGTTCCAGCCAGAGGGTTAAATGCTTTGCGGAAGCACTTATCCGGTGATCCTGGCTGGAAGAGCGACGCATAACTGGGCTCTGCTCGGCCAGGTGAGCCTGGCTGGAAGAATTTGGCTGAAGGGATGCACATAGCTGGGCTGGATGCACATAACTGAGCTGCTGAAGAGATGGCGGGATGCGCCTGGATGGAGGCGCATAGTATCTGCTGCGCCTCACTGGTGGCGTATGGTGATGCTGCGCCTATCTGGAGACGCATGGTGGCCGCTGCGCTTATCTGAAGGCGCATGATGGCCGCTGGCTGTAGACTTAGGATCTTTCCTTTGTAGAAATTCTCCTTTGTACAACCTTTTCTAGACATGTAATAGACTTTTATATATAAAATGAAAAGTCCTTCTTCAAATGTCTATACTTATTGACTTTGCTGTGAAGTTCTTCGTCTGAGTTCTAGCGCATGTAGTGTCTGGCGCATGGGCTTTCTGGTTGTGAAATTCCATGCTTCTACAATTCAAAAGAAGCTCTTTATTGATATTAAAACAATGGTTACATTGGAGGCACAAGGCCAAGATTACAATCACTCAAATACACTCGTCTCATATTACAAATCACTCAACTCTCTCTCATCTCTCGATTATACTGCTTGAGCAAGCGGAAGCCTCGGAAGGCGATGTCCATACATTATGTTCCGTATAAGTCTTGAGTCCATGCGGCCACACGCTTCGAATCGCCAAGGAACTCCGTGCCTCGATGCATCCAAGCGAGCTCCGTGCCACGAGCTTCTACCTGTGCCTGCACATGTAAACTATGTGGGTGTCAGTACTCAACTGTACTGGTGGAGTGAGCTCCTCGCCCACCCATACGAAACCAACACGTTTATTTTACTTTTGTACAATACAAGTCCCTTTACGATTGTCTTTCTAGTCCTGCCTTAGGATCAATTTTAGGACGTAGACTCTCGGCCTATTTAGTGTCATTAGACCATCTCCGTGATATTGCACCGATATACTTCCTTACCCTTGCCTCTAGACCGTTCTCGTCCATGCAACGTCAACGCACCAACTCATACTTGTCTTTCGTGCCATACTCTGGGACGTAACGACTCGATCGTGCCCTGAACTCAACTCGTGCGTCAATATTTCTGAGGCAGTGCCTCATCACTAAGTCTTGCCTATACTTCTGTTGGGACGACGCAGCCGTGCCTCACATTTCGAGGTCGTGCCCTGCAACTTAACATAACTTAACCAACTTGCCCTACGGCCCTTCCAGACATAACTCAAAACGTATAACCCAACTTGTGGAACCGTTGTTGAAAACTCAAGTACGACGCCATATCTCGTGGCGAAACACATGTCTTTACGTATAACCAATTTTAGGCTCATATTACCTTGGTGCATACCGTGCACGCTTTCCATAACACATCACATACCATGCTACGCTTCTTTTGTTACGACCGACACCGTACATGCAGATTCGCCACGTAACACGCAAAATATCTATATGAAAGGCCACTAGCATGACAAGCCATCGCGGACATAGCTCGGGTAGACGACGGGTCCTTCGATGCAGGTAGCGAGCCCCATGGAAAGCCCCCGACTACCCTCACGCAATGAATCATGCTCTGCTATAGCGTCTACCTCCTAGGATGAATGGGCCCGGTGCTCCGGCGTATAACCAGTCTAGGCAGAAATCCTTGTCGACAAGGTGTCCAATGACCACGCACATACAAGACATCTAGACTCACGTAAATGCATGGCCTAATTTGTTGGTACGACTGGAACAATACTTAGCAACACGTGCTCTGAACCACACTTTTCGTAACGTACATCGGGACCGTGAGACTCCCAACCGAGGGACCGCCTCATACTTCTTAACGTGGATAGGAACGCGAGACTCCCAACCGAGGGACCGCCTCGAACATCTTAACGTGGATAGGAACACGAGACTCCCAACCGAGGGGCCGCCTCCAACATCTTAACGTGGATAGGAATACGAGACTCCCAACCGAAGGACCGTCTCGAACATCTTAACGTAGATAGGAACGCGAGACTCCCAACCGAGGGACGGCCTCGAACATCTTAACGTGGATAGGAACGACTCACACTCTAATGTATTTCGTGCGACACTATCGTCCAAGTCACACTCTATGTGACGAGCCTTAAGACCGTGGAAACGAATGGCTATATTACAGCCGTAGAACCGTGGGACCGTGCATTTACTCAACTTGTACAACCAAATTCTTTGGGTACCTAAACTCATGCAACAAGCCGTGCGATACAACTTAGCTCGTGGGGCGATCAAGGCTACGCCGAGCCTTGTATTCGAAAAAATGTGCATGCTTTATCGAGCATCTACGCGGGCGATGTCTATGACATAGGCTAACTCATAGTTTGTGACGAATATCAACTTTTCTTCTCCCAAGCCACGCGACGAAGGACCGAGTGTCCTTTTCAAAGCACGCCGTGCACCCACTCTAATCCGACCATGGGACGTTTTCTATGTTCTAAACTCGATTCGATCCGTCGGAATAATTCCCTTTAGCTATGTGAATTCATCTATTTTATTATTAAGCCTACTTGTGCAAGTTAAAAACACACGATTTATTATGTGAAGGCTAAGATGAGGCAAGTTCACCGAAACTACCCCACCTGAGCAATGTCTTCGAGGCGCCGTTGCAATGGCCAAGTCCGAGCGCCGTCGGCGTTTCAATTCCTCCGATTGACTTCGCGGGACGGGGCACTACATCATACACCACTCAGAAAAAGTTTCGTCCTCGAAACTTACTGAGTACACTTATCGGCTTATAACTTGATCCAATATCCTACGTTTCTTTCACACACTACACCTATGTGTTCTCTCAATCCGAGCCACGCTCGTGCTTATCGCTAACTTAGTCGTAAGGCACACCAACTGATCAACCAACATTCAAACTCGTCTAAATTCAATGATCGTATTACCATCAACATTTCTTTGAAACTCACGATTTCAAAATCCTCGACACTTTCTCGTTCCTCAAGTCTCACAACGTATCGCTTAGTTGGATCGTGCACATATTCCAGGCGTCCCTAAAATACATGCATTTTAGCCAAGCCTCGTGATAGAGAATCTGCCATCACCACTCGAGTCGGATCGTACACATATTCGGGCGTCCCTGATATACGTGCATGTCAACCGAGCCTCGTGAGTGGTGCCTCCACTATTTCCAATCGCTTCGCACTCGGACGTCTGCCTAACCGCTAGGCTATGTCTTTCCGTCAGTACTGGAATCAAAGTTCCCAACAACGATATCAATACTAACCCCATCCTAAGGTCAAATCAAATCGATGGTATGGGATTTTCTATCCAAGCTCGCATCACTCCGATTTCTAAACACCGAGCATTAATTCCCTATGTACATCCCAACGTTCGTCGCACGGGGTCTGAGTCGTTCGGTAAAGCCATCCTACGATAACTCACGTTTCAACCAATCCTCGATAAGAACATATCGCTCGTTCATCAAGCCGTATTCGTATCGTCTATCTCTTTGAACACGTTCGACATTAGTTCGCCTATAATTCATTCTCAAATTAAGCATGCTATGACACAATTCATCTCTAAACCATAATTCACATTTCATGCTTCCGAAATTTATCTATTCCAATTCACGTAATCGATCACAAGGTCGTCTGACTTAACAATTTGCTGCGCCCCGATCTCATACGAGTTAGATTATCCACGGTAGGCACGAATCACCATGCACACTCCCGCGAGATAATCCTTCTCATCGGGACGTAACTCTTATTTTGTGGACTAGTTTATTCTCGATGCGCGAATTGAACCTACTCAATCCTCAAGTTTCAATCATTCGTCAATTATAAGTCCTACAAATCCTCGAGTTCACCTTCACATCAAGCCAACAAGTCGAGACAATCAAAGTTCCAACATCCTAATTTTTCGAGTTCGATCATTTCCGCGACATGGATCACCATGTCAGTGCTCACGCGGAACGATCGCCCCAAATTCGACGCAACGCGTGTGTGAGGCTATAGTTGCACTCGCAAGACAAGATCGTCGACGTTGTGGCTATCAACGTAACCATCAAGACATGATCGCTTTCACCCAACATTCATTTCAACCAAAGTCCTAAGTATTGCATCCATTAAGAACGATAACACTTGCACGATCGTCATTCACCGAGTCAGAGTATCCCCGAGTTATTGCATATCATCTTTGATATGCCTCAATACCATCGACGATATACGTAACCTGACGATCTTCTTTTGCAACGAATTCTGAGTCGTACGGATGATGCTATTGTCTGACTGGATAATCTCCTCGGCATGCAAATTCAATTTCGATCATTACCCCTCAAATCGTTCACAACATCAATTTCTTCAACTAAAATTCACGTATCGTTTATCCGTCTATCTTAAGTCATTAACTAACGTATTTCTTCAATTCGCATCATTCTTTGTTAACTCAAACCATCGAGCAACATTGATTTCAATCCTCAGAGTCGTTCTCGTAACATTCGAATCAAACTTTTTCATGCACGATATCTTCCCATCGTGCTAACTTTTCGTATATGATCCGTATCAATTTCTTCAATCAAGTTATCTACCCGCTACACCTTAACTTTTTCTCGATTCGATTTCACCCACTCAATCGTTTTTGCATTTCATACTCGCGCAATCCTCAATCTTTCGCTCGAATGATTTCCAAGACGGACCATACACCACTCAGGATTCGAGTCATCCAATCTAGTCCAAATCACGTTGCTATGACATGTTTCAGATTCGTCCGACGAATCTCTAGCGTAATTGCTCACGTCGTATCGACGCACTAAGCCGTTCGCACTATTTCTCAAAATCTAAAACAATCTTTCCTGTACGCCTAAGCGTTAGTTCGATAGCATTTCTGTCGATATACACTCTAAGTGTATCTTCGTTTCCGACCGAGCGATACTTAATATTGTTCACGACTCGTTTACACCAAAAGTCGAGGTGCGCGATACGCGGTACAACTTAGCCAAAAGGCCGTGTGCATAACCATCCCGTATGGACTATACATCGAGTTTTCATACTTATTTGCTAATGTCGACGTAGGACTCATTAGGCACGCACGCGATTTGCTAACTTTAGCATGTGTTTTCTTTCAACTCAAGGTCGGCACCGTTCGGCCCAAAGGCCTACCGATGCGTTCGATTGAACGCTTGTACGAGCTTTCAAAAATATTAGACTTATTGTATGGACATCCTGTAGGACAATTGTGAGAGAGCGCACCAACGATATCAACTTGCGAAAGCAACACTTCAGAGTTTGCGGAAACAACGGAGTTAAAGAATTCAATCGGTAGTCCAAGGACGTAAAGTCGTGCTCTGATACCATTATGTCATGCCCACTCCCGTAGGAGCGATCGTCCTCGCTAAGACGTGATGCCGCACGAGCCTAGATTGCACTCGTACAAGGTAGTTCCATAACGGCCGATTACATCGGCGGCGACGGGGTCGTCGCACAGAAGTCCCAAGCAGAAACATTGAACGCACAGCAAAAATTTAGAACGAAACACAAGTTATTCAAAAGAAGCTCTATATTGATATTGAAACAACGGTTACATTGGGGGCGCAAGGCCAAGATTACAATCACTCAAATACACTCGTTTCACATTACAAATCACTCCGCTCTCTCTCATCTCTCGATTACACTGCTTGAGCTAGCGGAAGTCTCGGAAGGCGATGTCCATATATTATGTACCGTATAAGTCTTGAGTCCATGCGGCCGTACGCTTCGAATCGCTAAGGAACTCCGTGCCTCGACGCATTCAAGCGAGCTCCATGCCACGAGCTTCTACCTGTGCCTGTACATGTAAACTATGTAGGTGTCAGTACTCAACTGTACTGGTGGAGTGAGCTCCTTGCCCACCCAAACGAAACCAACACGTTTATTTTACTTTTATGCAATACAAGTCCCTTTACAATTGTCTTTCTAGTCTTGCCTTAGGATCAATTTTAGGACGTAGACTCTCGGCCTATTTAGTGTCATTAGACCGTCTCCGTGCTATTGTACCGATATACTTCCTTATCCTTGCCTCTAGACCATTCTCGTGCTTGCAACGTCAACGCACCAACTCATACTTGTCTTTCGTGCCAGACTATGGGACGTAACGACTCGGTCGTGCCATGAACTCGACTCGTGCATCAATATCTCTGAGGCAGTGCCTCATCACTAAGTCTTGCCTATACTTGTGTTGGGTCGACGCGGCCGTGCCTCACATTTCGAGGTCGTGCCCTGTAACTTAACATAACTTAACCAACTTGTCCTACGGCCCTTCCAGACTTACTTCAAAACATATAACCCAACTTGTGGAACCTGTGTTGAGAACTCAAGTACGACGCCATATCCCGTGGCGAAACACATGTCTTTACGTATAACCAATCTTAGGCTCATATTACCTCGGTGCATACTGTGCACGCTTTCCATAACACATCGCATACCGTGCTTACGCTTCTTTTGTTACGACCGACACCGTGCATGCGGATTCGCCGCGTAGCACGCCAAATATCTATATGAAAGGCTACTGGCATGACAAGCCATCACGGACATAGCTCGGATAGGCGGCGGGTCCTTCGATACAGGTAGCGAGCCCCATAGAATGCCCCCGACTACCCTCACGCAATGAATCGTGCGCTGCTATAATGTCTACCCCCTAGGATGACTGGGCCCAATGCCCCGACGTATAACCAGTCTAGGCAAAAATTCTTGTCGATAAGGTGTCCAATGACCACGCACCTACGAGACATCTAGACTCACGTAAATGCATGGCCTAATCTGTCGGTACGACTGGAACAATACTTAGCAACACGTGCTCTGAACCATACTTTGTATAACGTACATCGGGATCGTGAGACTCCCAACCGAGGGACCGTCTTATACTTCTTAACGACTCACACTCCAATGTATTCCATGCGACACTATCGTCCAAGTCACAGTCTATGTGACTAGCCTTAAGACCGGAGGAACGAATGGCTATATTGCAGTCGTAGAACCGTGGGACCGTACATCCACTCAACTTGAACAACCAAATTCTTTGGGTACCTAAACTCATGCCATAAGCCGTGCGATACAACTTAACTCGTGGGGCAATCAAGTCTACGCTGAGCCTTGTATTCGAGGAAACGTGCATGCTTTATCGAGCATCTACGCGGGCGATGCCTATGACTTAGGCTAACTCATAGTTTGTGACGAATACCAACTTTCCTTCTCCCAAGCCACGGGACGAAGGACCGAGTGTCATTTTCAAAGTATGCCGTGCACCCACTCTAATCCGATAGTGGGATGTTTTCCATGTTCTAAACTCGATTCGATCCGTCGAAATAATTCCCTTTAGCTATGTGGATTCGTCTCTTTTATTATTAAGCCTACTTGTGTAAGTTGAAAACACTCGATTTATTATGTGAAGGCTAAGATGAGGCATGTTCACCGAAACTACTCCACCTGAGCGATGTCTTTGAGGCGCCGTTACAATGGCCAAGTTCGAACGCCGTCTGTATTTCAATTCCTCCGATTGACTTCGCGGGACGGGACACTATAATTACAGTCACTGGAACACAGACTGCCTTTGTGGTGTGACTGCTGTCTTGCAACAACAGTTGATGGTAACCACGGCACAGGTGTGTCCTGTGAGGGACGTATTATGCTTGTCGGTCGACTCTCCTGATCGGCTCTTGTGAATGATCATACTACGCAAATCGTTAGAGGAGAGTGCCACCTTTACACCCCCATCAGGCGCATGGCAAGGCCAAGCACCGGCGTGATCAAGTGAATATTGCACCCCCTGATCCAGCACATAAGGCGCGCCCAGATCAATACTTGGAGAACCACATTTATAGTGACTTGAACCAGCCTCAGACGCACAACCAATATAGGCGCGGGGGTTCAACACAGAATTTGCCTTGCACGTCTTGGTTGCGAATGCAGCAGATGCGTCCAAGTGAGACAATTGGACTTTGAGGGTCGGCTCGTTTCTGGCACCGAAGCACCCGAGTCAACTTTATACAGCTTACCATCAGCAACGCGCATGATTGTGAGCGCATGCTTCTGGTTTGCCGTTGGCATAGCACGTTTGAGGCGCATGGCCCGTGCCACCTTGGACTTCTTCGTACTAGCCTGCTGGGGCGCATAGTACTCAGATTCCAAATTATCCTCGCCATGATAGCGAGTGAGTCTGTCAAAGACAGAGGCCTTCTGCGGTGCACCAGAGTTCATGTGCAGGGCGTTAGATGCGCCCCTGCTCCGTCGACGAATCTTTCTTGACTGAGAAGGAGATAGTTGGAGAATGTAGTCAGCACCATATTTTTTCGAAAGATGTGCTGCATCCGTCGGCTCATCCTGGCTGCTGAGGACGTCAGCGAGAAGGGTAGGCTGCATCGGCACATACCCTGCAGTGATGGTGCCAGGGGTCTCCACCTTGCGCACCCAGGCCTAGCGAGTCTTCTTCGGCTTCGGCAGCCGCTTCGAAGGACTTGCGCCGCTTCAGAGATGAACTCCTCATACGCCGGTTGATTGAGGCATACGACTAGTGTCTTGTAGGAGGAGCCCATCTTCACGTCGTCAGATTGCAACATAACTTTCTCATCGGAGGAGAAAGAGGTCCCCAGCAGAGTCGCCAGCTTGTTTACAATTAAAATCTTTGAATTGGAATTTCATTTAGAAAGAGAACAGTGTTACAATGTAGGACTTAGATGTAGTCCTAGGAGTACACTTTTGTTTTTATCTGGGTCCTGTGTCGATAGAGCGAGTGGTAATGCGTTGACTCCGTTGACGATCTGACGACGACCTTAGGTTCTCTGAAGGTCTGGGTTGCTCTGGATGTCGGAGCTTACGAAGGGGGAAGAAGACTTTGAGTGTCTCTTTCGATCCCTGTGTGTAGACGTGCATCTCTGTAACTCTGATGATCTCGTCCTCTGTCTTTGACTGTTTGTCTGTGTCTGGAAGAAGGAAATAATCCCTCTATTTATAAGAAACAGGTTGAACTGCTCATGTGCACATATGTCGGATGTGCCTGGTCATGGAAACGCCACGTGGCTGATGCTGGCAGGGGCGCATGGTTGATGCGCCCTGATTTCGGGATTGAATCCTTCCTGTTGTGCCTGTGGTGCTACAGAAGAGCTGACACGTGGCGACTGAGTGGATTCTTCGATTGTTGAGATCTTGAGGGGTTAGCACCCCTTCATGGATTGAACTGAGTCAAGGGACACGTGGTGCATGTCCGTAGCTCAAAGATCTCGAATTTAATGGATAGTGATCTGACAGGATGCGCCTAGGATCGAGCGCATGAGAAGACTTTGGCTCGTAACTTTCAGGAGTCATGAACCAGTCTGGACGCATGACTTTTGAGGAGTATGCAAATCTTCGGGCGCATGACTGCAGAGGCGCATACGAGTGATTGGTCGGCCACGTGGCTTGTAACCGTCAGAGAAAAGTAGTGATGACGCTGACGTCAGCGGCACTTCATTTTCTGTAAAAGCTGTTGCTGCTCTGTCATCGAGGCATGGCTGCTATCGTATCAGACTTCAGCATTTAATGCTATTGTGGGTGATGAGCTTTTGAGGGTGCGTATTGATCTGCGTTCTACTAGGCACATTGGGGCGCGTGGGGCGCATCCTTATAAGGCACTTGGTACTGAGGGGCACGTCTGTATGATGAGCGGTATCTGACCGACACGTCTTCATTGGTCCGACTGTTGAGTTCTTCGAGTGCTTTAAATAGCCGTTTTGACTTGGCTGAATTCGAGGGGACAGGTTCATCACCATAAATACAAATTCATTGCACGGGATTCGGAAAGCCTGCCACTTGGCGCTTGGGTTTGATTTGCCCGGCCTATAAATAGCAGCAAGGAGAGAGTTTGTTTCTCGTTTTCTTCCGTCTTCCCGAATGGAGATGAATTTCTTCGCTCGAGTTCATTCTATTGACAAGACGCTCCCGAGGGTGAAGATGCATCGAGTCGTCTTCGTACGCACTTGTGAAGGAGATTGTTACATCTAAAAACCCGGATCGCGGGCTCCCGATGCAGGCCGAAGGTGCCTGTTGCATCCAAAGATCGGGATGCTCGAGTCCCATCTCCGTTATGCCGGAAGAGCTGCAGATCAGAATTACGGTGCTCTCCTCTTCCTTGGGCTTTGGAGAGCTCTTCCTCCAGCTAGAGTGGGGCTGATCGCCCACCCTTGTTATGCTCAAAATCGAAGTAAAGCGCATATGCTGAGACTTCATGATGCACCTGAATAAGATGATGAAGAGATGCGCCTGGCTGAGAAGCTGAAGAGACGCGCCTGACTGAGATGATGAAGAGATGTGCCTGGCTGAGACGCTGAAGAGACGCGCCTGACTGAGAAGCTGAAGAGATGCGCCTGACTGAGATGCTGAAGAGATGCGCCTGACTGAGACGCTGAAGATATGCGTCTGACGGATGATGCGCCTGGCAATGGGCGCATGGTAGTTTGCTGCGCCTGGCTATAGTCTTAGGATCTTTATTTTTGTAGAAGTTCTCCTTTGTAAAGCCTTTCTTTGGACATGTAATAGACTTTCATATAAAATAAAAATCTTCTTTTAATGTCTGTACTTTTGCTATAAGTACTTCGTTTGAACTCCCTGGCGCATGTAGTGTTAAGCGCATAGGAATTTTGGCCTATAGATGTGCCTGAAATTCTATGCTTCTACACATGCCAGCTACATATCTAGTAGGCTCTAGCCTAGCTCGAATACGTATAAGCTGTACATTAATGACCCATTATCTTTAATAAGCAATATTATCTAAGTCTCAATCAACATTAAGAAAGAATATAAGAATGAATAAGATATAACGTAGTGTGCACCCCATGCTACATTTGTCCGAATAGACTCGAAAGAATAAATTGAGTCTACAAATACAAAGCTAACAAGTAGAATATACAATAAATATGAATATGTAACCGCAAGAGAGACCTGAAATAGTAAATAGCAACCATCATGGTCAACAACTAACTCCGCTCCGTCGAATACCTGGAGAGATTACCAGGTCCTCAGGGGACTAGAAATACATAATATACATGCCAAGGTACAGATATAAAAATATGAACTAAGACATTCTATTGTATCCGTCTATGTGATGTGCAAGCGAAAAACTCTTCTAGAATACCAGATCTCTCCTCTAAGGCTCACAAGCACCTCACCAGGATATTATCCCCAATACCGTGTTTTGTGACCAAATATAATCAATTCTTGATAGTGATAATCCTCTACTCTGCAACAAAGCTAAAGGGTCACTGAACAACATGCCACACAATAATAGGTCTGATACTGTAGTCAAGTTCTCTCCAACCCCATGTCTAGATTCTAACAATGTCAAGTCTGTATAGTCATCTCGATAACAATAATAATAATAATAATAATAATGAAAAATCTAGAACGCTAGTACGAGTTCAATACCATGAATAGTCAAGTAAACCTCACATCATGAATGTGTCAGTGTCCTGTGGTCAACCTTGTCAATGGACACGCCAATATGCATGTAATGCCTAATGTCAATACTTTGTGTCATCATCATGACATCGGTACCCGTCTAAAAAATAGACATTAAGGTTGCGTTTGGTTCATTGTAATGTAATCGTAATCGTAATAGAATTGGATTTGTAATGTAATTGAGTTTGTAATGTAATGGAATTACAATTACATTACTATGTTTGGTTGAAACATGTAATCAAACCATGTAATGTAATGTAATGTTAATTGTATTCATGTGTTTGGTTTACCATGTAATGTAATTGAATTTTTAATTTAATATTTTTTTTAAAATACAACATAAAATTTAAAAAGTTGATCAATACAAAATTTTAAAAATTTAAAAAGAAAAAAGAAAAAAAATTAAAAATAAATAATAAAAAAGGGAAAAATGGTTTGTTTTCTGCTAAAAAAAGACCAAAAACGAAAAAAAAAGACAAAAATAAAAATACCAAAAATGACAAACGAACAAAACAGAAGGAAAAAAAAACCAAAAATGAAAAAGCCATAAAAAAAGAAAAACGACAAAAAAAAGATCAAAAATGTGAAAACCATAAAAAGTGACCAATAATGATTAAAAAAAATGACTAAAAACAAAAAAATTGACAAAAAACAACAATAAATGAAAGGGAAAAAAAGGACGAAAAACGACCAAAAAAAAAGGAACAGAAATGACAAAAAACGAAAATACGAAAAAATGCCAAAACAAGAGAGAATTAAAACGAGCAAAAAACGATAAAAAGATTAAAAAACTTGCAAAAAAAATCCAAAAAACGACAAAAAAGGGGAAAAAACGACAAAAACAACAAACAAAAATAAAAAACGAGCATAAACGAACAAAAAAAGTGAAAAAAGACGCCAAAAAAAGCAAAAAATGATAAAAAAAAGCGACAAAAAATATGCAAAATCGACCAAAAACGATAGAAGACGATAAAAACGTAAAAAATGGTCAAAAACGTACAAGATCGACAAAAATCGATAAATAACATGCAGAAATGGCAAAAAATGAGCAAAATCGACAAAAAACGATAAAAAAAAACGTAAAAAAATTAACCAAAAACGATAAAAAAAATTAGGCAAAAAATGAACAAAAACGACAAAAAAAGGGCAAAAAGAACCAAAAAGGGACAAAAACGACAAAAAATAACCAAAAACGAACAAAAATGACAAAAAATGAACAAAAACGACAAAAAAGGACAAAAACGACAAAAAACCGAACAAAAATGACAAAAAAACGAACAAAAATTACAAAAAACGAACACAAACGAACAAAAAAAGACCAAAAACAACAAAAAAGGACAAAAACGACAAAAAAAACAAACAAAAACAACGAAAAAACGAACAAAAATGACAAAAAAAGAACAAAAACGACAAAAAAGGGACAAAAACAACAAAAAAAAGGACAAAAACGACAAAAAAATAAACAAAAAAAACCAAAAACGAACAAAAATGACAAAACGAACAAAAACGACAAAAAACGAACGAAAAAGGACAAAAACGACAAAAAACCGAACAAAAATGAAAAAACGAACAAAAATTACAAAAAACGAACAAAAACGAACAAAAAGGGACCAAAGCCAACAAAAAAAATGACAAAAACGACAAAAAAAACAAACAATAACAACGAAAAAACGAACAAAAATGACAAAAAACAACAAAAAACGGACAAAAATAACAAAAAACGACAAAAAAACAAACAAAAACAACAAAAAAACGAACAAAAATGACGAAAAAACGAACAAAAACGACAAAAAACGGACAAAAACAACAAAAAAGGACCAAAACGAACAAAAAAATAAACAAAAACAACAAAAAAACGAACAAAAATAACAAAAAAGAACAAAAACGAAAAAAAAGACCAAAATGAACAAAAACAACCAAAAACGACAAAAAACAAACAAAAACGACAAAAAATGACCAAAAACGAACAAAAATGTCAAAAAACGAACAAAAACGACCAAAACCGAACAAAAATGACCAAAAACAAACAAAAACAACAAAAAATGACCAAAAACGAACAAAAAGATCAAATTATAGCATACCAACCTTCCGCTTAAGTTGTAATATAATTGCGATTACATAGGTTTTATGATGTAATTAAGTTTAGAAGAAACTGATGTAATGTAATCAAACTTGTAATCGCGATTGCATTACATCTAATTTTTTTTGTCCAACCAAACATCCGAGTTAGATTGACAACGTAATGCCAATTACATTACGTTGTCCAATCCTGCAAACCAAACGGGCCCTAAGTATCGACGTCCCTACGTCATGCAATGCTAATCAAAATAACAACAAGAAAGAAGAAGGAAACAATCTGTACCCAGGCAAGGTACACTTGCCTGCTGTCTGCTGCAGTGCCGTCTGACTAATGTCTTCAGTTGGAGGTGCAGCAAATTTAAGTTGTCATATTATAACATATTCTAATCAATACACACAATATAACTCAATTAATATAAAAAGAATATGATCATTTGCACAACGTCAACCAGTATGGTGACGTTGATGCCAACGATCCCACAGTTGCGTAACCACGTACCATGCTACTGTTTATTACGTCGTGTGGGTCTCGTACATCTTGCTATCACACGTACATTTAGGCACTTATATGATTCTAATACACGTAATCCTAAACATATGTAGATACGACACGATGTCCTAAAATTAATGACAATACTAAACTATACTTTGAACACGCATGTAGTCGATCAAACACGCATGTTGACAATAGATAAAATGAAATTAATATGAATTAATTTCTGGAATTTATATTTATTTAGTGAAAAATACTAAAACAATTGTCGTTGCATGTACAAAGTTCTGTTGTGTGTCGACTAGGTGTTTTAGCAACTTGACAACTAGTTTGTGCATGCAAGATTGCCAATTTACGTAAAAATTATTTAATATATAAAATATATTAATCTATATTCTGAAATATACATTAAAACTATTTATAAACATTATCTAATCATAATATATACAAGAAATAATTATCTAGTTAGTATGTCTAATTAATGACACAATATGGCCAACTTACCTATTTATTTGGAACCAATTATAATAGAAAAAATTAATATTTTAGTTCTGAAATAATATTTGAAAATAATTCAAACATATCATATTTATTTAATATATTAAAATTAAGCTAGCCAGTTAACACATTCAAGTAATCTCACTAGGATGTCCAATTTCGGTTGATTCAGACTAGATGGAATCTTGAAAATATAACACTTTATATTCTAAAACTAATAAACTTATAAATAATATTCAGAATATATTACCATGAAATTTAAGATTCTTAACCATTGAATTTCAGTAGGACATAAAGCTATACAAGTTCTATTTTGATAATCATTATTTCTGTGACAGAAATAATGAAGTTGCAAGCAAATATATAATAAAACTTTACGAGACAAATTTTGGGTATAGTGGGATGTTATAGGAGAGTGTTAGGAACATTACCAAGGGGTTAGTTGCTGCCATGGGGTCTCCTAAGGGTGCGCAAATAGCATTGCACCGAATTCGTTTTCAGCCTTGATACTTTGTCGTAGAACGAGTGCCACGGACAAACCTTTGCGATCCAGGAGCTGCGGATTTGAGGAAAGGTGGAGTACACATATAGGTACAAGTTAGAGTCAGGGTGAAGGAGGTTTTGTTGATAAAAGTAGTAGAACACCACGATAAAGATGGTCTTACCTTTGGAAAATTTATTGCAGCAGTTTTCTGGAAATCGGCTAGCTTGTTGGGCTGTTTTGAGGTAGTTAAAGTGAGTTTTGAAAGAAAGTTTGTGACGAGAAAATGTTAAAGATAGAGAAAGGAAGAAGTGCGTTAAATTTTAGAGAAAAATACTTACTGTGGAGGAAGATATGGCCAGATTGGTAGAGACTAGCCTAATTCAGATTCAGCCTAGGTAGGGGTGGATAGATGGAGGTGTGGAGAAAAATGGAGAATATTTTTGTAAATATTTTGTGAATATAAGTTGTTTGAAAGAGGCTTAGGAAGAAGTTGTGTTTAGGTGATTTGAGGTAATAAGTGAAGGGGAGGTCATGGGGGTGGAGGTGAAGAGTTGAGTTGAATTGTCATAAAGGAAGGGGTTATGCTTATGTGAGAAAGTGAAGAGGTAGGGGGTTATGGGATGAAGGAATATGAAATGTAAGGGGGTTATGGCTACCCACTAAGTGTGTTTGACCACACTTGGGTCATTCATTAGGTTTTAGGTGGTAGGGTGTAGAGTTGGGTCTATTCCAAAGGGTGCAAAGTCAAAAAATTTACATGTAAGGGTTTTGAGTGATGAATCTTGGAATTTGCTTTTTATAGATAGGATAATGGTGTATGGTGTTTGGCATGAACCATGTGAGGATGTGTAAGTGTCCGGGTTGAGTCTAGACTAGGTTTGGGCTAAGTCAAACTAGTACATCATTAGAACTATATATTGTGTCATTAGGATTTACAATAATAAAATAATATGTAAAAGTCTAATTGATCTTAAAATATCAATTAATATTAGTTACTCACATTAAATACATAAAAATAAAAAAATTAATCCAAAAATTCAGGGAACTTACAAACCTAGGTTAGTCTCTATCACATCTAGTTCGATTGGTATCAAGTCGCTTTGGGTTAGTTGGGTATCGAAAGTCTAATAAATTGGTCTTTTGTGACTTTTGTGTATAAGTAGCATATGGTAACTCAATTGAGTGGGACACAAGTGGCATGCGTGTAGCAGGCTCCGAGTAGATCAAATCATATATTGGGTCGAAAGATTTGAATTTAGGTTGGTTCTCCAATTTCAATTGAAAATGATAACAGTAATATGGTAGTGTTAGAATTGGGACTTTTGACCCGAATGTTGCACAATAAAAATAGAGTACAAGAAGATATGTTTGAGTGAGAATTGGTAAGTCTAAATGAAGGTAAACTCGTCTAGATCATGCATATGAAATTTGTTTAGAGAAATCGACTTATATATGCTGTGCTCCTAAAATGTAAGCTACACAAAAGGATAGTTAATAGTCAAAATTGAAAGTGGAAATATATATAGTAATAATTAATCCTATTAAATATCAAAAAATAAACCCCAAAATTTAGGTGACTAATTACATAGGTTCACCTAACCAAGTCATAAGAAACTCTAATACAATCATCGATCCAATCCGTTTATGGTCCATACAGCTAAAATTTATCAAGACTGCAAAATTCAATGATTCGATAGGTTACTCAATCATCGTTCGTCCAGTCGCAATATTTTCGAGTCTATAGATGAGATCTTCGATATACCTCGATCTTATCAAATACATGCATAACCAGGAAATCATTCATTTGCTAAACTCTAATTTGTTTCACCCAATGCTATCTGTCAAATTCGATACAAGATCAACTTATCCACACTCAAGGTCATATAAGCTATGCAGTACCTTAGGTCATTGAGTAATACAAAATTCCTAAATCCTTCGATTTATCCTCATATGCTCCAAGTAAACTTCAAATTGCACCACCAAGTTTTCGCACTCAACTTAAAATCAATTCAATTCACAACTCAATATATGATCCATATTGATTTTCTAGTCAAACATCAAATTTCACAATCCTAAATCCTTATCCAATACTATCTTAATATGCCAAAGTTTTTTCTCGACCAACCGAACCAATTTAACAAGGTATAATTCAAAATTGTATCAACTAGACATAACTCTAAACTAAGACCTTGCACTACCCCCATCCAATACTAATAGGCTCATAGGTATCTATATCACCAAACCGATCAAACACCACTAGGGCTATCCAATACACCACTCAGAAATCTAGCCACTTTGAGAAATAAATATAGATCGTAAAATTTGTTCAGAAATAAAACAATAAGCAAAATATGATATCCAAATAATACATGTCATAATGAAATACTAATAAAACTGAATATATTTCAAACCCAAAAAAAAAAGATAAAAATATTTAAGGAAACATCGACTGCACCAAATATTTTCTTTGGATTGACTGACTGACTGACTCTTTTTATGCAAAGTAAAAAGGATTAGAATGAGTCTGCTAAACTTTTGTTTAGAATTTGACTTATATATATTAAATAGTATAAAAGTATCCTGCCTCATGGGCCTCATAACAAGTGCAGACCTAGGCAATATTTAGAAAATTTATTAGATGAATCAAGTCCACCACTCATCCTATAGACCTGATCACTCAAACATGATACGTAGATCATATCTCAAAAGTAACAAAATGAAGGATTGGGATATAACTTACATGTTAGATTTAAGTAACTAAATCTATAGAGTAAGCAATGGACGTGATTCACATAATAATTTCTCTAATATTCGACCTTCTTTTTGTAAATATCAATTCTTATCCATGTAGATAAGTGGTGTTATATAAAAATAATAATTATAAGATTACAATCAAAAGTCTTACAATCTCCTATACGGCAATTGCCAATTGGGCTAACTCTCTTCTCCCTTTCCACATGGAGAGGGGGATCAATAGACAACTGTCACCTAGAAGATTGTAAAAAAATTATATTTTTTTTATTGTAATCCTAGAATTGCTCTTATAAAATAATTTTTTTATAATTAATTTAAGAGACCTATGATACAAGTTTTATAAGACTTTCTACTTGCATTTAGCTGTCCAAGCTCCTCACAAGCAATTGCCTAGTTTTAATGGCAATATATAGAACAAAATAGACGAACAAAATAGACAAATTATAAGCCGATAAATGGGAGGACCTACATAGCTGATGAGTCAAGTGGGGGAGTACTCGTCATCTAGCAGATGGAGGCTTTCAGTTCCTGTAGATTCCCCATATTCCCACGTCCACTGGGCCCCACTGATGCTCTTGCAGACTTGACAAGGGTCCCAGGGAATATATAGATTATTCCTGTCACCTTTTTTATATTTTAATGATGTTGATCATGGAATTGGGATGGTATGCATGAAAACTGCACATCTGCACGAACAAGTCAGTAGTACCTAACCCGACTTTCAATTGTCTATTATTTCATATTATATGTTCATGTTCATGAACATGTCTGAACAGTGTCGACCCTCAGAGAGTTGGATTGTCTCATTCAAAATTAATATTAATTTTTTTTCTTAATTTTTGTTGTTGGCCGATTTTGCGGGATCATCTACGATTTTGATCTTTTGATAGACAAAAAAAGAGTTGTTCAAATTTGAAATCTTGCCAACTGGACTGGCCCATCTTGCACAACATTTTTCGAAAGTTTTGATAGTTACTCTCTCATCCCAGTACAGTTTAGAGACATCACTACTGTAGGTGGTAGAAGATTAGATTGTGGTAATTATGTTTTTTCTTCTTTGGATAAATAGTTTTTGGTAATATTGACATATATAGGGTTACTACACGCTAACTATATTGAAAGAGTTCGAGTTGGACTACATAAATCCAAAGAGGAATTCAAAATAAAAATCCACATTTTCTATCTAGGCATTTAAAAAATAAAATCAAGAAATGAGATACATCTAATCTAAATATTTTTAATTCACAATTTCTAAAAATTAGTAACTCTTGAGTTATGTGGTATTTCCGTAGCTATACAATTAATGGTTTTCTTTAACAGTTAGAGCATCATTAGTAGTTGGGACTCTCCAATGCAATTTGGAGCCCAAAATTTCAAAAAAAAAAAGTAAATGTAGAATGGGTTGGGTTTGTATGAGAATAGTAGGAAATGATAAAGTGAGCTCTGGTCACAAAAATTGTGTGGTCAAACATTAATGTAGGAAAAAAATAATATAAAGTTTAGAATCTAGAAAGTTGGGCTCCAAATTGGAACTTACTATTCTACAAAACAAGTTTCTACAATCTAGAATCTAGAAATTGGGAGGTCCAACCCTTGGCATCCATGGATGGGTTGGGACCGAAATTGTAGAAATTGGGACTAGAAATGAGATTTATTATTCTACAAAATGAGCTCCTACATTCTAAATCTAGAATCTAGAAAATGGGATGGGCCTTACTAATGATGCTCTTAGAAATAGATCTCTGAGTCGTGTTATCAGTGTAGGATCACCTCTCACTCAGCTCATTGGAATATGTAGCTAATATAGAAAGAATAATATCAATGCCAAAAATTTATAGTTTTCTTGCATATATATATATATATATATATATATATATATATATATATATATATATATTAATGACAAGGGTACCTACATGTGCTAAAAAAAATTTGTGGGTATATATGTGCAAGCAAACTAGAAATTTAAATCAGTATCATGCAAATATGAACATTAGTTTCAAAGGGTATACATGAAAAAACATTCTAAAGGTACATTCAAAATAGAAACATTAATTGTATTAATAATTATCTCTGGGGTTGATCTTTCTCTTTGGGGGTGGGGAGAGATGATTGTGTGACCAACTGACTAAACTAATCCATTAAAGAATACATATATGTTTGTTTGTCTTTCTTTTTTTCCCCTATTTTTTGGGGGTAAAGCTATCGATTAATGACCCTATGTCCTAGACTAAACACCAAGACCCATTTTATTTAATTAAATATATTGTTCGGACTGAAATTCAATACTTACCACATTTAGGGGTAAACATTATTCAATTTTTGACCGAAAATCGAACCTAACTAACTGAACTAATAGAGATTTGGTTTGGATTGGAAAAATTCGCAATTTTGAAAATACTAGAAAAAATTATTTGGTTTCGGTTTTGGGTGTCGTTTTCGGTCCAAAACCGAAAATCGAATAAGACTTATACAATTATATAAATATACTCAATTTTATGCATATTTTATAATTGAAACTTGCCTACATTTTAAAAACAATAATTCTATGTATATGTTTTGAAGTCAAACTTTAATAATTTAACAAATAGTCTAACTTTGAGTACAACTTTGAAATACAACAAATATGTGTATAAAAATTTTAATGTTTAATATAATTTAACCACGATTCCGACTTTGGGTCCGATTCATTAAACAATAGTAATATTCCAATCGAACAAATAGAATAAACCGAATTGATTATTCGGTTCGGTTTGGATAGGTTTCGATTTTAGTTGATTTCGGTTCAATTTAGATTTTAGATTTTTAGAATTTCGATTTATTCGATTTTGACTATTTGAGTTCGGTTGAAACTGAATAAACCAAATACTGACCCTAACCACATTCATTTCCCCTTATCTTATGATGGCACTGGTATATATATATATATATATATATATATATATATATATATATATATATATATATATATATATATATATATAATCGGTTTCGATTTTAGTTGATTTCGGTTCAATTTAGATTTTAGATTTTTAGAATTTCGATTTATTCGATTTTGACTATTTGAGTTCGGTTGAAACTGAATAAACCAAATACTGACCCTAACCACATTCATTTCCCCTTATCTTATGATGGCACTGGTATATATATATATATATATATATATATATATATATATATATATATATATATATATATATAAAATATATATATATATATATATATATATATATGTATATATATATATATATATATATATATATATATATATAAAATATATATATATATATATATATATATATATATATATATATATATATATATATATGTATATATATATATATATATATATGCAAATGACCTCTAGCCTAGTGGTTAAGAGAGATGCATGCGGCCCAAGTGGTCGGAGTTCGAGCCCCAGTGGAGGAAAGTTCACCACAATTACCCATTGCTTCAAAATATATATATATATATATATATATATATATATATATATATATATATATATATATATATATAAGAAGATAATTGTTGCGAACGCTCCCACCGGGAATCGATCTCCTGACCAATCAGGTCGTATACCTTACCACTACCACTAGGCTAGGGGTCATTGGCGCGCGCGCACACACATACACACACACACACACACACACACACACACACACACACACACACACATATATATATATATATATATATATATATATATATATATATATA
This sequence comes from Iris pallida, assembly GCA_029216955.1. Taxonomy (NCBI): domain Eukaryota; kingdom Viridiplantae; phylum Streptophyta; class Magnoliopsida; order Asparagales; family Iridaceae; genus Iris; species Iris pallida. Next base: position 7,363,479 of record JANAVB010033012.1, on the reverse strand, counting down.
TATATATATATATTGAAGCAATGGGTAATTGTGGCGAACTCGCCTCCACTGGGGCTGGAACTCCGACCACTTGGGCCGCATGCACCTCTCTTAACGACTAGAGAATAAGGGAGGTGAGGTGAGGTGAGGTGAGGTGCCACCCTTATTATCTATAGAGAATTAGTATTCTCTCTTTCTCTCCCTCTCTATGTCATGCCCCAGAACCGGAATACCGGAGAGCGGGAGAATGACTCAGCTAGCTACGTATTACGGGTAGAAGAATACCGTATAACACGATCAATGATGTCTAACGACGAGGGGGTACATACTACATGAAAGTCTCACTATGGTCACTCAACATCTATTGTCTCAATCATTCAAACAAGAAGCAATAATAGAGAACATGTAAGATAAAGCAGTAAGGCATCCCAAACGCTCAGTCAAAATGTTCTTGAGATCTGGCTGTACAAAACACAGCCAGATGATATAGCAAGGTATACACAATTGTTATCAGCTGCAGTCTGACTTAGTTACAATTATGTAAAGGTAAGTGAAAGATATTCCGACTAACACGTCGGTGCCAAACGACAATAAGTAAGTAAGTAGTAAAACGAGCAGGAAAGCAAGAAACCCACCCGTGTCCTCCTGCGATCATTCCTCTAGTATTGACCATCTTGGAGGTGGAAGTAAGCTGAGTCCTCAGGAGCTGGCTCTAAATCTGGCCATGCAAAACTAGAGAGGTTAGACCTCTAATAGTAAGTACCGCAAGGAAGCACGATATGAGGAATTAGAACCAGTGATAAGAGTTAATAATATGATAAATAGATCTCTGCTTGCTACTGGAGTTCGTACAACATCACGACACTTCAAGCCAACTTCCCAACCAAACAAGGACAGAAGTTGACCCGTCATGTCTTGACATTCTGCTCATCTCAGTAGTTAACAGAGTAGAAATAGTACACAAACAAACCAATTTAAACGGCCATGCAACTACTACGGCTTGCTACTGTGAGTTCCAAGTTGTCTTGGAAATATGTAATAAGGGATTTCTCAGTTCTTATAATGTACAAGCAAGGCTAGTCTACCCAATAATCAATTGTGCCAATCATGAATTAGACGTGTCCCAGCGGAACGTTCGTCATCAATATGCAGAAAATGTAAACAGATACCACTTCCTACCAGTGTGACAGATTTGTAGTATTCGTGGGAACCAGCCGGCATGTCGGGGCACTAATTGTCCCGAGATGGCTACCATGTAAGAACTCGAGAATCCATTCTCTCCATGCAATAGTTATTTTTTATTTAGCTTAGTAGACCCTATGTTAATTGAAATCTCATGTCGTGGATCATGATCATTCTGAATGAGTACTCCCGTACAGAGTACGATATGCATAACTCTACAACGATACCAGTGCGGCTAGGTTGTAGGTCTTACATAGCGTAATACAACAATCAAGCCTAGCCATGGAATAATCATGCCTTGACCGTAAGGTGCCCATGTTGCTTTTGCAAAAAAATGGAAGTTAACATGTGTCCATATGCCAATATTTGGATCGGCTGGTCGATCGCAATGGTTCATGGTTCATTCATGAACGTGTCTCATTCAATTCAATAAGACGACTAGCCAGTCGTCGAGTTCCAACTAGAAACGTATGATCAATCATTAGTCAAGGTAACGATCAATGTCAATTCGGGACAAGAAACAGCCCAAAGGCCATAGTAGATGGATGCCTATCTCCGCGATAGGGTAAGTTGGTACCCATCTATGCGGCCATAGTCAAATCAGAATCCCATGCGGCAGTAGATGGATGCCCATCTATACGGCAGGGTCAAATCAGGATCCCATACGGCATGATCAAATCAGGATCCCATACGGCAGGATCAAATCAGGATCCCATGCGGCAGGGCCAAATCAGAATTCCATACGACAAGGGGAAAACAGGATCCCATGCGGCAGGGTCAAATCAGAATTCTATGCGGCAAGGGGAAAACATGGGCCATGCGACAAGGCTGCCGAGAGCCATGCGACAAGGAGGAAACATAGGCCATGCGACAAGGGTGCCGAGAGCCATGCGGCTAAAGTCAACCAAAGCCATGCGGCAAGGGGGAACAGGGGCCATGCGGCAAGCAGCCACGCGACAAAGGCCTATGCGGCATGCTATCATGCGACACACGACCAAAGGGATAATGTGACAAGGAGGGAGCTGCATGAAGACTGGAGTGCCTATGCGGCCAAAGAGGAGCCGCAGGAGACTTGCCGCATGAAAGGCCATACGGGAGGCACTGTTCTTGGAAGAAATCTTTGGTTTAATAACAATTAAAATATCAATCTTGTGAAGTTTCTTGAGGCTGACTAAACGTCTCTTGGTAGGTTTGTTAGCCAGGCCACGGACATTCCAGGATAGGATGTTAAGCATTAATAATTTTTGTGGAGGGGGTATTTGTCCGCTTGGTAGCGGATCTGGTACGAATGGTCGTCAGCTCTGATGCTTCTGATTTCTCAGTATTTTTGAATTTGGTAGTGGCCTTCGATGTCTTACGGGTGGTTACGGTGGACGCTGCATCTGTTATCGGAGAGGTGTCCATGGGGAGATCTATCCTGTCCCCTGCTAAATTCATACTAACCTCTTCGGAGGGTAATGTGATGGCTTCCTCCGGTTCAGCTATGTATTCAACTGGTACTCCGGCTAAAAGGAGTGGGAATCCTGCGGCCATGACCTGTTGTCCTCTGCTGACCTGTTTCGGCCCTAAGATCGCTAGAGCTTCAGCTATGGTGGCCTCCTCGATTGGATCATGTTCGGTAGTAGGGGCTGTAATAGTAGCTAGTGGGGATGCCTCTGCCTCGGCCTCGGACGTGGGGATATCCATGGAAAGACCCTTCTCTGAGATCGGACTGCAGGGATCACTAACTTCGTCAAAGACCTCGATGGCGAGCTCATTGACATCCTGGTCCAGAGTCTTGAACTGGTTGGAGAGAGGAAGGGAGTGAGGGAGGGGATGGGTTGGGCTTTGGATTAGGGCTGTTTCTGCTTTGACTACCCCAGAAGGCGATCCACCACCATCACTGAACCTGAGGTGGGTGTTCTACCTCAGCAGCAGGGGCTGTGGCTGATCTGTCCTAGCCTGTTGTTGGGTCTTGTTGGCTGTAGCCACTATTTCTTTTCGACTCGTGTTCCTCTTTAATTCGGGGTGAATGCGAAAACAGTGTTCTGCAAGGTGTCCCGTAGGTGGCAGGGATTACAGAACCTTATGTGATTGTCGTAGATTATACGTTGGGTGTGAGTCCGGTCTCCTAGCTTAATGAGAATGTAGTTAGGGGGTTCGGTTGAGAGATCTAGTTCCACACAGATTTTGGCATAGTAGGCCTTAGTGAGGTTGCTGGTCTCCTCCGCCGTAGCCACATACGTCCTAAAAGAGTTGGCGATCCGTTTGAGGGCCGCTGGAACAAAGCAGATGAGGGAGAGGTTGGGTAATGTCTCCCAGGCTGCGACAGTGGCTGAGTCCATCTTGGAGTTAAAATCCGGAGACCACCGGATAATCTGCATGGAGTGGGAGTCGACCCTGCTGGTCCCTTTGGACCACACGGTCTTGTGGTCGAGCTCGGAGGAGAGGTACAACAGTAAATGTCTGTGAACCAGGGGCGCTATGCTGTAAGCGGCGATCAAACGCCAGCTGGCTATGACCTCCTTAACCCGGTCGAGCTTTGGGCAACCGTTGGAGAACTTAAGGACGAAAGTGTGAGGAAAAGAGGTAGAGAGCGAGGAGAGCTCCTGGGACGAGAAGGGGATCGTCGGGATCTGATGCTCCGCACTATACTCGATCTCTGGGAGCGATACATCATTGAGGGGGGGTACCATACGAAACGGTACGATCCGGCCGCAGCATGTCGGTGTAGGTCCTAAAAATCAAGTTGTATTTATCAAATAAGCAGAAGAAATTAAATTATGCACCCTTCAAATGGACTACGCAGGAGGCAGATTGTGCTATGATTCAAACGCGCAAGCTGAACTGCGCTACCACTCAAGCGCGCTATGCTGACGTGGCAATGCCATCATTACCTGACAAAAATCTGATCTTTTGACAGCTGACAGCCCGATAAACGAGGTGTCCTTTCGTTTCTTGTGCAGCACAGCGCTCGAGGACAGCTGTACAGCCAGCGCAGTATAACAGCTCAACTTCGGCGCAGTTTGACCAAGCCCGAGTCTCAGCGCAGTCTGATGCTAGCGTTTTTCAAGTGGCACAATCCATCAAGATAACTGACATTTATTACGTGGCTTACATGCCATCAATTGCTCACCACGTGGCAACCGCCTGTGCACGACCATACGCATTTTAATCAAATAATGCCACGCGTCTAATACAGTTGGCCCACGATCGAGTAACTGTCAGCGGAGTTCGCTATTGGCGCAGTCTATTACTAGCGCAGTTCATCATACGTAATCCAGAATAACTACAAATTAGTTGTTTCTAGAACTCTATAAATAGAGTTTCAAGTCCTTCATAAAGGGGATCAGATTATTATTATCATCAGAGATCAGAAGTTCTTGTCCAAGTGCTGCTGCATTCTTCAGAGGCTGTTGTCTTCAAAGTTCACATCGTCCAAGGGATAAAGCGATCGTCTTCAGATCAGATTCCTATAGTTGTACTTTCCCAGAATTTAATTGTAATCTTCTTACAAAGTTTGTGAAATAAAAGACTTTTGTTTTTGCAAATAAAATGGCGACTCTGCTAGGGATGACTTTCTCCTCCGACGAGAAAGTGACAACTCAATGTGACGTTGCGTCAACCAGCGTCTATCGGAAAGACGCTGGTGGTGAAGGTCAACCAGACTGCCTACGAGGCGATGATCAACTCTGGGGCTATCGTCGTACTGCAACCTCTGCCAAGAGCAAGGTCCATTCAGTGTGGACTCCAAAGTCCTCTGCGCAGTCCTCTGTGCAGTCATCTGCACAACCTGCTGTCTCTGCTGCCAAGGAACCAGTAGCAACTGCTGCCCTTGCGCAACACACTGCTCTTTCTGCCACAGCACAACCCACTTCCTATGCTACTCTAGCAAAGTACAAGACTCCTCTCCCCCTGGCGCAGTTGGCGACCTCCTTCCCTCCTGCGCAATCCACCATTCCTGCAACCAGAGTGCAACTTAAACATTCTGAAGCCAGGACTCCTGCTGCACAAACTACAGTTTCTGTGGCCAAAAGGCCACCTGTCAAAGCTTCCCAAGCGCAATCAGCCAATGCGCCTATTGCCACTTCAACATCTGCGCAAGCTGTTCTAGTGCAATCTAATAGGGATAGTCCTTTGGCTAATCTTCCTTCTTCTCACAGCAAGGAGAAAAACTCTGCTCCTCTTCCCAAGCACCCTGTTGCTCCAGCGCAATCCACTGGGGGTAGTCTGTTGACTGTTCCTCCTCCTTCTCAGAACAAAGGAAAAGGCCCGTTGGTCTTTTCTCGAACTTTCTCGTTCTACGACTTGGAAGACAACAGAGGGAAATGCTTTTTAGCCAACCCTTCTTCACAAAACAAGGGAAAAGGTCCTTTAGTCTTTTCTCAGTCTTCTCTGGTTTTTACCGTAGAAGATCCATCTGAACGTGCCTCGGCACCAATCAGTACAAGAACTCTCTCAACAAGAGCTCTTCTCTCCCTGCCAAAGGGAAATGTACTGATCAAAGAGGTATTCTTCCTACTCTGGGAGCGAAACTCCAAGATCTCCCATCTCTCCGGATATCCCGCTCAAAACAGGGAAAATTATTGGTGTCTGAGACAGAAACCCCTGGGGGTGAATTTGCTGATCTACGGACTTATCTCAATAGACCATCTTCTATGAAACGCAAGCAGCCAATGCCGAAGATCAACCTGCATCAGAGGCAAATTTCCAGGATGAAAAATCCTGACACCTATGCTAATGAAGTGAGTACTTCTCTATATACTTACGGGACAAAACATCTGAAGAACCGAAACCATGTTCCGAATGTGGTCAAAGAACATATCCCTCAAACTTTTTCTCGTCCCGTCATTATTCCTGACCTCCGAGAACACCTCAAGCAAAAACGAGACAACATCTCAACACCTCTAGTTCAACCACTTGAACATCATTGTAATCACAAGGTTGTCATCAAGTGCTGTTGCCAGACAACAAAATGATCTGTTTTCGATCGTCTGAATTTTACAACTTCTGAACCAATGTCAGAAGATGAAGACGAAGTGTTGTATGCTTCCGTCAACATGGCTTCTCGAGACACTGGGGGTAGAAAGTGCTCCAAATACGGCAACCTCGCAGGCCCAGCCAGTGATACTTAGATTTACTCCAAGAATCTTCTGAAGGAGAATTTCGATATACCCGATCCCGAAGTCGAGACACAATGGGGCATGGGAATCTTCTCCAAGATCCCTCTGGTCATCTCCCTATTTCTTATTCAGGAGATGATTCCTTCTCTGATTATGATGCATACAGCGAAAGTTCTGAACAGACAGTGTCTTCTACTGTACCTAGAGAAGTGACAGCTTATGTTGTCACTGAAGATCCAGACGCTTCTAGTTCAGCAAATCAAGAACAACGAATAGCTGCACTGGAAGACAAGCTGAAGACCATGGCTGAAATGGTCGCAAGTATGTATTCTATCATTGTGGCCCAACATACAGTACCACCGACCGTACCTGCTGTAAATCCTAAGATTATAGCGTCATCGGTGCCTGTCAATGTAGGTCTGGGGGTAGTATCTCCTCAAATACCCCTGTACAAATTCAACCCACATCTAGTCAGTCCGGAGCTGGAGGTAGCACTTACCATGTTGTTCCTCCTCCTAACACTCAGCCTGCTCATTCTTCCTCATTAGAGGATGCTAATGAAGCTGTCAAACTCTTGCGCACTCAATTTGAGGCTTTTAAAAAGAAGGACAATTTACAAAGATTGGGCATCAAACAACCCTATCTGATTGAATGGAAGGAAGTCCCACAAAGTACAAGACTATAAGTGTAGTGGTGCTCGAACTAGAGTATCACTGCAGCCTGCTATAAGATATAGGACATTAATTTTAAGGTACTCAATCACTTTAGGAAAATTTCCTTTTATTGCCATCTAAATCCTTTTGTCAGCTGATCCCTTGAATTATAATTGTCCGTCTTTGTTATTTCGCTTCTTTCTCAGAAATTGATACTCTTGTTTGTCTATCTTCAGGATGGTAGAGACTCGATCGCAGCGTGCCGTCCCTGAGGATGCTATAGAGGGGACTGCTACCTCTCAGCCAGCACGCGAGGCCAGGAGACTGCAGCTCTTGCCACCTCAGCTCGTGTTGAGACCTCGGCAGCCGTAGCAGGGGACATACACCCACCGGCTCGGAGGCAGGACCCGGTTCTCCCAGAGGATCCTTACCAGCAGCCACCTTCAGGGACAGTAGATGCAGTGCAGCTACTAGCCTTCTTCAGGCAGTACATGGAGGGTCAGCAGACCCAGCAGCAGAGGCAGACGACAGAGCTCACTCGAGGCATTGAGCTGGCAGTGACAGCAGTAGAGAGAGTCGCGGCTCAGCCAGCAGCAGTCCAGCAGCCGCACCAGCCACGGAAGAAAGGCATCCAGGACTTCCAGAAGATTCACCCGAGAGACTTCCGAGGGACAGAGGGGATCCTGTATGCCGATGAGTGGATCGAGCATATGGAGGAGATCTTCAGGCTGGCGGAGATTCCGACGAGGCTCCAGATTGAGGCAGCAGCCAGCATGATACAGGATCTGGCCTGGACATGGTACCAGTCCGACCCGAGGGTCGGTACAGCGGGACAGACTTGGGCAGCATTCAAGAAGCTGTTCAAGGAGAAGTTCTTCCCAGAGGCAGCTGTGGGAGCCCTCGAGACTCAGTTCGAGGCCCTAGTCCAGGGGAGTCAGTCCGTGGAGGAGTATGCAGGAGAGTTCTGCCGCCTGGGCAGATTTATAGAGGACTTGTCGGAGGCGACGAAGGCCCGGAGGTTCCGGAAGGGCTTGGTAAAGGAGGTCAAGTCCTACACCAAGAACGCCCGTGGTACTACATTTGAGGAGATACTGGTGGACGCACTAGCTGCAGAGGATGACCTTGAGCTTAGGCTCAAGAGAGGGAGAGACCAAGTTGGGAGTAGTAGCAGCAGCGGAGGCCAGGCCAAGAGGCCTCACTTTCAGTATCAGCAGCCGAGGCAGTTTCAGCCTCAGCCGATTCAGCAGAGGCCAGCCCCTCAGCAGTAGCAGCAGAGGCAGCACCAGCAGGGACAGAGGCAGAGTGTTACTTGTGCCTATTGCAAGAAGCCCGAACATGTCGCCAATGAGTGTCGGAGGAGGCTGGGCCAGTGCCTGAAGTGTGGTTCAGCAGACCATCAGATGAGGGAGTGTCGCGTAGTACGAGCAGGCCTAGGAGGAAGAGCCAGGGCTCTAGCAGGACAGCAGCGGGGACCAGCCCTGCCGACGCAGCAGCAGAGGTTTGTCCAGCACCAGCAGCAGGCCAGGGGAGGCCAGCAGGGGCGAGCTTTCGCCATGGCAGCTGAGGATGCAGAGGCGATAGGAGAGCTGATCGCAGGTTCGGTTCTTCTCGACTCCAGTCCAGCTTTTGCATTGTTTGATTCCGGTGCATCGTATAGCTTCATTTCAGTATCTTTTGCGATTAGGCATGGTATAGTAGCTGAATCGTTGCCTAGGACTTAGAAGATCATGACCGGGGGTGGTATTATCCTCGTGAGTGATATTTGTAAGGGTCGGAGAGTAGTTTTGGGAGGCCGTGAGTTGGAGGTGAGCCTGCTCGTAATGCCATTGCCGAACTGTGATATAGTACTAGGCATAGATTGGTTGAGCAGGCACCATGCCAGCATCGATTGCAGAGGGGGTAGAGTTCTCTTTAGAGCACCGGGGGAGCCAGAGTTCGAGTACTCCAGACGTCAGGCAGAGCAGAGCAGCGGAGTCTTCTGTGGAGTCTCGGTCGAGGAGCAGACGATTCCACACCCCTTGATAGCAGAGTATATGGATGTTTTCCCGGAGGAGTTGTCGGGACTGCCACCAGACAGGGACATTGAGTTCTCGATAGACTTGGTTCCAGGAGCGGAGCCCATCTCTCAGCATGTCTATCGGGTGAACAACAGCGAGCTGGTGGAGCTGAAGAAGCAGGTGGATGAGCTACAGGACAAGGGCTTCATCCGCTCAAGTTCGTCGCCATGGGGTGCACCAGTGTTGTTCGTGTCGAAGAAGGATGGGTCAGTACGCATGTGTATTGACTATAGGGCACTCAACAACCTCACGATCAAGAACAAATACCCGCTGCCGCGGATCGACGATCTATTTGACCAGTTGAGCGGAGCTCGGGTATTTTCTAAGATTGATCTGAGGTCGGGATATCACCAGGTGAAGGTGAAGGGGGAGGATATTCCCAAGACCGCTTTCAGGATGCGGTATGGACAGTTCGAGTTTTTGGTTATGCCGTTTGGGCTAACCAATGCACCAGCAGTGTTTATGAACCTTATGAACAAGGTGTTCCATCAGTATCTGGATCAGTTTGTAGTAGTGTTTATTGATGATATCTTGATATACTCCAAGACTGAGGAGGAGCACGAGGAGCATTTGAGGATAGTGCTGGAGATTCTCAGGAAGGAGCAGCTTTACGGGAAGCTCTCCAAGTGTGAGTTCTTCTTGGACCGGGTGGATTTCTTGGGGCACGTGGTGACTGGAGATGGTATCTCAGTTGACCCCAAGAAGATTGTAGCAGTTGAGGCATGGGCAGCACCGACTTCAGTTGCAGAGATCAGGAACTTCCTGGGGCTGGCAGGGTATTACCGGAGATTTGTGCAGGATTTCTCCCGGGTTGCAGAGCCGTTGACACGGTTGACCCGGAAGGATACTGAATATGTTTGGTCAGAGGAGTGTCAGGCAGCTTTTGATGAGTTGAAGAAGCGGCTGACGACAGCTCCGATTCTGACGTTGCCTTCAGGATCAGGTGGATTCACTATTTATAGTGATGCTTCAGGGAAGGGGCTGGGTTGTGTGTTGCAGCAGCACGGAAAGGTGATTGCCTATGCTTCCAGGCAGTTACGTCCCCATGAGAAGAACTACCCTACCCACGACCTGGAGCTGGCAGCAGTGATTTTTGCTTTGAAGCTGTGGAAGCATTATCTGTATGGTGAGCGGGTGGAGATCTTCACAGATCACAAGAGCCGAAAGTATGTGTTCACTCAGAAGGAATTGAACATGAGACAGCACAGATGGTTGGAGTTGATGAAGGACTTCGACATTGCACTGCAGTATCATCCAGGGAAGGCCAACGTGGTTGCCGATGCCTTGAGTAGGTATCCGACAGTCATGTGTTTGACCATGGATCGGCATTTGCTTGCCGACTTGGAGAGCCTTGGGATCGAGGTGATCGTGCCAGGAGTGCAGATACAGCTATGGGGGATGCAGATTCAGTCAGACTTGGTGGACAGGATCAAGGCGACCCAGTTCGAGGATGTGGCCATTCAGAGTATCAGAGAGCAGATCAGTATTGGAGTGGGGGATCCTGAGTTCTCACTTACAGAGGATGGTGTCCTGAGGCACGGTGCCAGGTTATGTGTACCTAGTGGGGAGCTCAGAGAGCAGATTATACAGGAGGCTCACAGATCGCAGTACTCTATTCACCCGGGTACCAACAAGATGTACCGAGATCTGCGGGAGCATGTATGGTGGTCAGGAATGAAGCGGGAGGTGTCCTACTTCGTAGCTAGGTGCTTGGTTTGTCAGCAGGTCAAGGCAGAGAGACAGAGGCCCGGTGGACTGTTGCAGCCGCTGCCCATTCCCGAGTGGAAATGGGAGCATATTACGATGGACTTCATTTCAGGATTGTCGCGTACTCCAGGAGGAAAAGACGTAATTTGGGTCATCGTTGACAGGTTGACCAAATCGGCCCACTTCTTGCCATTCAAGGTGGGTACGTCTACAGAGAGGCTGGCGGAGATCTATATGCGGCAGATAATCAGGATCTACGGAGTTTCGGTCAGCATCGTCTCAGATCGGGATAGCCATTTTACTTTCCATTTCTGGAGGAATCTGCAGACAAGCTTGGGCACTCAGCTCAAGTTCAGTATTGCATACCACCCCCAGACGGACGGACAGTCAGAGCGGACTATTCAGACCCTTGAGGATATGCTGCAGACGTGTGTCTTGGACTTTGGAGGCTCCTGGGAGGATCATCTTCATTTGGTGGAGTTTGCCTATAACAATAGTTTCCAGGCCAGCTTCGAGATGTCACCCTTCGAGGCTCTGTACGGGCGTAGGTGTCGTACACCCTTATCCTGGGATGATGTTGGTGAGCGAGCTTTGCTGGGGCCAGAGATAATTGTAGATGCGGTCGAGAAGGTGAAGCTCATCAGGGACAGACTTCGCGTGGCGCAGGACAGACAACGGCATTGGGCCGATAGCCACCGGAGACCCTTGGAGTTTGAGGTACAGATTAGAGTAGGATTAGATTTAGGTTGTTTGTTTGTGATTTTGATCATATTTGTTTATTATTATTTAATTGAGACCTTGCTTGTGATTAGGTCGAAGACCAGGTTTTCTTGAGGATATCTTCGACTCGTGGTACGATACATTTTGGTTGAGGCGGGAAGCTTAGCCCGCGCTTCATCGGCCCTTTCGTTATCAGCGGGAGAGTCGGTGACGTGGCTTACAGGCTAGACTTACCGCCTGCACTTGTGGGGGTCCATAACGTATTTCATGTATCACAGTTGAGACGGTACGTGGCTGACCCTAGCCATGTGCTCGATCATTCGGAGATTGAGGTGGGCCCTTCTCTCAGCTATCCAGAGCAGCCAGTGGAGATTCTGGATCGACGGGAGAAGGTCCTGAGGAGCCAGGTGATACCCTTGGTACGCGTCGCATGGAGGTATCATTCTCCAGGAGAGTCTACCTGGGAGCGGGAGGATGAGATGCGCGAGCGGTACCCCTATCTTTTTGGACCGTGAGGTACACTTTCTATCCTTCTCATCAGTTGCATTTCGCCTTTCAATTTCGAGGACGAAATTCTTTTAAGGAGGGTAGATTGTCACTACCATATTTCTAGTTTGAGGGTAAATTTGTCATTTTTGGGTAAATAAAATTTATTAGTATTAATTAGAATTTATGGGAATTTTTAGGATTTATTTTGGATTTATTTGGACTAGTTTGATTTTGGACTAGTTTTGACTCATGTAGACCAAACTAGGAACTAACCATAGGTAGTTGGGCTTGGTTAGGTCAAGTGGACCCTAGTCTAACCTAGTATGACTCAAGTTAGTGGTTAGTGATTCATTAGAACTTGAATTAGGAATTTAGGAATCAAGTTATTTGATAAATGGCTTGTGATTACACAAGTCATTTTGTGACTAAACTAGTTAGGACTAGCTAAACCTAGCTCAACCCCCACCCTAACCTAGCTTGGCCGGCCACCTAGCTGAACCTAGGTCAGCCCCCCTATTTATACTCTCCTAGTTTTTAGGGCTAGCCTCTTTTAAGGTTCTTTCAAAAGTTCTAAGGAAAGAGGTGAGTCCCATCTTCCTAAAATCATTAAAAATCCATTTTGAATCCTTTTTCCTTTAAACCAATTCCATTAGGACCTAAATTTCTTCCTCTTACTGCTGGAATTAATTTGGTTGCAGGAAGAACAATTTGTGAGATTTGGAGGCTTGAGGAGTTCATTTCATTTGGGGGCTTTTCCACCCATTGTTCTTCAAGAGGTAACTTCTCCATTCCTCTATGGATTTCTATTTAGTCTTCACCAATAGAAAGCCCTAAGGGTCCCCCTAATGCCTGGATAGGGTTCGTGTCCTGTGTCAGTGGTCTCGTGTCCGTTCTGGACACGTATCAGTCATGTGTGTTAGGTGTTCGACCAAATGCCTCTGAGAGTTCAACTTTACTGTTTTTAAATTCTGATTGATTAGGATTGTAGATCCTTGTGTGCTCATTAATTTTTGTGAAGACACCTTGGTCGTTTTGTGTCCGTGTCGGGTGCAAATCAGCCTGGACACGCGTGCGTGCACTGGCTCGGGACTGTGTTGCTTCCCCTGCTATTCGGGGCCAATAACTCGCTGGACACGGCGACTCAGGCCATGCCATTTGGCGTGGGCCATGGGGCCATGACTGACACGAGGCCCTCTAAGTTGGAGAAGCTCTCGTATCGTGTCGGATGTGTTCTCCAGCCCACATTGGGTTGCACTGTCAGTTTCAGCCGTGTTTTTGTGCACTGATACGGGTGGTTTGACACGACACAGGGACACTTCGACCCAATACAGGGTGACACGTGGGTAGCCCTATGAGTGGCGAACCTAGGTTTGTGGACACGTGTCTTGGTTTGATCTGTGCTGTGTACACGACACGCGTGCACACACGCACGAGGCAGTGCACTGTCCAGGTTGCTGTTATGGTTCTTATTTCAGATTGGACACATCGTGTCCACTTGGGTGGATACCATTGTATTGTAGGACACTTAGATATTGTATATTTATGTTACCAACCTTTTGTTTTATATTTTAGATGTTTTAAACCATTCATTCCTATTTTTCCCCTTAAAATCCTGAAAACTGGGTATCCTGTGAATTCCAGTTTTAACATCTGACTTTGGAAGTCTATTATACCAAATTGAATGCTGTTAGATACTGGTTTTATACTCTAATATGGTTCTCCTACTTATTATCTAACTGTGGGTTGTGTTTTGTTTGTTTGGTTGTGTTTGAATGAGAAATGGGATTGGTTGTTAATAGTATGTTGACAGTTCACAAAACCTGAGAACTAAATCCTATTTTCCCTTTCATATGTGCACTGTTGTATTTGTCCACACACTCAAAATCTGAGAACACTGTGTACTGGAGTACACTGGTTAACCTGGGAATTCTCAGGAATTGGGTTTGTTCTCAAAACCTGAGAACATGTCATGTGGGTGAGGGGTGACTGAAATCAGAATTTCAATGAATTGATTTCCTTCCTTTTTAGCAGTCCATTATTGGACTTCACTATTCCAGTCACATTTGTTAGTTCCTGTATATTAATTCCTGTACACTAGCTTACACCCTTGCACTCTCACTTAGTATACACAACTCTTAATATGTTTCACTGTCATATTTGTATTTCCTGCACCTTAGTTTCATACACACACACATGATATGGTTATTTCCTGTCACAGCCCACAAGCACATGCCTCCCCTCTCTCTTATTACATATGTATGTATGGGTGCTATGTAAATATAATCTATGTATATATATGAATATGGATATGTATGTAATACATGCATATGTATGTATATCTATATAGGCATACAATGTATTGAATATATATATATATGAGTAATGTGTATACATATGTACTTGTGAGTTGAGTGTAGATATGTACATATAGTATTTAGCCTAGATATGTATAGTGTTAAATCTATAATTGTATCTATGTATATATAGTGTTGTATAAGCATAGGTGTATGAGTACTTGTATGTTGTGTGTAGTCTAGTATAGCCTTGTTAGAGCCTAGCATGGCCTATTAGACCTAGCTAGTTGAGTTTAGCCTAGTTTAGACAAGGTTGACCTAGTTTGACTTCTAGGGTTGACCAAAGTTGACCAAGAGTTGACTTTGGCCTAGATTGACTTAGAATCATGTAGAATGCATAGTAGGACTCCATTTTGCTATTCTGGACTTGTTGTGATTTGTGCTGTTCTGTTTAGGAGCCAGACACCCCTCCTTGGACAGTACGATTCATATCAGGCACTCAGTTACAGGCGGGTACATTCTCTGATCATTTCATATCCTGCTTAGAATTATTTCCTGCAGTAGATTATTTTACTTGTACTGTCACGACGGTCACACGGATTGGTACTATATGGATCCTTTCTTGAGATGTTATCCTTAGGGAGCATCGGGTACTACGTGTTCTGTACGTTTCACTTACATGGCGTATCACTATGCACTTGGTTCACTTGATTACTTGTGACATGTACCCTTATGATCACAGAGTCTCTTAAATCCTACACAGTTGGGAAACCCCCAGACTCCCCATTTATGGGACATCCATGTATCCTCCTTTGCGGGTCTTGCATGGAATCATATAACATAACCTGGCTGGATCCTTGTGTATTGATTGGGGGTACGGGGGAGTAGAAGTGGACATGTAAATAATATACCAGTAGTTTCTTTATTGAATTATTTCGTAGTGTCTTCATTGAATCATCCCAGGCCATTTACATGTTCATGTTGTACTCTGACTCACTAGTCACTGCTAGTTCCCTATGTATAGTAGATATTTCTATTACTGCTTTCTCTCTCTGTTTACATACTGTACTTCTTTCAGTACTTGTATCTTACTTTACTGCATGTTCATATTTTCTAACCTGCTATGAATTATTGAGATGTACTGTGCTCGCTCCTGTCCTGACTGGACCTGTTGAAAATATTACAGAGGACGAGGAGGAGGCTTCCCTGGATACCTACTACGGGGCAGCCCTAGATGATACCTGTGAGCTGGACCCTCAGGAGGATCCAGCAGTAGCTGAGGACTTTCCCCCGACTGCCTAGATTAGATAGTTAGGCTATTATCTTTATGTAGTTGGATCATGTTCTAGTTAGACTCTTTATTTGGAGATCAGTTGTATATATTCTTTCATCTGAGACTTTGTATTGTGATTGCTGGGATTATCTTAGACTGCTATTATCTATTTCATTTCCTTGAGTTCTGTTCATATCGTGCTATCTCTTTCTTAGCTGTGATTGAGTTTGTTTTACTATGTCACCCCCGTTCGGAGAGTATAAACTGTTTAGATATATACATTGCTAGATGTTGTGACCTAGGACAGCGTTCTACCGTCGACACTGCGGCGTAGGCTGGACGTATTCACGTCTCGTGCCCTTACTCTAGGGTGCGGGTCGTGACACTGTTACCGCGAACATGGTCTCAGTACAGTTTGGTAACTTCCTTCCACAGATGGTACAACATGGTGTCATCCCTATTCCTAAGGCCACCCTTGAGATCGAGAATCTCCCTCCTCCACGGAGTAAAGGGCTTGTCCCCTTATCTCTTGATAACGGCGAGATTATGTGGATCCACCCGGACCTTGTTGCAGACGTCGAGGCTCCTTCTAAGCAAAAAGATCGCTCCAAGGGCAGAACAAAGATCTGCAATATGGTGTCTTTTGACCCCATAGTTGAAGAGAAAATCCTGCTGGGTACCAGGTCATGGAAAGCCTATCTACGGGATTTCTCGAAACTCAAGAAAACCCTGCTTCTTCTTCTGAGTCCGCTCCTGTGCAACCTGCTTCTACTGAGGGCATCCCTGCTATGTCTTCACCAGTTTTAGAACCCATTCCCCCTAAGCCGACAGCAGCCGACAAAGGCAAACAACAAGTCCGCTTTGACAAGCCTTTGAAGAAGTCATCTCCTTCTGGACTTGAGAAACCATACAATTTTGATATTTTAGCTCAATTAGCTAATACACCGGCTAGACTGTCGATCTTTGAGCTCTTGCGCCTCTCCAAAGAGACACTACCAAAATAAGCCATATCAGCGACGAAATTAGCGACGCCAACTTAAAACTTCGCTAATATTTTCGGAATTAGCGACGCCAGAAATAAGCGTCATAATACGCCGCTGATAGCGACCAACAGCGACATATTGCGACTACCTTTAGTGTAATAAAAACCAACGTCGTTGATTTGTCGGAAAATGTCGCCAATTTTATTGGTTCAGCGACGTTTAGCGTCGCATAGCTTATGGCGTCGCCGAATATTAAAGGAAAGTCGACGCTTTGCGACGTAGTTACGGACGTCGCTAAATTGCTGGTAAATAGGGTTTCCTCGGTTCGACTTTTCATTTCTCCCTCTCACCAAATTTTTGTTCTCGCCCCTCTTTCCCCGGCCTCGACGACAGCCCGACCCCCTTCCCTCCGGCGTCGCTCATCCTCCTCCTCCTCCACCGCGAGCCCCTTCTCCTCCCTCCGGCGAGCCCCTTCTCCTCCTCCTCCTCCACCGCGAGCCCCTTCTCCTCCTCCACCGCGAGATCCTCCTCCTCCACCACCGAACTTGTCCTCCTCCTCCACCACCGCGAGAAGACTGAAGGTAAACCCTAACCCTAATTGAGGTGTTTTTCGTGTCCAAAATGGACACGGAGACACATTACGACCATGTGTTCACTGATACAGTGTGTTCGTGAGGTTTTGGACACTTAGTGTCCATTTGTTGGACACGTGGACACCCCCAAGCATGCATATATATATGTATTTCACCTCTGTACACTTAATCCCCTACTTACACTTGTGTATTTTCGTATTAATTTGGATTTGCATATTAGGTTTGGATTTCGATATAGTGTTTGATACATTGTTTCACCTTGCAACATTCCTACACTTAGAGACGTTTAGTACACAACTAATTATTTTATCCTAGTTTGCAAGTGTACTTTTGGGTAATCTAGGTATATTAGTTTACCAATATCCCCAATGGCCGAAGATTTTAAGGATCGCTGCATTGCAAAAAATGATAGCAACACCTATGTAGTTATATATCAATTTATTTGTTTTATGTTATCAATTTATCTGTTTTATCCGCTGCAAAACTTTTACAAAAATAACTATTTTATAAATATACACGAGTACGACTTGTACAGTGCAACATAGACTTGTACGATATTACGTCCGTGGCGACTTATTGATTCGACGGAATCAAAGCAAATAAGTATGATTAGATTGTTGTAGAGGGTTGATGTTACTAAAGAGAAATACAATCTGTTTGTTCTAGAGGGTTGATGTTACTAAAGAGAAATACAATTTGTTTGTTGTAATGGGTTGATAGTATTATTCAAACACCTCTGAAATCCAAGAGCCATCAGGGTACACTAGAGGTCTCTCTCCACTATAATAGAATTGGTTTTAGTTATGATGTATAGGTGTGTATTGGACACAAAGCAGAAAGGACAGGATGAGAAGAACTCCATATACATATTTTGGTGAGTGTCTTTGCCTAATACAAGTTTGACACTAACCAGTTTGAAGCATCTTTGTGCTTCCTAGGTTTAAGTTGGGGCTCACATAAGTACAACAAGAAGTAAAAGAGAAAGGAAATGTTAGTTAATATAAGTTGTCATTATATAGAAGCCTTCTATATCCGTCCTAAATCTGGAACTATGCGCAAACCAAGAACTATCACTGGAGTATAGGAAGATTAATAAAATTTCACTAAACCCCTAGTTCTCTTTATTGTTGAAGTATATGAACCAATTAGTCAACATCTATTTGTTGAAGCATGGTACTCCATTCTTCGTAAGTTCTAGCTATATATGTCTCAAGATCCAATACTCAAAAATCCCAAGAAGAAGAAGAAAAGAATAAAATGACATCGCTCAACACCCTATGACAACTCCATGAATAAAGTAGACGATCCTCCATACAAGTCTCCCTTCATCTATTGTCTTAAAGTGTGAGTTCTACAGTATGGATCTCTTTGTAGAATTGTGTCTTATTTTAGACAACAAGGGTTTTCTATTTTTACAGGTAACATGGCAACATGTGTAAGGGAACATATAGGTGTGTGTTTGTGTTTGAAAGGGAGTGTCACAAGAGTAAGGCGTGAGCATGTGTTAGTATTTTGAGCTGTGAGAGTGTTTGTTCTATTGAGGTTAGTACCAACTGTATTTTGGCTCCAGCTCCAGCTCCATTTGCATTAATCTACGGTACGATATGGTGATCAGGACATAGTCCCTGTAGCCATTCGACTGGCGAGGCAGAAACTATGTAGTCGTAGATAAAGTTGACTGTCATCCGACCCTCATCCCTCGACAATGAAGATACGACAACCTATCACTATATCTTATATAGTAGTAGATGATGTCTTAGTATTACATTATGTGAGTTCATCTTGATTCTGTTACATACTTCAGATACTATATACGATAAGAACATATACTACACCATATGTACAGAACATAGATGATTCACACTAATGTATGCTAGAATGAATCTTGGGTTGTGTTCTGAGCCATCCGTTCTCACACTTGGCAAAAAATCAATTTTTTATACTTTATCTGCTTTCGAAAATGTACTCAAATTACATGATGGTTCCTTTAGTTAGCTTGTTTATGTTACAATTATATTATTTGTGACTATCGATCTTACCAGATGGCACCCATGACCCGAGGAGCGGCACGTCGTTTGAGGAAAACAGTGAATGCTGAGGTGGCTCCTCCTACAGTTAAGAAAGAAGTGGCACCGGTTGCTAGTGAGACCGGGAGTTCTATTCATCCATCACCGGTAGCTAGTGAGACCGGGAGTTCTATTCGTGTAACACTTGCAAGGGACGACATCTCTCCTCACGCCAAAGATCTCGCTTTTTTGAGGTGGTTGTGTGATCCTATCACTGAGCGTTTGCGTGAGCTGCGTGGTTCTCATTAGCTATTAGTACTTATTTGTATTGGACTATTTGTATTGGGTTGTTTTTGTATTAGACTATTTGTATTGGACTACATATATGAATTAGTACTGTGTCAATCTCTGGATTGTATTGGACTAGGACATGGTGATCAGGACATAGTCCCTGCAGCCATTCGACTGGCGAGGCAGAAACTATGTATCCGTAGATAAAGTTGACTGTCCTCCGACCCTCATCCCTCGACAATGATGATACGACAACCAACCAGAGAGGATACTCTGAGAGATCCATCTGAGTAGGATGTATACTTTGAGAGATCACATTTACAAGAATGATATCAGTAGTGGGATTGAGTGTTGGAGGAGATATTATCAGAGTATACGACATACTCAGATGGGTCTCTCACCGTTACTATTTTTTTCTGACGGTATGGTGGATGTGCTCCCTCAACAGATTCTTGCTCCGAGCCAAAACTTTGCCCCGGAGCTCAAGTGGACATCCTTCGTGTAGAGCTCGAGTGAGAGGTTCCTGACGGCATGGTGGTCTCCTTTGTCAAAGTATCCGTGCTCATTCCACATTGGTTGTGGGACGAGCATGGATACTTTAACAAAGGAGACCACCATGCTGTCAGGAACCTCTCACTCGAGCTCTACACGAAAGATGTCCACTTGAGCTCCGGGACAAAGTTTTGGCTCGGAGCAAGAATCTGTTGACGGAGCACATCCACCATGCTGTCAGATAAAAATAGTAACGGTGAGAGACCCATCCGAGTAGGACGTATACTCTGATAATATCTCCTCCAACACTCAATCCCACTACTGATATCATTCTTGTAAAGGTGATCTCTCAGAGTATATGTCCTACTCAGATGGATCTCTCAGAGTATTCTCTCTGGTTGGGTTGTGTTCTGAGCCATCCGTTCTCACACTTAAAATACATATGAATTAGAACTGTGTTTTGTATTTTCGGCGAACCCAGGGATTGGATTCTGTATTTTATATTTTGGTTTCTATATTTTGTCTCCATCTCCATTTGCATTAATCTACGGTACGACATGGTGATCAGGACATAGTCCCTACAGCCATTCGACTGGCGAGGCAGAAACTATGTAGCCGTAGATAAAGTTGACTGTCCTCCGACCCTCATCCCTCGGCAATGATGATACGACAACCTATCAGAATCCTCGACTCTCTTTCATTTCTTGGATATTGACCCAGCTTCCAATCTCTCATTTCCCTTCGGGTCCACTCTACTCCCAATCTCTTCCTCTTTTATACACGGATCTACATAATCAATACCATCCAAGGAAGGAAAAACTGAATCAACATTATCTTTCGGATCGTCCTCATCAAGGCATAACGGGTTGCTCAGCGTGCCCAGCTTCTTCAACTTCTCGCTGGCTGCGGAGTCGAAATGGGAACGGGTCCTCTTTGTCGGCCCGTAGCTCTGACTCGCACTCGTCGCCGTGCTACCGATTTTCTCTCCTCCTCTGACGCGGGTCATAAGAAAAGAAATTTTGTACCTCTTCTTCACATAAACATCATTGCCGCCTTGTACTCGAGCCTCATCGTCTGTGACGCTATCCAACTTCTCGGTGCCTACATTGTCACTCGAATCTCCCATTCGACTCGTATCGTCCTCTTCTTCGCCTGTCTTTTTGCTTTCTGTCTTGCAATCATCTTCTTTCACCGCCGACTCATTCGACTCCTTCTCCGATGACTCCGAGGAAGAGGAGGAGGAAGACTCGGAGAAGGAGTCGAATGAGTCGGCGGTGATAGCAGATGATTGCAAGACAGGGAGCGAAAAGACAGGCGAAGAAGAGGATGATACGAGTCGAAGGGGAGATTTGAGTGACAATGTAGGCACCGAGAAGTTGGATAGTGTCACAGACGAGGAGGCTCGAGTAAAAGGCGGCAATGATGTTTATGTGAAGAAGAGGTACGAAATTTCTTTTCTTATGACCCGCGTCAGAGGAGGAGAAAAATTCGGTAGCGCGGCGACGAGTGCGAGTCAGAGCTCCGGGCCGACAAAGAGGACCCGTTCCCATTTCGACTCTACAGGCAGCGAGAAGTTGAAGAAGCTGGGCACGCTGAGCCCCCCGTTATGCCTTGATGAGGACGATTCGGAAGACAATGCTGATCAAGCATCTTCCTTCTCCTCTCCTCCACCATGGCTCTGGTCTCATCTGCTCCTCCCTACTTCCCTTCTTCTTATTTGACTCTCTCAGCCACATATAATATCCACCTCAAGTGTAGAGTCGGGGAAGAAAAAGTGGGCAGGAAGAGGAGGGAGAAGCAACACAGCCGGCGGCATGACCCGGAGGAAGTACAGATGTTTTTTTTCAATTCTGTAGGAAAACTATAAGGATATATCTTTTCACAACATGTCACCTTGTCAAAGACCCTTAATGTGAATATCATGTTATCGCGGTGTCGGAAGACTAACATATCATAATTTTTAAAGTCGTGTGTTTTGACATAATCCTTCCAACTCTTTCCTCCTATGTAGTAATCATGCATTACTACATAGCAGGAAAGAGTTTGGAGGATAATGTCAAAACACACGGCTTAGAAAATTATGACATGTTAGTCTTCCGACACCGCGGTAACATGATATTCACATTAAGGGTCTTTAACAAGGTGACATGTTGTGAAAAGATATATCCTTATAGTTCTCCTACAGATTTGAAAAAAATCTCTGTACTTCCTCCGGGTCATGCCGTCGGCTATGCTACTTTCCCCTCCTCTTCCTGCCTACTTCTTCTTCCCCGACTCTACACTTGAGGTGGATATCATATGTGGCTGAGAGAGTCAAATAAGAAGAAGGGAAGTAGGGAGGAGCAGATGGGTCCAGAGCTATGGTGGAGGAGAGGAGAAGGAAGATGCTTGATCAGAACTTGAGGTGGAAAAGTTGTGACGTTGATAGCGTGAGAGAGGGAGAGGGTGAATGGAGGAAGGGAAGTGGCGGCATGCCTTTGGCTCACTCGAGCGGTATTTGTCCTCCGACCCTCATCCCTCGGCAATGATGATACGACAACCTATCACTATATCTTATATAGTAGTAGATGATGTCTTAGTATTACATTATGTGAGTTCATCTTGATTCTGTTACATTCTTCAGATACTAGATATAATAAGAACATATACTACACCATATGTACAGAACATAGATGATTCACACTAATGTATGCTAGAATAAATTTTGGGTTGTGTTCCGAGCCATTCGTTCCCATACTTGGCTCCTACAGCATGTGAAATAGACATTCTGAGAACTGGACATTGTGTGATTGTTGTAGACTTGGTTATAGGGACTGAAACCTGTGTACAGCGAGAAATGGACATTCTGTGATTGTTTGGATCCTATTCTACAGTGAAAAATGGTTATCTTTTTAAACTGCAGGGAGAAATGGACATTCTGTATTTTATTTTATTTATTTATTTTGCAGATTTAGCAACGTTTACCGACGTCCTCCGACCCTCATCCCTCGGCAATGATGATACGATAACCTATCACTATATCTTATATAGTAGTAGATGATGTCTTAGTATTACATTATGTGAGTTCATCTTGATTCTGTTATATCCTTCAGATACTATATACGATAAGAACATATACTACACCATATGTGCAGAACATAGATGATTCAAACTAATGTATGCTAGAATAAATTTTGGGTTGTGTTCTGAGCCATTCGTTCCCATACTTGGCAATTAAGCATGTGAAATAGAACTGATTATGTTTAGTTTGTCTTACGGTACAGATTTTCACATCCAAATTGAAATGGATCGTTACTTCGTTGATCGTATATGGATGTACTAGCAGATCAACCTCCTGGACCGTAGGTACTTATAAGTATTGACCGTATCGGATTAGTATCGATCTATCGTTTTGGTATGGGCCGTATCGGTTGGTATTGGTCTTAGCGAATTGGTATCGTCCTATCCGATATGTATCGGCCGTATAGCTAGGATTCATATTGGCCTTATCGATTTGGTATCGGTCATATCCGATAGGTATCGGACGTGTTAGATTATTATATACCATTTCGGATTAGTATCATCGGAAAGTAGTCGACAATGCTTCGTATTGTGAAGTGATATTGTTGTAGACTTGCTTATAGGGACTAAAATCTATGTACAGTGAGAAATGGACGTTCTGAGAACTGGACATTGTGTGATTGTTGTAGACTTGGTTATAGGGACTGAAACCTGTGTACAGCGAGAAATGGACATTCTGTGATTGTTTGGATCCTATTCTACAGTGAAAAATGGTTATCTTTTTAAACTGCAGGGAGAAATGGACATTCTGTATTTTATTTTATTTATTTTTTTTGCAGATTTAGCGACGTTTACCGACGTCCTCCGACGTAAGTTTGTGTCGATAAATGTCGGTAAATCTGCAATATTTTCCAGGTTACCGACGTTTACCGACGTCGATATACGTCGAAGGACGTCGATAAACGTCGGTGCACGTCAGTAAACGTCGGTGCACGTCGGTAATCATCCCAGGAATCCCCAGAATTTTATCGACGTGTAGCGACTTTGAACACGTCACTGAACCACCGACGACACGATGGTAATCGTCGGTAAAGTTACCGACGCGTAGCGACGTCAAACACGTCGCTAATACAACGACGACACGACGGTAGACGTCGGTAATATACCGACGTATATATACGTCGGTACACGTCGGTATTTGTGACGTTTGGCGACGTTTTGAAGATCAGCGACTTACATTTCTGCGACCAGCCCAAAACGTCGGTAATTTCGTCGCTAAATAATTTTACTGACGAAAATTGTCATTTTAGCGACGTCTTTAGGCGTCGCTAAAACGACTTATTCTGGTAGTGAGACTCGAGAAACTTTGAGTGAAGCTCTCATGCAGACTAAAACTTGCTTGACTTTTCTAAAGAAGCCAGAAACAGTGCTTGTCTCTTGCCTCCACTGTCACAGTGTGTTGGAGTTAATTCCAAACATTACCTTCACACAGGATAATATGCTGATGGAAGACAATAGGCATGACCGTCCTCTAACTATACAGGATACATCGACACGATGAAGGTCGATCGTATCCTGATAGATCCCGGGTCAGCACTCAGTATCATGCCGAGGACAATGCTAGACGCACTGAAGATCCCAGTACATAGCCTTTCTAGCACAATCACCACCATCTTGGGGTTCAACCAGGGAAGAAGTGAGCCTCTGGGCAAGATTCGCCTAAAACTCCAAATAGGCAATCTCCGCACGAAGGTGACCTTCTATATTATAGATAACCATGATTGCTCTTACAATGCTCTTTTGGGGAGACCATTCCTTCATGAACACAACATTGTTCCTTCAACTCTCCATCAATGTTTCAAGTACGTTGATGACAATGGAGAGGTTCAAAAAGAGGTTGCGAATCTCTACCCTTTCAAAGGTGTCGAAGCATATTGTAACGATGCTCGCATGTATAAAGATGAGTTCATGAAGGTAGTGCTGGCTTTAGATACTGAAGAAGACCAAGAAGCAGAGTCCAATGACACCCTCATCATACCTGTTAAAGGACGTGTTTCTCATCCTCAGTCCTCTAAACCACTGGCTATTCACTTACCAGTCCGGAAGCAACCAACCGATGGTGGTCAAGATCAAAGGGAGCTCACCTCTTCTGAGCCACTTGTTATCGACCTACGTCGTAACAAGGATAAAAGGCAGCTCACCTCTTCTGAGCCACTTGTTATTGATTTATCTCATAACAAGGATAAAAGGAAGCTCATCTCCTCTGAGCCACTTGTTATTGACCTTCGTCGTAGCAAGCCTCCTCTACGTTCTTCTTCTGCCCCTCTTGTAATCAATCTGACCAAGCCTGCTAAGGCTAAAGGTCCTGTTGTAAATACAGATATACAAATCAATGAAAAAGCATCTCCTTTCCAGTATACTGATGTCATTTATCATACTAAATACTATTTGGATATGTTAGATAGCTTTCAGTCATTTACAATGGGAGTTGTACAGTCTCTTCAAATAGAGGTCTTACTCGAACACCCAGATGATTCATACACTGTTGTCCCTTCTCGAAAAAGAGGCGAGAGTCCAATACTTTTTAGTAAAGGGCCAGAACAAAAATTCAGCTATACGGATGATAGCAAAAATAACGATATGGGACGTCTCCAACTTCGTCGTTATAGTCAACAATCAAAAGACATCATCTGAAAGATGGGTTATGACTTCAAGAGTGGCCTCAACTATGGTAAGGGTAGACGAACTCCTATCCGTATGGCCATTCCGAAAGGAAAATCAGAGATGTACTACAACAGGACGAAAAGAGGCCTCGGATATGCTTCACCTCTGGTATTATCTCCAGTAGCCTCCGAGTCTGATAGTGAGGAGCGCTCTAACTCTTCTGATTCCAGATCTTGGGATTCTGACACCAGTATTAGCCAAGTTTATCGATTGATTGTATCTTCTAACATGGTCTCCGCTGAACTTCCAGAAGGTTATGACGAAAATATCGAAGAAAATCCCGAAACAGATCCTTGGGCTCAACGAATGGACACCCAATGGGAACTCCGATTTGAACAACGAGAAACTCCTACCGAAGATTAATTGGTCCAAATTGATGTAGGAGAAAACGGGTCACCTCGTCCAATATTCATCAGCAGGAATCTTCCAGAGGCGGATAAGCAAGAATTAATTCTTCTTATTTGAGAATACATTGATGTCTTTGCTTGGAGTTATAAAGATATGCCAGGTTTAGATCCCAAAGTTGCTACTCATAAAGTGAATATTTTGCCTAATGCAAAGCCAGTTAAACAGCAGCAGAGGCAATTCAAGCCAGAAATGATGGACGCAATTGATGATAAAGTCAAAAAGCTCATAGCTTGTGGCTTTATTCGAGAAGAACAACATCCAGATTGGGTAGCCAACGTTGTCCCAGTCTTGAAGAAAACTGGCAAAGTTTGAGTTTGCATCAACTTCCGGGATCTTAATGAAGCCTGTCCAAAAGATGAGTTTTCTCTCCCTATCACAGATGTCATGATTGACAACACTTGCGGGTTCGAAAGGATATCCTTCATGGATGGATTCTCCGGATACAATCAGATTCGGATGAATCCTGAAGATGAAAAACACACTTCTTTTCGTACTCCTCGCAGAGTCTACTGCTACACAGTGATGCCATTTGGTCTCAAGAACGCTGGTGCAACTTACCAACGAGCTATGAGTACCATCTTTCGAGATCATCTGCACAAGACTGTCGAATGCTATGTGGACGATATTACTGTCAAGAGCCGTCTAATAGAAGATCACATCCAAGATTTAAGAACTATCTTCAATCTAATGCGCCAACATCAGCTGAAAATGAATCCCACCAAGTCATTCTTGGGTATCTCTAGTGGTAAATTTATCGGCTTTGTCATTACCTCTAAAGGTATACACGTGGATCCCGAGAAGATCAAAGCCATTCAAGAGATGCGTCCTCTACGCAACTTAAAAGAGCTACGAGGATTCCAAGGCCGACTTGCATACATCAGGAGATTCATTTCAAATCTGTCTGGACGCTGCAGACCATTTATCCAGTTAATGAAGAAGGGTGTATCTTTCATTTGGACTGAAGAATGTCAACGAGTATTTGACGACATAAAACAATATCTCATGAACCCACCAGTCTTGGTGCCACCAATCTCGGGCATACCATTCTTAATGTATGTTTGTGCTATGGACCATTCATTTGGTGCTTTACTTGCCCAGAAGAACAAAGAAGGCCATGAACAAGCCATCTACTATCTTAGTCGTACTATGATTGGTGTTGAACACCGTTATAGTCCGGTTGAAAAAGAATGCTTAGCTCTTATATTTGCTGTTCAAAAGACAAGGTATTACATCATTGGACAAACTATTCATGTCATCTCCCGAGTTAATCCGCTTCGGGTACTGATGAAGAAGCCAAGTACACTCAACTCTCGACTGGCTACATGGGCCATTTTGTTAGCCCAATATGACATGGTATATGTTCCACAAAAGTCTGTTAAGGGTCAAGCACTGGCGGACTTCTTAGCGGCTCATCCTATTCCAGAAACATCTAAACTTTACGTTAAAATTCCAGACGAGATATTGGAATCAAATATGATCTCCGAAGAATTTCCTACCTGGCGTCTATTCATTGACGGTGCATCCAGGATCGGGCCGAATGGTGCCATCGTCGCAGGAGTTGGGGTTGTTCTTGTTTCTCCAGACGGGTCAACTATCCAAAGAGTCTATTCCCTAGATGAACCCTGCTCCAACAACGTATCAGAATATAATGCTCTACTCATTAGCCTTCAATTAGTAAACAACTAGACGTCGAATATCTTGAAGTCTATGGCGACTCCAAGCTGGTTGTTAACTAGGTTAGAGGAACATATGAAGTTCGTCATCAAGATCTAGTGCCTTATCATGAAGCGGCAATCAATATGGCTACAACATTTAAAGCCTTTTTCATCGAATATGTCCACCGAGCTTGCGATATTGAGGCAGATGCTTTAGCCAATCTTGCAGCAGTCTTAGCCATACCTGTCAAAAGACAACAGGTGGTGGTTGTCTCTAATCGGGAGTTGTTTTGCATCGAAAATAATCGCAATATTGAGTTCAGTAATTTTACTGAGGCCAATGTTATCAGTGAAGATTGGAGAACTCCTTTCATCGACTTCGTGGTCCATGATATACTTCCTGAAGATTCCAAGGAGGCTACGAGTATTCGTCGACGGTCTCTGCGATTCTACTACAATCAGACCACCAAGATTCTCTATCGACGGACTTATGACAGTCTTCTCTTACGATGTCTTGCTGGTGATGAAGCGAAGCAAGTGTTACGTGAAGCTCACGATGGTGTTTGCGGAGGACATCTACCCGGTCCTAAACTACAAGACCGTATCCGACGCATGGGTTACTACTGGCCTTCTATGGTATCGGATGCCATCGAATATGCAAGGAAATATCGAGCTTGTCAAATCCACGCAGATTTTATTCACCAACCGTCGGAATTTCTGCATCCGACTGCTGCTTTCTGGCCTTTTGAAGCTTGGGGCATGGATATTATAGGTCCTATCAATCCTCCTTCTTCTAAAGGACATCGGTTCATACTAGCTATAATTGATTACTTCTCCAAATGGACTGAAGCTATACCTCTGGCTGAAGTTAAGACCACTAGCGTCATCAACTTTGTCTAACATCATGTCATCTAAAGATTTGGTGTACCTCGAAGGATCATTCACGATAATGGACCACAGTTTATTAGTCAGAAGTTTACCAGGTTTTGTGACGATCATCGGATTGACAATGTCGCTTCGACAGCTTACAATCCTGCTGCTAATGGTTTAGCTGAAACATTTAACAAGACTATTATCAAACTCCTTAAGAAGTTTGTGTCTACTAACAAACGGAATTGGAGTGAAAAACTTGGAGAATGTTTATGGGCCTACCGTACTACGGTCCATTACCCTACAGGCTGTACACCTTTTTCTCTTGTGTATGGTTGTGAAGCAGTTCTACCTTTGGAACTTCAGATCCCATCCCTGCGGATTGCCATTGCCAACGAGCTCACTACAGAGAACAACGACCTCCTTCGACATTAAGAATTAGAAGCACTCGACGAGAAACGGTTATTGGCTCAACAGCATATTGAGTTATATCAAGCCCGAATCTCAAAAGCTTTTAATCGTAAAGTTAAGGTCAGAGTTTTTCAGAAAGGAGAACTGGTTCTAACCGTTAGACGTCCTATGACCATGACTCATATAAGCAAAGGCAAATTCGATGCAAAGTGGGAAGGTCCATACATTGTGAGCAAAGTCTTCTCAAATGGAGCCTATAAACTTACAGAGTTGGACGGTCGAGTTGCAATGATGCCTATCAATGGCAAATTCCTTAAAAAGTACTATGTATCAATGTAAAAGGAATTTCTTGTAAATACGACAAAACAGTTCATAAATAAAATTTTATTTTATTTCATCATAAATGGTGTTACAAGATATCATGGATGAGAATCACTATCGTCCTTCTTGAAGACAGGACGAGGACCACTACCGTCCTTTTCAAAAATATAATCGGCAAAAGAGTCGAGAACATCCTTGCTCGAACCCACCAAAAATTTGCAAGCGGCCATCCTCATGGCTTCCTCCTCGTCCGTCGTCCCTGGTTCAAGTAGGAAGTCCAAGATATCCCTTGGTGGCTTGGGTGCAGACGAACCTTCGCCCGCTTCTGTCCGCTTGGGCTGGGTCATCTCGACTGGACGTTCTTCAGTAACCGCTTCAACCTTCGGGGCGATCTCAGCCTTCTTCGAGGCATCTTCAGACGACATTTTCTTGTTAAAAGTGAAAGTGATCATTCCATCTAAATTTCTGTTCTATTTATAGGCAGAGATTCTTGAAACAACGAAGCGACGCATTCTTCGCAACATTCGTTACATTCATCCGACGGTTCACCCGTTCATTTGACGGTTAACTACACCAAAAAAGGCCTTTAGGAACAATTTTTGTATGTTCCTAATATTTTTAGGAACATATCATAACCGTTCCTAAAAGTGGCGTTGTAATATTTGGAACAATTAGTCTATGTTCCTAAATTTGGTTTGGGACAGTTATACAATGTTCCAAAAGTAGATTTTGGAACATATGTAATGTGTTTCTAAATTATTTTTGGAACATCTTTCAAACGTTTCTAAATGTCAGTTTGGAACATGTTCAGCTCGTTCCTAAATATAGCTGTAACGCTTTTTCATTATTCTTATGGCTAGTTTTGCAACATTTTCTTAGTGTACCTATTTTTTTACTTTCATTTTTGGATTCCAATTTTTCGTTGAAACCACAATTAAAGCAAATAGTTTCTAAACTGAATACATTAAATGATGGTATCAAGAATATAGGCACACCATATTATATTTTCATCCATTGACTTTTTTTTACTATTCTAAATCAAACAAAAATAAGTAATAGCTTAAACACAACAGTCAATGAGTGAACATTTGAGCAATTTGAGCAGTAATTTAAGCAACAATTTATACATTTGATCCACTGTACATCACATTACGGGGTTCAAAGTTTAGGCTCCATGGCTTATAATGTATACAGTCAAACACACACGAGAAAAGCCATATTGAATGACAAAACAGAAAAGAGGAAATTAGGGACACTATCTTATACACTATTATGATCTCAAAAAAAAACTACATGTAGTTTTATAACCTTAAAAAAATTGTCGTCGATGTCAAGTAAACAAAAGTGGAATAGATACCAAAAATAACAAGCAAGTTTTCGAGCATCAACTATAGTTACTAACAGCTCCCCAAAAAATGTTTGTTTCCTTCGGTTGTATCCGTTTTGAAATTATCTGAAACATGGCATAATGCTTGCCTTTCGGAAAATTAACAACAACTTCCTTCGTGCGCAAAAAAAAATCGAGGCAAACCTTCAATGGAAAGCTTTCTCAGGAACCTATTCAGAACGAAAGAAAATAATTCAATAAAATTTATAGAGCTAAGCAAGTATGTCAAAGGACTAATCAAATTATATCACACTAATAAAAGAATGAAGTGGATTATGTCCCGGCTGGAATTGTACCGATCTATCTGTACATATTATGTATGTGACTACTATCTATAGTCATACAGTTTTTTGCAACAGGTCTACTGCTGGAAATTTAAAAGGGAATTCATAAATCTTCAAATAAAAGAAACGAGAAATTCTGCCAAAATGGAAGTACAATATATTATGATTTTTCAAACAAAAAAAACATACAATAAAATTTGCTCACATGTTATTTGTTTTAATTTGGTATAGATGGTAGTCATAATCAGGAATCAATTGAATACTCTCTTCAATTTTCTTCAATCTCTAGACTTGACCAAGTTGGAGCAATGCAGACAAGGTGCTAAGTGAATTTACTGAAGAACATCTAATAGAGTATTCAAAAAATAGAATGAAAGTAAAGGGTACCAAGGCATCATTGCTATCCCTAGCATCCTTCTCCAAAGTTTCCTTTTCAAACTTCTCAAATTCGGTAACCAGATAAGCAGGTTCATCTAATCTTTCCTAAGTACATTCATCATAGTGATACCATGCCATTTAGTCAAAGCTTCTTTTATACCATTTTTAGATACATGGACAGCAATTACATGTACAGTAATATCTTGCATAACTGGTTCATTTAAAGCAGACTCCTCAAGATACTTATTTCTCTTACATATGATGCCACAATCCTTGGACGATTCTCTTGATGATATCATGACTTTGTTTTTATTTCTAATTTCCTCAGGTTTAAATGTTTCTTCTACAGCTAAAGCATTGTTATAATCTTTCCCTTTCTTTCCACTACTCCAATCTTCACTCCCCTCGTCATGAAACCTTTTAGCATCCTTCATATTAGCTACTTCATTACCATCGTGAGAATCTTCTAATAGTCTGTCGTGATTCTTAGGACCAATGAAATCAAAATATAGGAAATGACTTGGTGACCTCCCTGAATCACTTTCTAACTTAGTGACTACTGGAGAAACATCACAGTTAACGGTTTGAGTGGGACATGAAGATACTGCACTTCCAGTTTGCAGTCGATACCCAAAATGCGGTCAACCTTTAAACCAGGAGAATGGATATGAACTTCAAAAATAACATAGAATAAAACAAACGGTTGTTAAAGTAAGCTTTAAGAAGATATACTTCATATCAAAGTATATATCATAGGAGATTATACAACTTTTATCCTCCCTTGTTAACATGAAAAAAATTATGTTTTCATTGACCTGGAGAACTCCATGTATATTATCATGATGATTAATCATCTCCTCATGTTCATCCAAACCAAGTGATGAAGGGAATGCTTCCTGCGATATCTGCAATGGTGAAATGGAAATAAATGCCAACATTATTCTTGGTGGACAATGAAAAAGGGACATAATACAATGTAGCATTAAGTTCAATTCTGGTATCAAAATAACAGTTCGTGGGCAGAAGGTAGCAAGAACCTTGTCCAGGACTAAATGGAAGTGATCGAGAAATAGACTTCACAAACTTACCAACTATATTTGCAAGAAAAAAAAGGAAGTCTTTAATTACAATATCTAATTGTCAAGCCATCACTTTCTACATAAATTGTTCCCAGTAAAATCATCTTGCCTGGTCTCTGGAAGACCAAAAAAAAAATATCTCCTTAATTTGGATTATTATTACTCACTTCTCACCTTCCTTCCTATCAAGGGATGAAATCCTATGCTCGTATATGGCTAATGCATGTATGAGTATCACGTCAAGGGACATCTTACACCTATGTGCAATTGGCAACTTCACTTATGCCAATAGTTTATTTTAATAAAACAAATGATGAAGGAGCTCAAAGGAAGAAAAAAATACCATTTGCCAGTTCTCTTGCTATGAACCTGCTAAGAGGGATATTTTCAATCATCATATC
The DNA here is from genome assembly GCA_029216955.1 of Iris pallida. Classification (NCBI taxonomy): domain Eukaryota; kingdom Viridiplantae; phylum Streptophyta; class Magnoliopsida; order Asparagales; family Iridaceae; genus Iris; species Iris pallida. The sequence continues at coordinate 7,330,740 of JANAVB010033012.1, read as the reverse complement.
ATTGTAAATTAAATTGAATATTGATCAATGAACAATGTATTAAGAAATAAAAACCATTTAAAGTTTTCATTTAGGACTTCAGGAATCACAATTCACAAGGGACATCAAATATAATAGTAACTTCATAGGTTAGCAGCATTACTAAAATTGTGAACATTCGATGCAGCGCTCAGACTGCTTCATAAGTCTCCGATGAATAGAACAGTCAACATCATCTCATAATCGCTCGTGTCATATTTTCTTAAGCCAACGTTGCCCTTGCGATCATAATAGCAGCCAAATTATGTATTTGCTGCACACACATGCACACAATAACAAAAAATGTTCATAATCAATCACTTCTTCCCAAAAGCCTTCAAATAAAATAAAAAGCAAAATTTATTAGAGCTTCTAAGTCGAAAACCTCGATGTTAATTTCTAGATTGTATCGATTCATCGCCTCTGGCTCCCAGACCAATAAAGGGACTAGTGCATTAGAAAAAATATCAATTTTATTTATAGATGGATCAATCGATTAATTAGAAATTAGAAATCGATGTGTATAGGGAGGAAGCTAGAATTTTAAGAGATCCAGATTTGGACCAGAGTGGTTCAACATGTGGATGACGATGAGGATGTCTCCATTATCGAAGAGTTTGACGATCACCCACTCCAGAGCCCTCTCTTGCTACTCTTCGAGAAGTCCAGAGATACATTTGTTCTTTTCCATTGTCGAGGTGGTTGAACCCACAGCCGCTGGAGCATCTTTTTAACATTACCCATCAAAATTGCCCCAAATTGGCTTCCTAGCGTTTTAAACCACAAAAAATAGTCAGTACTCCTCAATGTCTGACAACAACAAGAAGTATCAAAATAATCGAGATTTTTACCAGTTCAACGACCTCGATCCCCTTGATGTACTTGTCGATCGTTACCGTCAGCTTGTTCTCATTGTCAAACACATCCATCGTCAAACACATACACCTCGATCCTATTAATGTACTTATTGATCGTTGCACGTCGTCGATCAGAGGAGAAAAGGGATGGAAAGAGGAGAAGATGAGAGATGAAAAGTGGAGAAGAAAAGTTCTGAGAATGAGAATTTTTTAGAAAAGAGTTCCAGCAGGTTTTTATAAAATGTAGGAGCCAAAATTTTCTAAGCCAATTTTTTAATAAAATTATGAAGTTAAACAACTAATTTAATTCGTCCAATCCATACCTATATATTGGTGAAAGAAGTTTTGATATTATAAAACGGTTTTAGTCCGTCGAAAATACAATGACAGTTTTAGTTTTAGTACGTCATTGTTAGACAACTCTAAGTGTCACAAATTGCCTACTTTGGTGTAGTGGCTACAAGCATGACACCAAAATTACCTACAAAAGAAATTCAAGGATACCAATAATTTAGACTAAGATGGTTATACAGCTTGTTAAATATCTTCCTCAATCTGAACATGCTTAACTTCATGAACAAAGAATAGCAAATATGGACAAAAATCTATGCAAATAAAGTGGTGACTAACACAACATGAATTATAAAAGGTACATAAGTAAATAATTAGCATCATCACCTTGGCCGTTTCCTACGTCTTAATACAACAAAATAGAACTTCTCATCCTCAAAACCACGTAATGGTTCATCCTTTAGCTGCTGAAATCATTAAAAATTAACAGATAAGCCAAGCCATATCCAAAATGAAAAATAGCATCCCTTGGAAATTAGAAAAATGATGGTATACTACTTCAACTTAAAAATTTAAAACACAAATGTATGTGATGATTATGCATAAAAAAGAGTTACTTCTCACAAAAATAAATGGATGAACATGTTGAGCAATTAAGAGAAACCTGATTGTCGGCACAAATTGTTGAGGAGTAACATGGTAATTCCTGCCAAATTTGTACATATGGCATAACAAATTAGAGAGATCTAGAGTAGACTACGAATATTCAAGCAAGACGCTGTAAATGCTAAATTATCACGCACCTATGTCCATATGCTCTATAGGAGCAAGGGCTACATGGTGTCACCCTAGTGGTAACCACTAACCTTGGCTACTTCCATCCTTTAAGTAGATAAGGGGGTTTGGTGGCCAAGGAACAAATGACAATTAGATATGGCAAATTTTTTAAAGACATCCTTAATTAGGATACTCTGCCAAACCTATTTTTTACTTAAAACCAGTTATACAGAAATTGAAAAAGTTACGACTTTCAGGGTTAATGGGAAAGCATATAAAATTATGGATAACAATGAAATAAAATTGGATGACCGTAATCAAAGTGAATTTCTTCGAAGGAATAATGACCGAAATCGCTTGCATGAGGTCATTGATCCACGATTTGACGCTCTCGACCTACGGATTTAGTTGCTTCATGCACTATAATACAGAAAACAAAAAACATTCGAATCTGATCTCTTACTCGAGTGAATAGTAGATATTTAGAGATCTAGAGAGGAATATACCGTGATGCAGACGGAGGGATCCTTCTCATAGGCAACTTCTACTACCGCTCGATGATGACTACTAAGAAAGAAAAATAATCAACAAATGGTTCTAAAAAAATTGTTGTAAACTGGTAATGGTGGAGATTTACATGAATATAAAGGTAGAGATTTACCATGAACATAAAAGGTTTTTTAGAGGATAATATATTTTCTTGCTACAAAATTAAAGGAGGAGAGAGCCTCCTGAGAGGAGTCGCCATTACCATTTTTCAACCCCCCCTCCTCTCTCTCTCTTGTGGGAGTCAATGGTCTGAAGCTATTTGTTGTAATTTCTAAATGAATACCATGAACAATAGCATCCTATCCAAATCCAACTCATATTGCAGGTCATGATTTGTACACTTGTGTCAGTTATATCCCTAGATATATTGTATCTGGGAATGCCAGACCACTGTGGGGGATTGAACCAGCGAAAGGGGGACGGACGGAGGGGACCAACGAAGGGGGGACAAAGGGAAGGGACGGGGGACAGAGGATGGGGGACGGAGGGAGAGGGAGAAGGAGAGGGAGAGGATTACTGACCAGATTAGAGACCGTTGTGGGGGATCGGGGCTTGCGGCAGTCTCTCTTGATCAAGAGAGTGAGAGAGAGTGGAGAGAGATAATTGGGTGAGAATAGATGAGAGAGAGCTATGGAACACTTTTTTAAACTCACGTGAGCAGTGGATGTTTGTTGAACATAAATTAGAACACTTCCAAAGTGTTCCACAAAATATAATGAATATTTATTTTTAGACAAAACAATTTTAGGAACATTTAATAATTATGGAACGGATAATATGTGTTCCAAAAGCTAGGAACGTTTCTTTACTGTTTCAAAACCAAAAAAGGTTAATGTTTCAAATTGGCTATTTTGGTGTAGTGGTTCACCCGTTCATTCCATCCACTTGACGGTTCACCCGTTCATTACATTCATTCAACGGTTCACCCATTCATTCCATCCACTTGACGGTTCACCCGTTCATTCCATCCATCCGACGGTTCATCCGTTCATTCCATCCATCCGACGGTTCACCCGTTCATTCCATCCATTCGACGGTTCACCCGTTTATTCAATTCATCTGACGGTTCATCCGTTCATTCCAACGATTCATTTCGTTCATACATTTTGACGATTCATCCGTTCATTCATATCAGCAACTTGTCACGTATTTATTTTCTGATTAAGTTGTCTACCAAAATAATGATATTCAACTAATTATATTCTGCCATGTCCACATTATCTCTAAGCAGATATAATGAATATAATTATTTTCTAAATCAAGAAATATATCATGTCCTGAACCTCTGAATATATTTTCCATCGCTATTATTTATATCCTTAATGTGATATGCAAAAAATAATAGAGCCACAAAAATAATATCTTTTCATTGATCAAAATAAAAGGCATTACAAAAAGACATATCATAAAAGAAAAAAATACAAAAATTTCCTTATTCAGCTGGAGGTGTCATCAAACTAGCTATCTGCTGCTTCAATGATTGGAGTCGTTCTTCACACGAATCCAACACCCGCCTTCTAGCTTTCGCCATTCCAGATTCATCATTAAAGGATGGCAAGGTCACTAGGCGGCGAGCGATTTCATCTTGATGGGAAGTGACAAACTCATTCTTCTCGTGGGTTAGAATGTCTAGTTGCTGGACGGCAGCTTCATGCTGTGTCGTCTCTTCCTCAAGAGCAAGCTGAACGATTTTCAACTCTTCCTGAAGTCGAGCAAACTCTTTTTTCAGCTCGGCAACCTTCTTTTCTTTTTCTCCAGCAGCAGACGCTAACGCCTCCATTCGGGAATCATACTCTGAAGCCTTTGTGGCATAAGTGTCCAAAAAAGTCTGGAAAGCAGCTTTTATAACTTTAGCTTCGTGAGTCATCCTCTCGAACTCAGCATTTACTAGGGGCTCTACTTCCCCCCGATTAAGATCTTTATAGATCTTAATTGATGCCTCCAGCTCATCCAATATGTGTTCAAGATAGGCGGCCTAAGCTTCATCGCCTTGACTTCGGATAGCACCTATCAGATAAGTTGTTGGGGTTCTAACAGTAATGAAACCAATATTCTCTCTTTCCATTAACCTTTCCACTAAGGGTCCTAAGGAAGTGAAAAAGAGGTTGGTGAAGGAACCAATTATAAATCTATTAGTAGTTGTTGCGCCAGGTGTAGCAACTACTCCTGTGGAAGTTGAAGCAGCAAATGCTTGTACAGGTGGATGTTCAACTTCTTGAACATGAACTGAGGTCTCTCTAGACAAGGGAGTCATGGTGGAGCTCGTTGCCCCTCCCAGATGTTCCTCTACGAAATCCAATAAACACCATCAGTGTACTGTCATTAGCGACTATCAAAAAAGGATCAAAAATAAGGGCAAGCTTACCATTGCTGGGTCTAGCGACAAGTTTGTCGTCTGTTGACATAGGTTGCAGCCTAGCAGAGGTAGCTTCAAACATTACTGCCTGACTACTTCCTGCTTCGGAGCCGCCTGAAAAATGTCGGCTGCTGCTAGCTATTGCTGTTGTTGGCACTATATCAGTACATACTGGAGGGATTAGAAAAGATTGAATTTCTGCATAAATAAAAGATAAGATGTCAGTTATTTAATCTATAAAAGAAGATTATCAATATCAGCCAATACCTCTTGGATCAGTGACAGTTGCTTCCTCCGGTGCTATGTCATCAACAGCATTCTTTTCTTAGGATGCATGAGCATCAACATCCTCTTCCGAATTTGGAGTATCATCAACAGTCTCTGCCGATGTTTCTTCATCATCCTCCGCACCTTCTTCTCGGGCTTCCTCGCTATCACTTGCGGCGACCGGATCTATATCATCACGGAAACCGAAGTCACAGCCTTCTAGAGCCTCAATCATAAATTTGTCTTCTTCAGCACGAAGTGATCTTGGAGAAGTCGAAAGATGGGCAGTTTCTGGTACAAGTGTAGGAGATCGCAATACGTCGAGAGACGTTTCTGACTCGTTGATTGGAATCAGAGTTGCAGTCGCCTCTCTTATTTTTGCAGCTTCATCCTCTGTCTCCGCGATCTCCTCTCTTGTCTCTACATCCTCGTCCCTCTTCTCTATATTGGAAGATTTCTGTCTGGGCTCAAGGGCAGGTGTAGGAGACGACATCATAACTCCGGTGATCGTACTTGTCAGGACCGATGCCAGGATAGATCTTGGAGGAGTGACTACTTTCTTTCTTTTGAAGACTATTTTCTTTCTGTGTAGAGGTCTCTCCGGGCTCTCTACGTCTATAGCATGTTCTTGTCTTTGAATGGAGGTCGGGGTCGTCGCCTCTTCTCTCTGAATTGACTCAGCCTGTTGCCGAGATTGTGACCGGGTAGTGACCCTTTCCGATGATTCAAAAACAATCTTCTTCTTAGAGATTAGAGAAGAAGGTTCTTCGGCCTTCCTCTTCTTCTCCTTGGCCGGAGATCTTACAACTTTTAGGGAGACGCGCAACGGCTCGTAAACTTCTTCAGAGAAGTTAGCTTCCCTCGAAGCTTCTAATGGTGCATCAGCCGGCTCATTCTCCTCATCATTACCAGGAAGCACCAGAACAGGTGCTCCTTTCTTAAGTCGAGTCGCAGTTGCGAAGCTATCTGCCAGATTGAAGTTTTCAGCAAAAGTGTTTGCTGATGTATAGAAGATCGAGTACGTATACAGCATACGAGGACCTCGATCATTTCTGGACGGCATCGAGAACGTCGTCCTGGTGTCCCGAGCATTGTAATACGCCCAAGCCCGGGCTCCATCAATTAAAAACCCTTTTCCTTGTAGGCATGTGATAGCATTACCTACATGGAACTGGTCATAACCGAATTGGCGCACAAAATGGCTGGAAAGATAAGGCTCGAGATAGCATTCATCCTCGAACTGATATACCAGATGTGACGGTCGGATTGTCCTCAGCCAATCGAAATCTGTGTGGCCCAAAGGCTGCATCCTCCCGGAGTCCACAAGATTTGTAGACATATGCTCATAACCGACTGGAGGGATAATGCAGTAGAAGCTCTATTCTCTCTCGAGATTCAGAGCGCGTCGGCAATCTCTCAAAGTGGTGTAAATCCACTTGCATCCAAAAAATCTTCTCAAAAAGCTGCCACCCACTGCCCCCATATCCGGATTCATTAATGAATGATGGTGTAAAGCATCCATCCGAACAAGTATGTGTATGGCAATTCCAGCCAGGGGAAGTGTCCTTTCTCGCCTTTCCCTTTAATCATTGAATCGACGAAGAGGCGAAGGCCGGCGTTCACTCTCCATGTCATTGCTGACAGCAGATCCATCCGGTAGCCGAAGACCAGACGGACAGCAGCAAAAAGTACACCGCGGTGGAAGCAGTCGACTGTACTGGCTCCAGGGACGACGTTTCGTCAGAGCCAGTAAGTGAGGAAACCTGCCAACTGGGCCTCCTTCGACATGGGCCTATAGCCCATCCTCATGTAACTCTCAATAATGTCATTCTTCTTAAGAGGGGGATATTGAAGATCATCCTCGATCTTGATATCCATATCTCCATGTGTCTCCATTAGCCCTATCACTTCACTATTGCTGAGTGGTCGGAAAAAGTTAGGATTGCAGTTTTTGTGTTCCTTGGTCTTCTTCTCAATGATGTGGTTGAGAAAGAGATATGGCAACCATTTAGTGGAGTAGCAGGTGCCAGATGTGCCACTCTTGTAATATAGAGAGCAAATCTTGTAGTGGCAGAGGAGTTCTTCAAAGACAGATACCATATCAGCATTCTTCTCACGCAGTTTGTCCCATTCATAGTTTGTTGGGACAAACTCTTCATAGGGGACATCCCCTATTGGCAGGCTGGAGATGTACTTCATCTCGTGCAAAGCTAACCCGATCTCTCCGCGGGGCGTCATGAACATCCCGGTTCTATAGTTGTATCTCTCGGCTAACGCGAGGAATAGATGAGGATTGGAGGAAAAGCCATAAACAGTGGCATACACTGCTTGGTATAGATTAATCTCTTTAAGCCGCTCTTCAAATTGGACCAATATCCAATTGGCTATACAGATCCATCTCTTGTTATCCGGGTTCACGAGGCCTATCAGCCGCAACTCCTGATCCGGATACCTTCCTTCTACTTTCGTAAACTTATTTGCGAATATCGGAGTTCTTACTGGTAACAGCAAGGAAGAATCTTCTGGTGGGATACAACCGGGATTTAGTCCTCTAAGCAAGGAGCTATGGCGCTCAGAGGAACTGTAGAATATATCCTTATTGTCATACCCCTTCTTGACACAGATGTTCCCTGTTTGGGCTTGCTAAAGAGGAGTTATATCCCATTCCATTCTTCTCGGATAGCTTATAAAAGTATATCGAGATAGAGGAAGGCATCTAGAGATCTCCGGTAAAAGGATTGTCTTCTCGTCCCTTTGGACAAGTCTCTGTTCCATTCGAGGTCTCGACTGAGAGTTCTTGTCAAAGGCCTCACCAAACAAGAACAACGGCTTCTTATGAGTAACTGTGTCAGCAGTCTGAAGAGGCTGCCCGTTCATCAGACACAGCAAAGTCTCATTGTCTTGTGCAATTAATACGGCTTGTCGAGATGACGGCAAGGCGTACTGAGGGAATGTCACATGAGATAGATCTTTTTTATATTCAAGTTCAGCCAAGGATCCTGCAAAGACCTCATAGTTGGGGTCTTCCCTGAGTTTAACTGTATCAAATAAAGAAACAAGGATCAGTACATACAAAAGCAAAGTTCTACAAAAGATCATTAATTTGCGCAAGTTGTCAGATTGCGCCAACACAGTCAGCTTGTACAAGTTATCGGATTGTGCCAGCACAGTCAGCTTGCATAAGTTATCAGTTTGCGCTAACAATACTTGCACAAGACATCAGTTTGTGCTGACACAACTGACTTGCGCAAAACAGTGGATTGCGTCGAACATTTTATCAGCAGTTTCCATCCGATTGTGCAAGAGTATAGTTTTCATAAAAATGAAAACTATTGTGAATGCAACCGAAATCCTAAACAGGGTGGTGCAAATACCATCAATCTCTAAAAAGAGAGAGGTATGAAGGTCTGAAAATATCAAGAACCCTAAAAAGGGTTTCGATCTTTGTTTGTCATTTACCTTGCAATGCTGGATGACCTGTTTCTTGACGAGAAATTTGGTACACAACCCGAGTCGAAGGCTCGGCGGGGGCCTTGCCCTTCTCAGTGGCTGTATGCTTGGGAGCCATCGCTATCGTCGACGGGAAGGAGAAGAAGTAGTCGGAGAAGGAACGGGAGCTTTTGTCTCTTGAACAGTCAAAAAACAAGTAAAGGATGAAAGAAAGACAAAAAAAAACTATTTATAGTTTTTCAAAGTGTAACGGCTACCTCCGATTGTGCCACAAAAGTCGGAGCTAATTCCTCCAAACGCGCAGTCAAAGCGCAACTTGATTTTAAATTTGAAATTCAAAGTATTTCAAAACTTTGAATATTTTCAAATTTCAAAAACTTTAAAGGGGGTCTTGTAGGTCCTAAAAATCAAGTTATATTTATCAAATAAGTAGAGGAAATTAAATTGTGCACCCTTCAAATAGACTGCGCAGAAGGCAGATTGCGCTATAATTCAAACGCGCAAGCTGAACTGCGCTACCACTCAAGCGCGCTATGCTGACGTGGCAATGCCATCATTACCTGACAAAAATTCGATCTTCTGACAGCTGACAGCCTGATAAACGAGGAGTCCTTTCGTTTCTTGTACAGCACAGCGCTCGAGGACAGCTGTACAGCCAGCACAGTATGACAGCTCAACTTCAGCGCAGTTTGACAAAGCTCGAGTCTCAGCGCAGTCTGATGCTAGCGCTTTTCAAGTGGCACAATCCATCAAGATAACTGACATTTATTACGTGGCTTACATGCCATCAATTGCTTGCCACGTGGCAACCGCCTGTGTACGACCATGCGTATTTTAATCAAATAATGCCACGCGTCTAATACAGTTGGCCCACGATCGAGTAACTATCAGCGCAGTTCGCTATTTGTGCAGTCTGTTGCTAGCGCAGTTCATCATGCGCAATCCAGAATAACTACAAATTAGTTATTTCTAGAACTCTATAAATAAAGTTTCAAGTCCTTCATGAAGGGGATCAGAATATTATTATCATCAGAGATCAGAAGTTCTTGTCCAAGTGCTGCTGCATTCTTCAGAGGCTGTCGTCTTCAAAGTTCACATCGTCCAAGGGATAAAGCGATCGTCTTCATATCGGATTCCTATAGTTGTACTTTCCAGAATTCAATTGTAATCTTCTTACAAAGTTTGTGAAATAAAAGAATTTTGTTTTTGCAAACAGTCGACGAAGGAAGGCTTGGGCGCACCATGAGAGGAGGAGAGCGGGGCTCCGCTGGGAGAGGCTCGCAGGCCGGGGAGCTGAGAAGCAACCGGTGGGGGAGGGTCGGAGACCAAGGAGGAACCGCGGGACAAAAGGTTCGGAAGGGGAGGCGGAAGAGGGGGAGGAGGGTCCGACGCCGGAGGGGGGGATGGGGGAGACCACATGGCAAAGCCAAGGGCCAGGAGGTCGTCCGAGAAAACAGGGGGTGAAGCGGCCACCACGACCGGACACGGGGGATCGGGGAGGGCGGAGGGAGGCGGGAGGGACGTGCAGCCGACGTACGAAGACGGGGAAGCGAAGGAGGCAGAGGGCCCGGGAGTGCTGGGGCAGACGGGTCACCGGACGGGGGACTCAGGGGGCCAGGGGGGCCGACCATGGAGCCGACCATGCGCCGGGAGAGGGGAAGGGGGATCATGCGCCCAACCCGGTGCAGGTCGAGAGACGGAGTCCAAAGCACCAAGACGGGCTGAGAGATTGTCGGTGGTACGGCCCGGAGGGGGACAGGGGGACGACCATGGAGCCGACCATATGCCGGGGGAGGGGGAGGGGGATCATGCGCCCAACCCAGTGCAGGTCGAGAGGCGGAGTCAAAGGCACCAAGGCGGGCTGAAAGATCGTCGGTGGCAGTGGTCCATGCGCCCATGTCGGGAGACCAAGCATCCTCGGCTGGAGGTCGGGGGCCCGAAGGGGAGAAATGCCATGCGCCACCGTCGGGAGGGAAGAATGGCTGGGGCCATGCACCCAGGAGACTCAAGCACTGGGGAGCGCTAGCAGACCATGCGCCCACAGCAGGCCAAGCTGAAGCTCCCGACGCATACGCAAGGGGCCATGCTCCCGTGAGGGGAGACCGCCATGCGCCCGATACAGGGAGAGGAGGTGGCCATGCGTCCAAATAGGCGTTAGGCCATGTGCCCTCAGCAGTACCTCCCTCTGAGAGCGGGGCGAGTGCTGAAGGAGAGAATTCAAAATTTGAAAAAAGCGGGAAGCGGGAAATATGGGGGACAGGGAGCAGCGTCTGCCCGGGGTCCAGCACGCCGAAGGAGGCCGCAACCTCAGGCGAGGGGAGGAAGCCTGCTGGAGAAGGCTAGATGCCTGGCCAGGCCGAGATGAGAGGGGCTACCGGCCAGGGCGGATGAGGCAAGAAAGGGGGGAATGATGGGAGAAAAGACGGGTGATGGCGGGGCGCAACTGCAGAGGCTGGTGGGGCGGATGGGAGGTGGGGGAAGAGGCAGACGGCGCCGCCGAAGGAACGACGGGAAAGGAGGTGGAGGACGGCGGCCAGGAATTCTGTTGAGGAGGATGGAGGGAAGCCGGTGGGATGCGGGCGGAGGGAGCAAAAAGATCCGGAGGAGAACTCATAGCGGAGAGGAAGGGGGGAGCCGGGCGGGTCGGACACGACACCCGGCCGCCGGCTAGCGGCTGCTGGAGGAGGAGGAGAGCACATGAGCTAAGGGGAGAGAAGGCAGCTCTGCGCACATCATGCTCTCTGGAGATAAAATATATCTGACACACACTCTCTCTCTCTCTCTCTCTCTCTATATATATATATATATATATATATATATATATATATATATATATATATATATATATATATATATTCTCTCTCTCTATGTCTATATATATATATATATATATATATATATATATATATATATATATATATATATAGACATAGAGAGAGAGAATATATATATATATATATATATATATATATATATATATATATATATATATATATTGCTTAAAAATATATATATATTAAATCTATTGCATCAAACTTGTCAATGAGTGTATTATATAGAGAATTAGAGATCTTTAGGATGAGATCTCTTAAGTTGTGGTTCAAATAATTCTTGGAGTGCGATAGTGTGTGCTATTAATAACACACAGTACATAATTTTTTATTTTTTGCCTTATTGTTGCATTCACCCAAACTAGTCTTAATTAATTCCAAATTTTTATTACCTTATTTGTGACTAATTGTGACTATGAGTATCATAAGATACATTAAAAGAAAAGAAGAAGAAGAAAATGGAAGTCTTTCACATCCTATCATTGAACTATAGCTATAACAGTACTCAAAACATATACACCAAAACCCAAGTATTTCAGAAACTCAGGGACAAGTATTTTCGTAGCTCTTAATAGTTCTGTCATAGCACCCAAGTCCATAATTGAAGTATAATTATGCTTAATATGTCATTTTATTTTCCTTTCTCGAACTGGTAAGTAGGGTTGAGCTTCGGTTTATTCGATTTCAACAAAATCGAAATAGACAAAAAAAAATAAATTGAAATTCTGAAATTCAAAATCGAAACTAAATCGAAATTAGCCATAACTGAATTGAACCTAACCGACTGTTGGTTGACTATTTTTAATTTTACTGAGCCGGACCCAAAGTTGAAATTTTGATTAAATTATATTAACCTTTTATAATTTTTATACATATGTTTGTTGTATTTCAAAGTCGGACTAGTTTGTTAAATAAACAAAAATATGGTTTTAAAAAATACATAGAATTATTTTGTTCAATATATATATATATATATATATATATATATATATATATATATATATATATATATATATATATATATATATATACAAAAAATATATATATACAGAGGATAATTCGAATGAAGGGGGTGTGGGCTTGGCTTCCTCTGGAAGGAGCTCTTTCGCTCCTCGAGACCCCCCTTCTCGCGCACGAATGGTAGCCGGCCGCTCCCCGACGTCCCTCTCCCAGCCGAGGGCCCCCTTTCCTTCCCGGCCACCCCGGCCTCTGCGGTTGGCCGGGCGTCCCCTGGCCGCTCCTCCTGCGGGGAGCCCCTCTTCCCTCGGTACAGCCAGCCGGCATTTGCCCGACGTGCGGCCGCCCCTCCCCCCTCCTCTCTCTTCCTCGGGGCTGCTGATGCCCTCGGCGTCGTAGGCGTCGCCGAGCTCGGCACCCTCAGTCGGCCACGGCTCCCTACCTCCTCGGCCTCGACCCGTCGCCCCAGTCGGCCGACATCTCCGCCGCCGCGCCGCCCCCTGCGGCCGCACCCCCCCTCCGCTTTCCCCCGAGACGACTCCAGGTGTCCCGTGCGGTGACCGCCTCGGATCCGCCTCCCTCCCCGGCGCTCGACGTCCCCGCGGCTCCGGGGTCCAGCTCTGCTCCGTCCGGGCCGCCTCCTCCGTCTCCTCCGGCCCAGGCGCCCACCGTCGTGGCTGTCGCCTTTCCTCCGGCGCTTACCCCCCCCCCCCCCCGTGTCGCCACCCACCTCGGTCTCCCCCCCCCCCGGCGCCTCCTTCCGCTCCTGGTACGGTCCTCCCCCCGGAGCTCCCTCCCTCCGCGCCCTCCCTGCCTCGGCCGCGGACTCCTTTCCCCCTTCCGTCGCCCATCTCGCCATGCCTCCCTCCTCCGCGGCGGCGGCCTACTTCCAGGACCCCACCACCCAGCGGTGGTACTGGTACGCCCTCCCAGTCCAGTCGGCCGTGCCCTACTGGCACTCTTCTGTCCTCAGCGGAGCTGGTCTCCCATCAGCGTCGTCGTAGGAGGCGTGCCCCTATTTCTAGCCCTAGCCGCCACCCTCGCCGGTGCCGAGCTCCCCCTCGAGCGCTTCCCACTGGCTCCTTTACCCCCGGGACCGTCCTTCGCTGCATTCCCCCCGGCGGTGGCCCCCTCCTGCGGTGATCCCTTTCTGCGGTAGTTCCACCTCCCAACCCACGGTGGTTCCCCCCTACGGTGGCCCTCCCTCGTCGTGGTCCTTTCCCTCGCCGTGGTCCGGGAGCCCCCCTCCGCCGTGGTGTTCGCATCGGCCGGCTGTGCGCCCCTCCGGATCCCCATCGCCGAGGCCCTTCCTCCGGCTAGCCCCCCTTCCCCTCCCACCCCCTCCCTCTGGCATGCGGGTGGGAGTCCCGAGGATCCTCGGGTTGACCCCCCGCTCCTCAGGCCCTACGCCCCCCTTTGTGCCGCGTGGCTTTCTGTTTTGAATTTTGATCGGCCCCTTGGGCCGCGTGTTTTTTTTTGGGTTTTTTGGGTTTTGCTTTTGTTTCGGGTTGCCAGTGAACCCGTTCTGTATTCTGTTTTGCAAACAATAAAATCCTTTTCAATATATATATATATATATATATATATATATATATATATATATATATATATATATATATATATATATATATATATATATATAAACTATTGTTTTCAAATATGGATTTAAAAATACATAGAATTATTATTTTCAAAATATATATTCATAAAATATAATATATATATATATATATTTTTTCTTTCAAATATATATATATATATATATGAAAAAAATAATATATATATATTATATTTTATGTATATATACATATATATATATATGTATATGTATATGTATATTATATTTTATGTATATATATTATAATACATAAAATATAATATATATATATATATATATACATAGACATAAAATATAATATACATATACATATATATATATATATATATATATATATATATATATATATATATATATATATATATATATATAATCCAAAATTTTCTCATGCCGCTCCTTCGTTTGCTCTCATGTAGCTCTTTCCTGGGGAGCCCCTAGGGACTCCTCAGCTTGCTCCGCCCGGCCTCCGCCCTTGCCGGAGTCGGATGGCTGAGCCCTGGCCAGCCGATGTCCTGGCTTTGATTGGCCACCCTTCCGCTCTTCCCTCCTCCCTGGCCCCTCCTCCTCACTCGTCTTCCCTTCCGCTCCCCCACCATCCCCCATCCGGGTGGTCTGCACCCCCGACCGCTCCTCTCGGGCATCCTGGCCTCCCGTACCCCACTCCCCTCTATCATCCGGCCCTCCCTTGCCCATCCAGCAGTGATCCACTCCGGCTCCGCCCACTGCAGGACTATCTCACATTCCCGGGCGGTTCCCTGGCCGCCCGCCCTGGGGCTGGCAGTGCTTCGGAGTCTAGCCCTCAGTTGTCGCCTTCTCACCATCTTTAAGTTTAAAAATGGTCCTCAGTTCCCTCGGGTGGGGAGCCCCCTGCTGTACAGGCCTCGGGTTCTCCACCGTATGGCCCCAAGTGTCTGCTGCCAGCAGCTTTTCACACAAAGGGGTCCCATCAACTTCCCTACTTTATGTACGTATAGCCACCTTTCCCTCAGCAGGCTTCGGTGGGTCCCATCCTTTTTCTCCCGCGGAGAGAGCAGGTGGAACTCTCTCTGGGTTTTACGCAGGGCCCCTTTGGGACCCACAAGCACGTAGGCTTCCCGCGTATTATTTCCCCACCCTACCTGCGTATTTCTCCCCCTCCCACCCTCAGTGTATTGCATCTTCCCATATCCCCGCATATTTTCCCCTCAATCCCAACGCGGCTCCGGGTGGGTCCCTCCTACCCCTTGCATCCTACGCAGTCCCACATCATGATGTACCCTCTGTCCTCTGCGCCTCCCTTTCCTATCCGACCTCTACGCAGTCACACTCTCATGCCTCTCTGGCCCATCCTCATCCAAGCTCCCCCGCTGCTCCCCTCCTTCCAGCCCCTCCTCCTCCCAATTCCCCTGTACTCCCAAGCGGGTCCCTTCAATACTCTGTCCTCTACGCTTTCCCTCCTTACACTACTGCCCACGACCTCTATGCAGCTGCATCCCATTGGCTTTACGCAGCTTCCCCTACGTAGCCGATGCCCTCGAGCCTTCCGCAGCCCCCCATCATCTTCCACTTTTCCTCTCAGGCCCTATCCTCCGCTCTGCATCCTTGCCCTCTATCTCGGCCCTATCCCCCCGACGACATCCCCCTCTAGCCCCCCGGCTGTCCCCCTCCTCTCGGTTCCCTGCGCGTCCCTTGAGCCCTCTGGTCATCCGTCCCCTACCCCCGTAGCCCTCTCGGCCCTCCCCCCGAGCCTACGGCAGACGGCGCTGGTTTCGCAGTCGTCCCCCTCAAGACAGTCCAGGCTGCCCCGTTATTCCCGGGTGCGGTTGTGCCGCCGCAGGCCTCCCCCTGTGGTCGCAGTGTCATCCACCCCGCTACGCTCCATCAGCGAGGCTGTCCGGGCAAGTCCGCCCCCCAACCCTCCCCAGAGAGGATCCCCCGATCCCTATCCCTATCCCGACCGATCCATCGACATGCTGTAGAGAGATCCGGCTCCCTTCTTCATCCGAAGCAGCTCCGCCATCCTACGCTACCATGCTTTGCCCGGACTTAGCTCCAGCGAAGGGTATCCTATTCCTGGACGTTATTCTCCCGGACATTGTGCAATCCCAGGAATCCTTAGTGCCCTCGGTTTTGTTCTTCGAAGCAAAATTATCATTATTATCAACCTCATTTCCCCACATATTTATCCTCAAATTTTTGGCTGGCTGCCCTAAAATCTCAAGGGTGCAGAAGACGATATCCACTTGGAGACTCTCAGCGGATTACCGTATAGCCCCCTAGACCCCAGACATATTCTCCTCCACCTATCCTCCGAGGCCGACCACAGGACAGTTTGGTCCAAAGGATCATGCAGGATTGATTCCCACCAGATGAAGATCACCAAGTGGTCAGCAGGCTTTAGCGCAAAAGATGACTCAGCGCAGGTGGCCGCCTGGGTTACCTTGCCTAACCTACCCCTCATTTGCTTTGTCCCAGCGGCTCTTAGGCGTATTGCCAACTCCTTCGGAACATACATAGCCACAGCTCCTGAGACCAGCAACTTCACCAAGGCCCACTATGCCAAAATCTGTGTGGAACTCGACCTCACTTCCGAACCGCCCAATTTTATTACTATCGAGCTGGGCAACCAAATCCACACCCAATAAATCCTCTACGACAACTATATTTTATTCTGTAACCACTGCCACTTAAGAGGCCACCTCCCAAAGTACTGCCACCTCCTTCACCCAGAACTGAAGAAGCCCCCCAGAAACGACAAAGCTCCTAAAGAGGGGAGTATACCCAAGTCACCCCTTCTACCACTACCGAACTCGCATATTCGATTCGGCTCTAGTGACGGCAAGTCAGAGAAGGGCGAGTCCCACAACAAACCATGATTCCCTTTATCCCCCCAGACCTCACCCTCTCCAACCATTTCGATGCTCTTGGCTCGGGGGATACGGAAGCCCCACCGGAGTTGGAATCTCCCCAAGACCATCGTACTATCTCCGAGAGCACCAAACCGGAGGACGGAGTGGCGACCACTGACACCATCGATGAAGATCAACAACAAACCAACGAAGACCCCATTGAAGAAGTCCTAGCTATCCTAGGGCCAGACCAAGTTCAGAGAGGTCTACAGGTCCAAGCTGCTGGATACCCTCTCCAACAATCTATTCTCCTGGTTGGGAGTGCCAATGACTCCGTCGTTATTCCCCCTGAGTATCCCTTCCTGGACTCAGCCGGGGAGTCGGTCGACATTCACCGGACCCACATAAGCAATCTACTGGTGCCCATTCCACCTCGAATAAGGCAAGACCCTCTACCTCCGGAACCAATACCAATCAAGGACCCACCGAAACCACAATAATCCAAACCAGATCCGCCACCAAGCGGAACAAAAAAACCCCACCACAACATCCTTAATGCTTAACATCCTATCCTGGAATGTCCGTGGCCTGGCGAACAAACCCACACTTAGGAGAATAATCAGTCTTCAAAAAATCTATAAGATCGGCATCCTCATTATTCTTGAACCCAAAATCCCTCCCAAAAGATTAAAATCTATCCAGCTGCAGCTAGGTCTCCCCACGACAATAGCAGGCAGTCACGATATTTGGATCCTCTGCACGAAGGAAGTCAACATCGGAGTTATCCAGGACTCCAGACAGGACCTCTCCTGCAGGTTTGAGCACCCCATGCTCCCTGAGCACGCCATCCTATTCGCGGTCTATGGTAGCTACGATATTGCAGAGCGAAAACACCTCTGGAACGACCTCCTTGACTTCTATTTCTACTACAACAACTCCGTGGCTCTGCATCGGGAACTTTAACGCGATTACCTGCAGAGAAGAGAAAATCGGTGGTCGCCCCCCTCCCATGTCGTCCATGCAAGATTTCAACAACTTCAACTTCAATGCTCATATAACCTCCCTCAAGTTCACCGGCAACGCTTTCACATGGTGCAACATGCAGGAAGGCGACCGTCGTCAATACTCCCGGCTGGACAGAGCTCTCACGAACGCTTTCTGGCAAGGAATGGGGATCACCACCAACCTATCCCATCTCAACTCCTCTAAATCTCACCACGCCCCTCTGCTGGTGGAGATTAAAAATAATACTAACCCATTCAAAAAGAACTTCCAATTCCTCGACTTCTGGACTCAGCACCCACATTTCTTGGGTATTATTGCGGAAGCGTAGAATCGTGAGGATTCTCCCAACCCCCTCTATCGGGTGAGCAACAAACTCAAGGCGACGAGGAAAGCTCTGTCCAATTGGAGCAAACAAGCCTACGGGAACATTTTCTAAGCTGTTAAGGAGACAGAGGATGACGTCACCCGTGCCGAAGCCAAATTCGCCTCAGACCGCTATTTAGAGGCCAGGAAAGCCCTGAACCTCACCAAAGCTATACTAAAATTTAGGCTCAAAGTTGAGATGGATTTCTGGAAGCAGAAAGCGAGGTTGAAATGGGACAGCGAGGGTGATAAAAACTCCAAAAACTTTCATACATGCGTCAATGGCCGCAGACAGAAGCTATCGATTCACCATACGTCTGACGACAACAAAAACATCATGACAGACCATAAGAACATCCAAGCGACTGCCAAGGACTTCTATTCCAAACTATTCTCCAAAGAGACAATTCATAAAGATACCCCCTTTTTGATCAAATTCCACTCCTTATTAATGAAGCCGACAATATCCTACTGCCCAGGACGTGAAAGATGCGGTGTGGGCTCTGAACGAGCACAGTGCTCCAGGCCCGGACGGATTCTCGAGGGTTTTCTTTCGCATATGCTGGAATATTATCAAACAGGACATCACTGATGCGGCTATCACTTTCTTTGTAGGTGCCATATACCCCAAAGCTATTTCTAGTGCCAACCTGATCCTTATCCCGAAAAAAGACAACCCGAAATCTTTTCGAGACTTTTGCCCCATCAGTCTTTGCACCTTCACCAACAAGATCATCTCCAAGATCATCGCAACAAGGATGGCAGGCATCCTCCCCAAGATCATTTCAGAAGTACAAAATGGGTTTGTCCGTGGGAGAAACATCTAGGACAATATTATGCTAGCCCAAGAGTTAATCATATGCATGAAATTCCCAAGCAGAGGGGGCAATATCGCTGTAAAAATCGACATAGAGAAAGCTTACGACAGACTGGATTGGCAATTCATGATCTGGGTCTTCAGGGCCTTCGAATTCTCGAAAACTTAGACCAACATCATGTGGAGATCCATCAGCAACTCCTGGTTCTCCACGGTCATCAACGGTCAGGCCGATAGGTTTTTCAAATCCAATCGTGGGGTAAAACAGGGAGATCCACTATTATCAACTGTCTTCCTCATTGCAGCAGATGCCCTGAGTAGGAACCTTAATAACATGGTCACCACTTCGAACTTCTACCACTATCACACATCAAGCGGATGCCCTATCATCACCCACCTGGCTTTTGCCGACGACTTACTCATCTTTTCCTCCGGGGACGAAGAAGCGGTGGAAGTGGTCCACTACACCCTGCAGAGGTACTCTAAATGCTCCGGCCAGAAGATTAATCCTTCTAAGAGCGTTATCTACGCTCACCAGAACATCAAGAGAGAGCACGCGATCAACCTCACCAACTTAACTTCCTTTGCTGTTACTCATCCTCCGTTTAACTATCTCGGCTGCCCTCTTGTGTACGAGAAATCTAACGCTGGCATCTTTGATAACTTGATCACTAGAATCAGGAAGAAACTTGAAGGGTGGCATAATGCCACTTTATCTCCAGGCGGTAAGATAATCCTCATCAATCACGTGCTCTTGTCCATCCCTATCCACACTCTGGTCGCGCTCTTCGCCCAAGAAGGTTCTTTCCTCGATCAAACAAATCTTCTATAACTTCTTTTGGGGCCACTGTAACGGACAGGACAAGCACTATTGGGCTAGCTGAGAATCTATGGCCAGCCCTACAGATGAAGGGGGTCTGGGATTTACCAAACTTACCCACATCGTTAAAGCTTTCTCGATGAAATTGTGGTAGAAAATCCGCACGAGCAACAACTTATGGACCAGGTTTTTGACAGCCAGGTACTTCAAGCACATCCACCCTTCTATGGCCATATCCAACAGAAGATCCTCAACGGCCTGGCGTCACACCCTTACCAGGCGGGAACTTGCCGAGCCTGTAATGAGATTCCACTTGGGTACGGGCAATTCTGATCCATTCATGGAGAGATGGGTAGGGAATTGCATGATCCCGAGTATCTCAGCATCCCCGAGAGATAGCAGGATTAGAGACCTGTAGAACCCCATTACTGACGACTGGAATTGGGACAAAATTCGGGAATGGTCCGGCAGTGATACGGCGGATAGCATTCGTACGAGAGGATTACGTATTGGCCACGGGGCTGATGCGCTGAGATGGTAGCTCAAGGCGTCCGGGACATTCTCGGTGCGGTCGGCGAGAATAGCCATCCAGGGTACCCGGCAGCCTCAACACTACACTAAGCACTATTGGCATTTCTGTATCCCTAAAAAGTGGTCTTTCCTAATGTGGAGAGTCATTAGAAAGAAACTGCCAACAGATGACATCATCAACACCATTGGTATCAGCTTAGCTTCAGCCTGCTCTTGCTGTTCAGAGCGGCAGATTGAAACTATCGACCACATCTTCTGTCAGGGGAGCCTGCCTGACAGGATCTGGAGAACCCTTAACCATCTCTACAGCATTGAGCCGGGTGGCGAATGCTTCCACGATCTTGCGGTCTCCTGGGGTTCAGCCTTCTATGGCCACCAGATCGTAGCAGCAGCCGCCACGTGGGCGATTTAGAAGAATCGCAATAAGATGAGATATGTGGGCCACTAATACTCTGCCGACCTGCTCATTCGAGTAGTCTTTCGCCAATGCCGTAAGCGGAGCACCGGGTGCTCCCATAGCCCGAGTGTATTTTGGTCTAATCTTCTACCCTAACTCTTGGTGGTGGTGTCGTCCCTCCCCCCCTTCTTTACTTTTGTTAGTATACTTGTATAGGCTTCGCCCTTTTACGACTTGTATACGTGTTCTGGCTAAGGCCTTTTGAGCCTTCTTTAATAATATGATGGGGGTTTCTTAAAATAAATATATATATATATATATTCTAGAAGAGAGATTTTATTGATGTATAAGGCACAAAATGCCAAAACCTATACATGTAAACGTGCCACGCACGAAGACTAGAAGAAAAGAAAAAGCATAAAACACAAAATGGTGCTCACAAAGCCGGCTCCTGGACCGAGCATCAGAATTAGACACCGGAATCCAGAACCTTCCAAAAGTTAGTCGGGGAGTGATTGCAGCGCCATGCAGCCTTACGTACCTGTCTGATGGCCTTCCTGATCAGTTGGTTGGGTTTATATTGACATTCTTTATATCTCCCTTTGTTCTGGTTTTTCCACAGGACCCAAATGCCAGCGGCCGCCACGATCTGATGTCCATAAGATCTGCTCCAGTTGAACAGGAGATCATTGAGGCCGCCCGGCCGATGGACCTGCTGGTATTTGGCTGATAGATTTTTCCATAAGAGAGTCGCGAGGTCGCCAGAGAAAAGGATGTGTTCCGCAGTTTCAGTTTGGTGGGATGAGCAGCAGTGACACCGCGAAGCCAGGCTGAAGTCGAAGAAGGTTATGATGTCGTCGGTGGGGAGCTTCCGCTTAAGGGCTCTCCAAATCAAGATGGACCATTTTATGAGGATGCACGCCTACCAGAAAGGAGCAGTATGTGGGGCCGGAACACTAGTGCCCCTCGCCACAATCCTGGCCGATGCTAAGGAGAACTGCCCGTCCGGGTTGGGCTTCCACCGCAAAGTATCCGGGGAATCGATAATCCGCAGGTCCTCGGCAGCAAGCCTGGTGACCGCCCCCACGCCAGCCACGCTCTAACACTGTCCCATCTCCATCCATCGGTGCTGTCCCACAGCTCCTGAATTTCGTTGGGATGGAAGATAGTCGTGGGGTGCTGGATGATCTCCTCTCCAAGCTAACGTTCGTGGAACATCGACGAGCAGCCGTCTCCAAGCTTGAGGCGAATAAGAGGTTCGGCGAGGTGTCTGCCATGCAGTATACGCCGCTATGATGCAGAGGATCTGTTGTTGGCGACACCCTGCGTGGGGTGAGAGGTTCTGAAATATCTAGCCTTCATGAACCTGTTCCAAAGAGAATTGTCTAAACAAATCTTCCACCACAGCTTCATGGAGCAAGAATCGACGATATAGGGGAGTCTGCTAAAACCCAGTCCGCCCTCCTCGGTAGGTTTGGCCATGGTATCCCAGCTGGCCCAGTGGTGCTTATCCTTGCCCTCAGAGTGACCCCAGAAGAAATTGGCAAAAAGGGCTTCTAGCGAGTGTAATACTTTTAGCGGTGGGGCACAAACGATAAGGGTATAAATGGGGATGGAGGATAGGACACGTTTGATCAGTATCAGCTTGCCACCCGGGGATAAGGTCGTGTTGTGCCATCCCTCGACTTTGGATCTGATTTTGCTAACAAGGCTCGCGAAGATGCCTAAATTTGACTTACCATACACCAGCGGACAACCCAAGTAGGAGAACGGCGGGTAGGCAGTAGAAAAGGAAGTCAGGGTGGACAGAGCCTCAGAGTGAATCCTGTCTGCTTTGTGGTGGGTGTAGATGATGCTTTTATTGGTGTTGATGCGTTGGCCCGAACATCTGGCATATTTCTCCAGCATGGTGTGCACCACCTCGACAGAACCGATATCTCCAGCAGAGAAAATAAGAATGTCATTGGCATAAGCAAGATGCGTGATCAGAGGACAACTTGTGGTAGTGTGGAAGTGATGGAAACCGAGAGTATTGGCCATGTTTTTGAGGTTTCTGATAAGGGCTTCTGCCGCAATAATAAAGATAGTGGGAGAGAGAGGGCCACCTTGTCTATCCCGCGGCTGACAGTGAAGAAACCTGAAGCCTGACCGTTGATGACGGTGGAGAACCATGAGTTGCTGATCGAGCAAAAAATAATGTCGATCCAAGATTTCGAGAAACCGAAGGCCCTGAAAACCCAAATCATAAATTGCCAGTCCAACCGATCGTATGATTTCTCCATGTCAAGTTTAATGGCGATATTGCCCCCTCTAGATGGAAATTTCATGCATGTGATCATCTCCTAAGCTATGAGGATGTTGTCAATGATGTTTCGGCCTGGGACAAAACTACTTTGTTCTTCAGAGATGATCTTAGGGAGGAGAACGGACATGCGGTTGTTGATAATCTTCGATATAATTTTGTTGGTGAAGGTGCAAAGGCTGATGGGTCTAAAATCTTTGAAGGTCTCTGGGTTATCTTTCTTGGGGATGAGGATAAGGTTATCACAAGAGATAGATTTGGGGTAGTGGGCCCCTTGGAAGAAAGCTACGGTTGCCTCAAAGAAGTCGTCAGCAATCAGATCCCAGCAATATTTGAAAAAAACACCCGAGAACCCATCCGGCCCGGGGGTACTAAGTTTATCTAGGTCCCAAACTGCAGCCTTGACTTCCTCCGCGGAGGGAGGAATGAGCAGCTGCTCGTTATCCCCTTCAGAAATTAAATTGGGAACCTTTGCCTGGAAATCATTATCCTTTATGATAGGTTATTTGGAGAATAGCTTGGAGTAGAAGGTGGCATCCTCCTCTTGTATGTGGTTCTGGTCATCCAACCGGTTGCCATTCATGTCGTAATTTTGGTATATATGAAGCTTATGATGGTGGCCTTTGACACAAGAGTGAAAGAAACTCGAGTTACGGTCCCCCTCGGAGTCCCATTTTAATCTGGCCTTCTGTTTCTAGAAATTCATCTCCATCTTCAAACGAGACTTGAGAATAGCTATGACCAAATTAAGAACTGACCGGGCCTGCGGAGATCTGTCCGTGGCAAACTGGATCTCGGTACGATTGACGTCATCCTCTGCCGTTCTGACCGCTTGGAAGAGGTTACCGAATGCTGATTTGCTCCACGTAGAAAGGGCCTTCCTGGTGGCTTTGAGTCTAGCTGCCACCCGAGTGAGTGGATCCAGATTGTCCTTGGAAAACCACGCGGAGGCGACAGTGTTTCTGAATTGTGGGTGATGCCTCCAGAAGTCCAAGAACCGGAAGGCTTTTTTGATGCGGTTGGATCTGCTGCTGAGCTCAATGAGAAGGGGAGAATGATCTGATTCGGTGGTGTTGAGGAGGAATAGTTTGGTGGCAATGGGCATGTCCTTCCACCAATTGTTGGTTAAAGCACGATCGAGTCAAGAGTATTGTCTTCTGGCACGTTCCTGCATGTTACACCAAGTGAAGGCGTTGCCGGTTGTCACGTTCCGTTCCCAGAATACGTATTTTTATACATGTACTACTTGAATATATTTATTTAATATTTATCATGCATTTGTTCTGTATTTAAATTCCTTAATTTCACGCTAATTATTTTTGCTGTATTTTATTTTCTGCTTTAACTTTGCTTTGGGTTCGGCCTGGGTTGGTTTATTTTCGGATTTGGGTGGTTTATCATAAACCCAACCTACCACCATCTCCATTTAAAGCCCCAATCCTTTCTCTCTCTTCATTACTTCTCCTTCTTATTTACTCTTCTTCTTTCTCATAACTCTCTCCACCTACCAAACCCATAGGCAAGTACATCTTGCTTCCACATGAGAACCCATTTTTATGGTTCAAATATCTTCCTCTCGTGATTCTAAGGGAGTTTAGAACTTGACATTTTTGCATTTGAAAGTTTTATTTTTGTAGATCTAGAATTTACCATTTTTGGATTTTGGGGGTTTTGATCTGTGAAACTCCCTTATTTTCAAGTTTGATCATTCCCGGTTGTTGAGGTTCTTTACGCTCACGTTTAGACTGAAGGTCTCATGAATTTGGAAGTCCTGGTTATCCTTTACGCCCACGTTTATACGTGCCTGCGTATTATCAAGCCCTACGCCCACGTTTTTACGTGTCCGCGTAATATCGAGCTCTACGCCCAAGATCATTCATGTCAGCGTGAATCTGGTTTTACGCAAGTCTACCCTGGCTTAGCGTATTATTTTACGCGTAAATTTCCTTTACACGTATTCCTTGTATGCATAATATTCTTTTACGCGTACAATGTTTTATGCGTTACTTTTCACGCGTACAATGTTTTACGCGTAACGTTACCCTTTTTGCGTACAATGTTTCACGCGTAACATTACTTTTTACGCATACCAGATTCATGCGTAAACTTGACTCTTTACGCGTATAATGTTTCACACGTAATGTTACTTTTTACGCGTAACTCTATTTTTTACGCGTACTATTCTGGCTTGGTGTAAGGCGAGTTTTTACGCGTGCAACTTTATTCCTTTATTGAGCGTATTCTTTTTACGCGTATTTCATTGGGCGTACTCTTCTGGCTTGGCGTAATTCATTGAGCGTACCCCTTTTTGCGTACATGGCACCCTTATTATATCCTTACGCCTTTTGACATGAACTTGATATAATCATGATATGTTAATATTGTTAATACATGTTGTCGTATGGAATGTACCATGTGTCTTGAGTTGATTTGTGGATATCCAGAATGACTGGAACTTAACCCTGAGAGTTAAACACTCGACCATACTAAATACTAGTTGACTTTTATGCCTTGTCCGGAATTGACATTGATTGTTACCTTGACTGAATGATTGATCATGCGTTCCTAGTTGGAACTAAAGAGACTGGCTAGTCGTCTTACTGAAACTGAATGAGACACGTTCATATTAACTATGAACTATTGCAATCGACTGGCCGATCTCGAACATTGGCATATGGGCACGTGCAAACTTCAATTTATTTTCTACAAAGCAGCATGTGTACCTTATAGTCAAGGCATGATTATTTCATGGCTAGGATTGATTGTTGCATTACGCTATATAAGACCTACAACCTAGCCGTACGGGCATCGTTGTAGAGTTGTGCATATCGTACTTTGTACGAAAGTACTCATTCTAAATGACCATGATCCACGACATGGGATTTCACTTAACATAGAGACTACTAAGTTAAATAAAATAACAATTGCATGGAGAGAATGGATTCCCGAGTTCTTACATGACAGCCATCCTTAGGACAATTATTGTTCTGATATGCCGGCTGGTTCCCACAGATATTGTAAATCTGCCACACGGGCAGGGAGCGGTATCTGCTTATATTATTTATTGTATATTGATGACGGACGTCCTGCTGGGACTCATCTAAATTCATGATTGGCGTAATTGATTGATTGGGTAGACTAGCCTTGCTTGTACATAGTAAGAACTGAGAAATCCTTATTGTATACTTCCAAGGTAACTTGGAACTTATAGTAGCATGCTGTAGTAGTTGCATGGTTGTTTAAATTGATTTGTTTGTGTATTGTACCTACTCTGTTAACTACCGAGATGATCAGAATGTCAGGACATGATGGGTCAACTTCTGTCCTTGTTTGGTTGGGAAGTTGGTTTGAAGTGTCGTGATGTTATGTGAATCCCAGTAGCAAGCGGAGACTAATTATTATATTCTTAATTTTTATCACTGGTTTTAATTCTCATGTCGTGCTTCCTTATGGTACTTGCTATTAGAGGTCTAACCTCTCTTGTTTTGCATGGCCAGATTTAGAGCCAGTTCCCGAGGACTCAGCTTACTTCTACCTCAAAGATGGTCAACACTAGAGGGATGATCGCAGGAGGACACGAGTGGGTTCCTTACTTCTCCGCCTATTTTGCTACTTACTTTATTTTTTGTCGTTTGGCACCGACATGTTATTCGAATTATCTTGTACTTACTTCTACATAATTGTAACTAAGTCAAACTGTAGCTGATAACAATTGTGTATACTTTGCTATATCATCTGGCTATGTTTTGTAAAGCCAGATCTCAAGAACATTTTGACTGAGCGTTTGGTACGCCTTACTGCTTTATCTTACATGTTCTCTATTACTGTTTCTTGTTTGAATGATTGAGACAATAGACGTCGAGTAACCCTAGTGAGACCTTCATGTAGTATGCACCCCTTCGTCTTTTAGACAGCATTGATCGTATTATATGGTATTCATCTACCCGTAATACGTAGCTGGCTGAGTCACTCCCTCGTTCTCCGGTATTCTGGTTCTGGGGCGTGACAAGATTTTAGTAGTGGCCCATGTAGGTCTGATTTCAGACTTGTGGGGTGTTTTAATTTATAGGATGTCTCAATCACACATGTTTCTCCTTGACCTCATGATTCGTTACTCTCAACTCGAGTTTGACATTCCGGTATCCTTTGACTTCATTGATTTTTCATGTCCGGTCGTTTGATTGTTCTCTTGTCCCTTCTTAGGGGCACTTCGTCCGTATCTGCTAGAGCTGGACAACAACAAGGGCAACATGGACAGCGAGACCCTGTTGATCAGCAACAAGGACCAGTACTACTTCAAGAGACCATCCAAGAAGAGGTGATAGTGGAACCAGCGGCTGGACCGTAGTATCCGGAGGTTCCAACACCACCTACAGTTCCGCTTACCCCCATGGAAGTAGGTACCCCAGACCTTCTAGAGATCATGAGAGGGATGATGGCTACTCAGCAACATCAGATGTTGGCCCAGCAACGTATGCACACTCAGCTACAAGAGCAGAATATATTACTCAACCAAGGATCGCAAACAACTTTGGAAAGGGGAGTGAGGACAGATTCAGGAGCATCGACCAGATTTTGTAAGTATAACCCTCGTCGTTTCGAGGGCAGAGAAGATGCTATTTCAGCAGATACATGGCTTAAGGACATCGAGGCTATTCTGACAGCGGCTAAGGTACCGACGGAAGATCGTGTGGATCAAGTGAAGCTGTTACTTCAGGATCTCGTACGTGATTGGTGGGAATCGAAAGAAGTTGGCATTAGACGTCCTGTTGCTTGGGATGATTTTACTGCGAGATTCAAGACGAAGTACTATAGAGTTGTGGCGCATTTTGAGCTACAACAGAAATTTATCAATCTCATGCAGGCTGGCAAGACAGTAGATGCTTATGCAGCAGAGTTCTGCAGACTGAGTAGGTTCGCCCCATAGATGGTAGCAACAGAGAGCCAGAGGGCTATGAGGTTCCAGCAAGGGTTTCATCTTGATCTCTTGCAATTGATTGAGGGGCACAACTACCAGACTTTCGATGAGGTATTGACGGCAACCCGAAGGCATGAGATCACCATCCAGAGGATTACAGCAAGGACTGGAGGTCAGAAGAGATCTCATAATCAAATTGAAGGAGGAGGAGAGTAGAGCTCCGAATAACATCACTATCCCCTAGCATTTGCATCCACGATGTGGCGATGCGAGGGTCAATACCACCAACCAGACAGCAGCAGCAACAGCAGCAGAGTAAGAACCAGCAACCCCCAGCGGGTTGTACCTATTGTGGGAAGACAGGACATACTAGAGGTGTGTGTCGGGCATTAAATGGGCAGTGTTTGGTATGTGAAAGTCCAGATCATCGGGTTTCCACATGTCCTATGAATTCGAGGTCTTGAGGACCAGTACAACAATTTTCTACGCTGCCAGCACCAGGGGCAGGCCAGTATCAAGGGCCAGCGGTAGCAGTGAGACCGTTAGCACAATGCCCGTTTATGTCACAGGCTCAAATTTTTCGGTAATAGGGACCGCCGATGCAGCAGCAACAACAAAGACCACCCCAGCATCACCAAGGCAGGGGCCAGCAGCAACACCAGGCTAGGCCGCAGCATGGGAACCAACAAGGAGGCCGAGGGCAGGCGTTCAATCTGTCCTTAGAAGAGGCATTGGCATCGGAAGATATTGTGGCAGGCAACATTCTCGTCGCCTCATATCCCGCAGTAGCATTGTTTGATTCGGGAGCATCACACTCATTTATATCTGCATAATTTGTGACACGAGTAGGAATGGAATTCGAGGCATTCCCAGGGAGGTTGAATATACTCACTGGTAATGGGCTCGTAGGAGTTAGTAGAGTTATTCTAGGGTGTAGCATTGTAGTTTGCGGGCATTCCTTACCCGTCAGGTTGATAGAATTTCCTGTTGGAAATTTTGACGTTATCTTTGGCATAGACTGGCTGAAAGATAGTCATGCGACAATTGATTGTCATAGAGGAAGTGTATCTTTTAATATTCTAGGCATGAAACGATTCACCCTAGTCAGATCAGTGGCAACTCAACAAGAAGAAGGAGTAGTGGCGGCAATGGAAGAAGTTCAAGTCCCAAAGATAGTTGAAGAGTTTCTAGATGTATTTTTCGAAGAACTTCCAGGTCTACCACCGGTTAGAGATGTTGAGTTCAGTAAAGAATTGGCACCTGGAACTAAATCGATATCAGATCGAGTTTACAGAATGGCAGATTCAGGGCAGGCCAAGGTATATCAGCACATAGAGGAACTGAAGGAGAAGAATTTCATTCAAGTTAGCAAATCACCGTGGGCAGCACCAGTGGTACTTGTGGGGAAGAAGGATGGATCATCCAGATTATGCATTGACTACAGGAAGCTCAACACGGCAACAATAAAGAACAAGTACCCACTACCAAGGATTGATGACTTGTTTGATCAGTTGAGCAGAGCTAGACTTTTCTCCAAGATAGATCTTCGATCAGGGTATCATCAAGTGAGAGTTCGAGCAGAGGATATTCCCAAGACAACATTCAGGTCGAAGTACGAACATTATGAATTCTTAGCAATGTCATTTGGTTTAACCAATGCTACAGCAATATTTATGGATTTGATGAACCGCATCTTTATGCCATACTTAGATCAATTTGTCGTTGTGTTCCTCGACGATATTCTCGTATACTCAGCTAGCGAAGAAGAGCATGAAGATCACCTCAAGAAAGTATAACAGGTTCTGAGAGAGAACCAGTTGTATGCCAAGCTCAGCAAATATGAGTTTTGGACGGATCGTATTTCATTTTTGGGACACATCATATCAGGGGCTGGAGTAGCAGTGGATCCCAAGAAGGTTGAAGCATTAGAGAGTTGGCCAGTACCTAAGACCGTAGCAGATGTGCGAAGTTTCTTGGGATTGGCAGGATATTACAGAAGGTTCGTATCAAACTTTGCAAGACTTTCAGCACCCATGACCCGCTTGACATTGAAGGATGTGCCATTCATTTGGTCGACAGAGTGCCAGGCATCATTTGAGAATTTGAAGCAGAAATTGATCACATTACCTATTCTTACATTACCGGTTGGACTCGAAGGTTTTACTGTATATTGTGATGTGTCAGGAAAGGGACTTGGATGTGTCCTAATGCAACATGGGAAGGTGATAGCGTATGTATCTAGGCAACTTCGAGACCACGAGAAAAATTATCCGACCTATGACTTGGAGTTGGCAGCAGTAGTATTTGCTTTGAAGCTATGGAGACATTACTTGTACGGTGATCGAGTGGACATGTACACGGACCACAAAAGTCTGAAGTACATCTTTACTCAGAAGGAACTGAACATGAGACAGAGAAGATGGTTAGAGTTGATCAAGGATTACGACGTGGAGCTTCAGTATCATCAAGGCAAGGCTAATGTAGTAGCATACGCTCTCAGCAGGAGAGGCAGTGCATTTATGTTGACATCACAAAAGCACATCTTAGAAGACCTTTAGGAGATGGGCATCGAGGTTATACTTCCTAGTGATGTAGAAATTCTGGCAAGTCCACGAGTTCAATCCGACTTGGTAGACAGGATCAAGGCAGCTCAGGCACAGGACCCAAGGATTCAGAAGCTTAGGACATAATGTGAGTCAGGACTAAGGAAGGAGGTAAAAATTTACGAAGATGGTACACTTAGATTTGTATTACGTCTATGTGTGCCAAATGGAGATATCAGACAGGAGGTTATGGCAGAAGTCCACAGTTCTCAATATTCTATACACCCCGGAGGGACCAAAATGTACAAAGATATCAAGCAGTACTTCTGGTGGAACGGAATGAAGAGAGAGATAGCTAGATTCGTTTCTCGTTGCTTAATATGTTAGCAAGTGAAGGCAGAACAACAGAGGCCACCTGGATTATTACAACCGTTTTCTATCCCGAAATGAAAGTAGGAGCATATCACAATGGACTTTGTGACCGGTTTACCGAGATCACCAAGTGGTAAAGATGCTATTTGGGTGATAGTGGATCGGCTTACGAAAGTGGCACATTTTTTTCCTTTTAGAGTAGGGCAATCTACAGAGAAGCTGGCAGAATTATATATGCAGCAGATAGTCAGGCAGCATGGGGTCCCTTTTCAGTATTTTATCAGATAGAGATACCCATTATATATCATATTTCTGGAAGAGTTTACATCATATCCGGGGTACCAAGTTAAGATTCAGTACGGCGTACCACCCACAGACACACGGACAATCAGAAAGAACAATTCAGACTTTAGAAGATATGTTACGAGCTTGCACCCTAGATTTTGGAGGGTCTTGGGAGAGTCACCTGCACTTAGTTGAATTCTCGTACAACAACAGTTATCAAGCTAGTATCCAGATGGCACCATTCGAAGCACTATACGGTAAGAAGTGTAGGTCGCCACTAGCATGGGATGATATCGGGAAGAGGAAGATGTTAGGCCCGAAAATGATTGTTCAGACGGTTGAAGTGGTTAAGGGGATTAGGGAGCGACTTTGAGTTGCACAAGATCGACATCGTCATTGGGCAGACCAGCATCGTAGGCCATTAGAATTTTCTGTTAGGGACCACGTGTTCTTGCAGATCTCTCCTACTCGTGGGGTCATTAGATTTGGCGTTCGCGGGAAGTTGAGTCCGCGATACGTAGGCCCATTTGTTATCCTTGATAAGGTAGGTGATGTTGCTTATCGCTTATCCCTTCCACCTTCGTTACGAGAGTTGCAGGATGTGTTTCATATATCTATGTTGCGTAGGTATGTATCAAACCTAAGCCATATCCTCGATCATTCTGAGCTGGTTGTTGGTACCAACCTGTCTTACGAGGAACAGCCGATGTCTATTTTGGACCGAAGGGAGAAGATACTCAAGAACCAAACAATTAGCCTTGTTCGTGTTGCTTGGGGTCATCACTCCTTAGGAGAGTCAACGTGGGAACGTGAGGATGATATCTGATCACGGTATCCGCACCTATTTGACTCGTAAGGTATATTTCTTTTCGTGTACCTTGATTGTCTTGATTCCTCATGCTTATCACCATATGAGTAAAAATTGCTTGATGACGTAGATTGATAAGTATAGATATATTGCTTGTTATTGATATCATAAGATGACTGCTTGCTCGCTACAATTGCTTTTACTTGGGTTTATTTAGCTCAGGTGTTTCTATCCTGCTTGGATTTGAAATTTCGAGGACATAATTTTTCTAAGGAGGGTGAGATGTCACTCCCCGTTTCTAGAATACGTATTTTTATACATGTACTGCTTGAATGTATTTATTTAATATTTATCATGCATTTGTTCTGTATTTAAATTTCTTAATTTTATGCTAATTATTTTTGCTGTATTTTATTTTCTGCTTTAACTTTGCTATAGGTTCGGCCTGGGTTGGTTTATTTCCGAATTTGGGTGGTTCATCATGAACCCAACCTACCACCATCTCCATTTAAAGCCCCAATCCTTTCTCTCTCTTCATTACTTTTCCTTCTCATTTACTCTTCTTCTTCCTCATAACTCTCTCCACCTACCAAACCCATAGGCAAGTACATCTTGCTTCCACATGAGAACCCATTTCTATGGTTCAAATATCTTCCTCTCATGATTCTAAGAGAGTTTAGAATTTAACATTTTTGTATTTGAAAGTTTTATTTTTGTAGATCTAGAATTTGCCATTTTCGGATTTTGGGGGTTTTGATCTGTGAAACTCCCTTATTTTCAAGTTTGATCATTCCTGGTTGTTGAGGTTCTTTACGCTCACGTTTAGACTGAAGGTCTCATGAATTTGGAAGTCCTGGTTATCCTTTACGCCCACGTTTATACATGCATGCGTATTATCAAGCCCTACGCCCACGTTTTTACGTATCCGCGTAATATCGAGCTCTACGCCCACGATCATTCGTGTCAGCGTGAATCTGGTTTTACGCAAGTCTACCCTGGCTTAACGTATTCTTTTACGCATAAATTTCCTTTACACGTATTCCTTTTACGGATAATATTATTTTACGCGTACAATGTTTTACGCGTTACTTTTCACGCGTATAATATTTTACGCATAACGTTACCCTTTACGCGTACAATGTTTCATGCGTAACATTACTTTTTACGCATACCAGATTCATGCGTAAACTTGACTCTTTACGCGTAGAATGTTTCATGCGTAATATTACTTTTTACGCATAACTCTATTTTTTTACACGCACTATTCTGGCTGGGTGTAAGGCGAGTTTTTACGTACGCAACTTTATTCCTTTATTGAGCGTATTCTTTTTACGCGTAAGCTTTATTCCTTCACTTGTAAACTTCCCTCACGCGTAAATTTCCTTTACGTGTATTTTATTGGGCGTACTCTTCTGGCTTGGCGTAATTTATTGAGCGTACCCCTTTTTGCGTAGATGGCACCCTTATTATATCCTTACGTCTTTTGACATGAACTTGATATAATCATGATATGTTAATATTGTTAATACATGTTGTCATGTGGAATGTACCATATGTCTTGAGTTGATTCGTGGATACCCAGATTGACTGGAACTTAACCCTGAGAGTTATACACTCGACCATACTAAATACTAGTTGACTTTTATGCCTTGTCACGAATTGACATTGATTGTTACCTTGACTGAATGATTGATCATGCGTTCCTAGTTGGAACTAAAGAGACAGACTAGTCGTCTTACTGAAATTGAATGAGATACGTTCATATTAACTATGAACTATTGCAATCGACTGGCCGATCCAGAATATTGGCATATGGGCACGTGCAGACTTCAATTTATTTTCTACAAAGCAGCATGTGTACCTTATGGTCAAGTCATGATTATTCCGTGGCTAGAATTGATTGTTACATTACGCTATGTAAGACCTACAACCTAGCCGCACGAGCATCGTTGTAGAGTTGTGCATATCGTACTTTGTGCGAAAGTACTCATTCTGAACGACCATGATCCACGACATGGGATTTCACTTAATATAGAGACTACTAAGTTAAATAAAATAACGATTGCATGGAGAGAATGGATTCCCGAGTTCTTACATGGCAGCCATCCTTGGGATAATTATTGTTTCGACATGCCGGCTGGTTCCCATAGATACTGCAAATCTGCCACACGGGCAGGGTACGATATCTGCTTATATTATTTATTGTATATTGATGACGGACATCCCGCTGGGACTCGTCCAAATTTATGATTGGCGCAATTGATTGATTGGGTAGACTAGCCTTGCTTGTACATAGTAAGAACTGAGGAATCCTTATTGCATACTTCCAAGGTAACTTGGAACTTACATTAGCAAGCCGTAGTAGTTGCATGGCCGTTTAAATTGATTTGTTTGTGTACTGTACCTACTCTGTTAACTACCGAGATGATCAGAATGTCAGGACATGACGGGTCAACTTCGGTCCTTGTTTGGTTGGGAAGTTGGTTTGAAGTGTCGTGATGTTATGTGAATCCCAGTAGCAAGCGGAGACTAATTATTATATTCTTAATTCTTATCATAGGTTTTAATTCTCATGTCGTGCTTCCTTGTGGTACTTGCTATTAAAGGTCTAACCTCTCTGGTATTGCATGGCCAGATTTAGAGCCAGTTTCCGAGGACTCAGCTTACTTCTACCTCCAAGATGGTCAACACTAGAGGGATGATCGCAGGAGGACACGAGTGGGTTCCTTACTTCCCCGCCCGTTTTTCTACTTACTTTATATTTTTTTATTTGGCACCGACATGTTAGTCGGATTGTCTTGTACTTACTTTTACATAATTGTAACTAAGTCAAACTGCAGCTGATAACAATTGTGTATATTTTGCTATATCATCTGGCTATGTTTTGTAAAGCCAGATCTCAAAAACATTTTGACTGAGCGTTTGGGACGTCTTACTGCTTTATCTTACATGTTCTCTATTACTGTTTCTTGTTTGAATGATTGAGACAATAGACATCGAGTAACCCTAGTGAGACCTTCATGTAGTTTGTACCCCCTCGTCATTTAGACAGCATTGATCGTATTATACAGTATTCATCTACCCGTAATACGTAGCTGGCTAAGTCACTCCCCCGCTCTCCGGTATTTTGGTTCTGGGGCATGACACCGGTAAAGGGGAGGGTAGTTAAATGGGCGTTGAAGATAAAGTTGTTGAAGTCTTTCATGGCCTGTTGCGGTGGCGGTCGACCCCCAGATTTCTCATCGCTGCAGGAGATTATGTTGAAGTCGCAAATGCACAACCACGGGAGGTTGCTGCTAGGGGGGTAGGTCGCCAGCAGCGTGTTCCAGAGGGTTCTGCTCCGGAATGTCACAGTTGCCGTGGACCGCATAGACGAGGGATTGGGTAGAGAGAAGCGGGTGTTCCACCCAGCAGGATAGGGCCTGTCTTGAGTCATGCACGATGCCGAATTTGATATCGGGAGTGAAGAGGATCCAAATTTCGTTGCATCCGGCGATCGCAGCTTAAAATCCAAGCCTAAGTTGGGTGGCTTTGAGTCTTTTTTGAGGAATTTTAGGTTCGATGATGATAAGAATGTCAATCTTATGCATCTTCTTGAGGCTGATGATTCTATTCAGTGTCGATTTATTGGCCATCCCTCGAACGTTCTAAGCGAGGATGTTAAGCATTGGAGGGGAGTGGGTGGGGGGTTGGTGAGTTTAGCGGTGGCCCTCGTGGTCATGGCCGACGCCAGCTCTGTATCCCTTTTTTTCTTCTTTTTGTGGAGGTTTTTGGGCGTACACTGTGTAGTTTTGGGGGGTTCTTCCTCTGGGACAGTCGAGCTTGGGCTCCGGCTGTCAGAGACCTGCAGCAGCAAAGGTAAGGCTTTTTGGTCTGTTTCTGCCAGTGCACTCAAGGGGTATCTTGGGTCTAGGAACCCAGCATCCTTAGATTGGTTGAACCTGTCCGTCGCAGCGAAGTCAAAGCCCGGTCTATAGTTTTCGCTGTCGTTGTCGGTGTCTAAGGGAGGTTGCTCTGAGGGTAAGATAAGAGGCGGAGGTGCTGTCACGACCCGCACCTGCTTTTCGGATGCGAGAGCGTAAGCAAGCCAGCTACGTATCGAGCGGACTCCAGCCCCTCTCGAATATGTAAATGCTGTCAAGGCTATCATATACTGCCAAATCATGGCGAACAATCTATATCTCAAATCCACAATAAGTGTAGGAAACATGAATGAATACTATGTGTCGTGGTCTGCAGCCCACTAGCATATATGTCCGATAAGACTCAAAGAATATAATAGGAGTCTACAAACTGAATCAATAAACAGGGTATCTCATGATAATGAAAGGAAAGCACGAGAGGATAACAATGTAATATCACTGACAAATACCTGAATCTCATAAGCAATATTGTAATCATCTGAAACCCACAAGTTTCATAATCATCCGTCATCCAGAACTACTAACTAACTCCATGCAATTACTAACCTGAAGAGATCATCAGGTCCTCAGGGGACACAGCAAGATACTTAAAAATATGCTTATCTAGCAGTTTTATTATACATAAGAAAATAAACAAGAAAAAAGGAACACGACAAATGACCATGAACACGAACACTAACACTAGAACAGCTATGCGTAAATGAACTGCCGGATGAACGATGAACACGAGATCAATGGAAGAACCAAACCCTCATCCCGAGTGTGGACTCACGGTTTGAACTAAGCACTAACCCTCGTCCCGAGTGTGGACCTTCTGGTTAGCTCACGGCAAAATACCCTCGTCCCGTGTGTGGACTCTCTGGTACAATTGGTCAACCCTCGTCCCGAGTGTGGACTCTCTGGTGCCAAGGAACACGACAAATACCTTCGTCCTGAGTGTGGACTCTCTGGTGCACTGATCAACTCTCGTCCCGAGTGTGGACTCTTTGGTTGTGTAAAACGATAGTCAAGGGTTTAGTAGTTCACTACACGCACTCGTTCTATGACACGACTCAAGCAAGGTACTGGTGAGAAACTCCAAAGGTGAACCACAAGGACAAACATGAACACGACTATATGCAATGAAAACAGCTCAACGGAATACAATACGAAAAGCACATGCCCATAAACAATCAAAACTGGGAAATAAAATACAATGCATATAAATAAAACTGTAGAGGGAGGCAAGGTATACTTGCCTGTGGTCCTTGCACAAACCGTAGTCATAAGTCGAGGATGAGGGGATGTCGATCTAGGAGCTGTCAACCTATAACACATATCGCACCATGAACCGTGCACGAAAACTATAAATCAATTCTAATGTTCTAGTTCTAAATTCATGGAATAGTGGCTAGTTGGCTTACTAATCTAATAATTATTAATTCTGAAATAATTTACTTAAAAATCTAATTTAACCTAATAATAATCTGAATATAATCAAAATATGCAAGTTTGGCCATCAAAAGTCATGTTTTCCAATTTTGGAAACCATGACACGCAAATCGAGACGTGCCGTTGACTATCTAGTCAAATGTTGTGAACTCTAGATTTTGAAAGTTTACCTTGGTAGATTTCAGTACCATGAGTGCGTTGGAATCAACCGTGCTGCAAAATTACGCTTTGGTCAAAAGATATCGCCGTTATGGCTAATCGTGACCAAAACGGTGATCAACCGATCAATTCTGAGTTCAACAGAATAAATAAAATACTAAATGAACAAAATAATTTTTGAGAAAAATATATGTCGTAGAGATCTGTGTTAGCTTTCCGAAACTTCAAACGGTTCATGATTTCGATTTCTGGTTCTCCCGGAATCTCGAAAAAAACAAGATGTGTTAAATTTTGAACAACCGACACTCTACGAATTTTCCAAAATTTTTGGAATAACATCAACGAAAATAATTTACATATTCATAAATCTTACCTCGATACGAATCCAACAAAAAAAATGGCGCACGAAAAGCACGTCGGAGTTGGCGGTAATCGCTTTGGGAAGTCGGAAACTCTAGATGAGTTCTCCCACAAAAGGCTGCTGGAATTTAATTAGCGTGGACGAATATAATAATATATATATAGGAGAGAGAGAGGCGGTCACTGTAGCAGTTGGCGCCGACAGGTGGGCCCCCTGGGTGAATTTCTAGGTATTTATTTATTTAATTCAAAAAATTATTTAAAAATTATTTTAAGTCCAAATAAATCAAAATAAATTGCAGAAAAATTCTAGAAAATTCTAGAAAATATAAAATAACATAATGAAGCCTAGAAAAATAACTGGGGTCAATATTTGCTCATAGGCTTGCACAGTAAATTCTAGAAGTCTTAGAAAATAGGTTTTTTCCTATATTTAATTATCTAAAAATTCCAGAAAAATTATAGAAAAATACAGAAAATATATTTAACCTAATAGAGCCTAAAGAAAAATACTGGGTCTCAAAATAGTCACAAATGGCTTCAAAATAAATTATGAAAGTCATTCATAAATATAAATCGTCATAGAATAAACATTTAAAAATATATAAAAATGTCAAAAAATTATAATAAAATATAATATGGCTATAGAATGCATATAGACCCTACCTAGAGATCATGTTACCACAAGATGGTCATAAATCACCCGTGGGCTTAGACACAAATCCTATGATCATAAAGAAAGCAAATAAAAAAAATATCACTAAATTATAATCAGGGTGGCAGATGCCACAAGTGCCTCCTCCTCCGTTCCCAGGATAGCATCGTCCTTCTGGGCGAGGTCTGATTCTGCTCTAGAGTGTGGGGTTAGGGGGCACTCCATATTGCTCTCTACTGGTATGGAGGCGAAGATGTTGAATGGGTTGTCGAGGGTTATATGAGGTGGATTGTAAAGGATGATGGAGGTATCCGGTGGCCGAATCGGGCTAGGGGAGGGGGGCATATTGGTGTTGTTGTTGATGAGGTGAAGATTGGGTTGGTGGTGTGTCAGGGATGTAGGATCAGTGGACACCGCCTGCATTTGAGGTTTACGGGTTCCAGTCTTCTTCAGCTCGGGATGAGCTCTGAAACAGTATTTAAGGGAGTGCCCTCTCATTTGACAATATTTGCAAAATAAGATATTATTATCGTACACGAGCAGTTGATGGTGCGTCCGTCCCCCTAGTTCGAGTTGAATCTGTGCGGGGGGGTCGAGAGCTAGGTTAAGTTCTACACAGATCTTCGTGTAGTTGTCTTTGGAGAGGTTTTTTGTTTCTTCAGCTATCGCCACAAGGGTCCCGAAAGATCTAGCGATACGCTTCAGCGTAGCTGGCGTGAAGCAGACAAAGGGGAGGTTGGGAAGAGTTATCCATGTCGCAACGATCGTTGAGTCGACTTTGGTGCTAAAGTCTGGTGGCTATTTGACGATTTTAACATTCTGGGCAAAAATTCTGGTAGAGCCTTTGACCCAGACCTTGGAGAAGTTAGCGGAGGAGGAGAGGTGAAGATACAGGTGTTTGGGATCTAGCGGGAAGACCCGGTAGGCTGCAGAGAGACCCCATCCGGCAACAGCTTCCTTGACTATCGCAATTTTTGGGCAGCCAGCAGAGAATTTTTGTACGAAAGTTTTGGCAAAGGAGGAGGAGAGCGAGGAAATTTCGGCATGGGAGAATGGTATGCGAATGTCTTGACCATCGGAGGGGGTCTGGAATTCCATATTCGGGTGTTCGATCTCTCGCTCTGGGGATTTTAGCTGTCTTCCGCGATCAGTGTCACGCCCCGACTCGCCGAATCGGTCGTCCTCGCCTTGACTCGAGCCAAATCGATCCCATGAACCAGGACATGATGCTGTGCAAGTCTTTATTGGACTTGCACAAGGCAAGGATGTGCACTAGTGATTTTCTTTGATACGACGTGTTGAAATTAAACAGTGTAGAGAGTTGAAGACATAGCATAGGAAGAAATTTAACTTTTCATTCATAAACTTGCAAAGTATGTGCAAGGTCATTTTATATTACATATGTCGTCGCGGCTACATCTTGAAACACAAAAGAAAATTCTCAACCGGCTTGCCGTGAAATGATTTTCGGTGTTCCATACATTCATGCCCCTTTATACATTTGAACAAAAGCCTTCGGTCTGAATTGGGCTTCAAAATACTTCAAAATAGGAGATCTTCGTGCCGCCTCCCGTTCTTCAGCTCCAGTCTAGTCTCGAGCTCCCGCAGCATGCTCTTTACCTGGGGAGTTGGGGGTCAGCACACTTGCTAGTGGATGGGACGAACCCACTCGTCTAAACCGACACTGCTTATTAAGGATTCTGGCATACGAAGTGATCTTTCTATTTAGAACTATATGAATTTTAGTTCATATCGAAGGCACATTTTAAACGATAACAACATAATCAAATTTTAACCATTCTTACCACGGGCGTGCTCTTTTCCTGCACAAAATATACATAATACTTA
Organism: Iris pallida; assembly: GCA_029216955.1. Classification (NCBI taxonomy): domain Eukaryota; kingdom Viridiplantae; phylum Streptophyta; class Magnoliopsida; order Asparagales; family Iridaceae; genus Iris; species Iris pallida. The sequence continues at coordinate 7,290,404 of JANAVB010033012.1, read as the reverse complement.
CCACCTGCACAAGACAATAGTTGAGCATACAATCTATCCTATATGCGGTCATTGGTGATATCGACACCATGAAGGACGATTACGTAGCATTGCGACGCGCCTCCAATCCAGGTTGTGAGCCTAACTGGAGGTCTCGCAATGCCTCGCGTCGAAGCACAATTTCCATAATTTTCTCCTAGGTCAATTCGGTCCCAGGGCCCCGGGTACCGTCTCGAGGAAAGCTCACCTTGTGCATAAGTCATCCATGACCATGCGAACGTATGAACAGTTTAATATGAATGAAGTAAATTGCATAGCGTAACCATTATCAAACCACATAATCATTCCTACTCGTGCAAGGGTCCTTTTCCCTGAAACCGTACGTTCTGATTTAGCATCCTGAAGGCACCAAATTTTTCGAGGCATGATATACCGCAACCAATGTTTCTTCTTTTGTGTTTTGCCCAGCATGAAATAAATTCTATCTCTTTTCTAGGACTTTATCTTTTCTCTACTTAGAGTGAACTTATAGATTCAGAGTTAACTTCTTTAGGTTGCTATATTATCCCGAGCTCTTGATCTTAGTGGCAAGCATACATCCCGTTAACATCATCGATTTGAACGTTGAACATTAAGAATTTAGTTGGCGGGAAGGAGTAGAAAAGAAGGGGCCGAAGAACCACCCACCAAAGAAGATTGTGCCTAGTGTAGGAGAACGCTTCATGATGGTCAAGCATCAGTTACACGAACTCCTGCAATGGCACGAGCATGGAATTAGAACCCTTCCTTCAATCCCTCCTTCGAAATTCCTAAAGACGTATTCAGAAATCGACGCGAAAGCACACTATCAAATCCACGCAGCAATTCGTTCAGAAAGCCAAGAAAACCAATAAAACCAACGACAGATGGGTTGTGTCGCTCTCTTTAGAGTTCATTCGCCAAAATCTGCCTACCGTATCTAGGACTTATTCCAACAGTAGCCGATCCATTAGTTGGAACAGTACTCATATCACTCGTCCAAATCGATTTTATTGATGCCATAGTTTTTATATACCAAACTCGTCGCCGAGTCAGACTAGCCATCTATGTTCCCGACCATGTCTGACTTGCCACGAGCCTATTACATAGTGCTTCGCCCCAACGGTAGCGGGGTACTACATAATATACTACTAAAAAAAAGTTTCGTCCCGAAACTTAAGCACAAGGGTCTGACCTTCGTCGGCGAAAAATGAAGGGTACTTCTCCTTCATCTCCGCCTCTAGTTCCCACGTCGACTCCTCAACGAAATGGTTATGTCAGAGTACGCGAACCAAGGACATCGATCGGCTCCGCAGGATCTTTTTTTTACGGTCCAAGATTTACACGGGCTTCTCCGAGTATGATAGATCGGCGCGCAGCTCCAACTGATCAAAACTAACCACATGACATGGGTCATGCACGTACTTTTGAAGTTGGAAGACATGGAAGACGTCGTACACTTCAGCTAGGACAGGAAGTAGCGCGATCTGGTAAGCAACTGTCGCCACTCTTTCGAGAATCTCAAAGGGCCTTACGAATCTCGGACTCAGTTTGCCCTTTACCCCGAATCGCATGATGCCCCACATCGGCGTCACCTTCAGAAACACATGGTCCCCAACCAAAAACTCTAACGGTCGTCGGCGAGTATCTGCATAACTCTTTTGTCGTCTCTGAGCAATACGGAGCCTATCTCGAATCATGCGGACCTTTTGGACGGCTTGTTCAACTAGTTCTGGCCCGAGCACCTGTCGCTCCCCGACTTCGTCCCAGCAAATTGGAGATCGGTACTTCCTCCCGTAAAGCGCCTCGTAGGAAGCCATCTGGATGCTCGATTGATAACTGTTGTTGTATACGAACTCCGTGAGCGGCAAGTGCGTGTCCCAACTAGTCTTCAAATCTATCGCACACAGACGTAACATATTCTCCAGGATCTGATTCACTCTTTCTGTCTGGCCATCGGTTTGCGGGTGGTACGCGGAGCTAAGGTTCAACTTAGTACCCAGCGCCGCCTGTAGACTCGTCCAGAAACGTGATAAGAATCGCCCGTCTCTGTCCGAAATGATTATGGCAGGTACCCCGTGCAGTCTGACGATCTCATTGATATAAATCTGAGCTAACCGATCGACGCTTCATGATGCTTTGATAGCGATGAAATGAGCAGATTTGGTCAAACGATCGACAATGACCCAAATCGCATCATTCCTCCGCGATATCTTCGGAAGGCCCATGATAAAATCCATAGAGATGTCATTCCACTTCCATACTGGAATGTCGAGGTTCTGTAGCTCCCCGCCTGGTCTTTGATGCTCGGCCTTCACCTGTTGACAGGCCATGCACTGTGACACAAACGTTGCCACGTCTTTCTTCATGTCGTGCCACCAAAAGGTCATGCGCAAGTCCTTGTACATTTTGGTACTCCCGGGGTGCAATGAGTACTTCGCATAATGGGCCTCCGTCCGAATCTCCTTTCTAAGTTTGGCATGGTCCGGCACGCATATCCTCCCTTTCATCCGCCTCATTCCGCCCTCATCCACCACAAAGTCGGTCGCCTTTCCCGTCGAAATCAGCTCGCGCATCTTCTTCAAGAATGGGTCATCCTCCTGTGCGATCTTTATCTTGTTGTGCAAGATCGACTCAAGGTGCAATTGGGCCAATCGTGCTCCACGGTAACGATTTTGGAGTTCGATACCCATCTCTGCCAAGTCTCGCTGTATGTTACGGTTGATGGACAAGCACCCTGCAAACATTCTACTCAAAGCGTCTGCTACGACGTTTCCCTTACCTGGCGTGTACTCGATAGTCAGATCGTAGTCTTTGAAGATTTTGAGCCAATGCCGTTGCTGTAAGTTCAGGTCCCGTTGGGTAAAGATATATTTGAGGCTTTTGTGATCCGTATAGATGCTGCAAGCCACACCATAGAGATAGTGCCGCCATAGCTTCAATGCGAACACAATCGCCGCTAACTCAAGATCATGCGTAGGGTAATTCTTCTCGTGTTGCTTCAATTGTCTCGAAGCAAACAAAATCACCTTATCCGTTTGCATAAGCACGCATCCCAAACCAGTTCCCGATGCATCGCTAAATATTTGAAACCCTTCTGGCCCGTTCGGAAGTGCAAGGATCGGCGCTGAGATGAGTCGTTTCTTCAATTCTTCAAAGCTAGATTCACATGCGTTGTTCCACTCGAATGCGACTCCCTTCTGAGTGAGGCGAGTCAGAGGCGACGCAATTTTGGCAAAATCTTTGACAAATCTACGGTAGTAGCCTGCCAAGCCGAGAAAACTTCGGATGTCGCCTGCTGAGATGGGCCGCTACCATTCGACTATCGCTTCAATCTTCTTTGGGTCCACCGTGACGCCTTCAGCTGAGACAACGTGCCCAAGGAACGTCACGCTGCTCATCCAAAACTCGTATTTGTTTAACTTGGCATAAAGTTAGAGTTCATGCAGAGTCTGTAGCACCGTCTTCAAGTGTTCTACATGCTCGTCCTTGCTTTTCGAATATATGAGGATGTCATCGATGAATACGATAACAAATTTGTCTATGAACGATCGGAACACCAGGTTCATTAGGTCCGTGAATGCGGCAGGAGCATTTGTCAAGCCGAAGGGCATGACTAGAAATTCGTAGTGACCATATCGAGTTTGGAAGGCGGACTTCGGTACGTCCTCGGACTTGATCTTTAACTGATAGTAGCCTGAGCGAAGATCAATCATGGAAAATATCGTCGCCCCTTATAATTGGTCAAACAAATCGTTTATCCTCGACAACGGGTACTTGTTTCGCATCGTAGCTTTGTTAAGTTCTCGATAGTCGATACACAGCCGCATCGACCCATCCTTCTTCCTTACAAACAACACTGGAGCACCCCACGGGGAGATGCTAGGACGAATATATCCGTGATCTAGCAACTCTTGTAGTTGTGCCTTCAGTTCCTTTAGCTCTGTCGGCGCCATTCGATAGGGTGCTTTGGATATCGGTCGGGTGTCCGAAAAGATGTCAATGCTGAATTCTATCTCTCGGTCCAGCGACATCCCTGGCAACTTGTCTGGGAACACATCAGGAAATTTTGCCACCACTTCAGTCTGGGCCGTGCTTGAAATCTCCGTTCTCGTGTCTCTAACTGATGCTAGGTACCCGCTGCACCCATAATGCAACATACGCCATGCCGAAATTGCCGATATCATCATTACTGCCTTTGACGCTGCTCCGCACCAATAGGAGAGCTCGATTTTGCCCGGAAGGCGAAACACAACTCTCTTCTCCGTCCACTCGATCGTTGCGTGGCATGAACCGAACCAATTTGATGTCGAGGACGATAACTTCCAAGGATAGATTTTTTCCTCCGATGCCGATGTAACCATCCTTACAAATTTGAGTGGCAGACATATATACTCCCGATGGAGTGCTAACGCTAAGATTCATACCTAAAAGTTGTATGGGTAGTTTATTCTCTTCTACAAAGTCGGCAGATATGAAACTATACGTAGCACCCGAATCGAACAGTACTCTAGCAGGCATATTTTTATAGAGTAGTATACCTGTCACGACAGTGTCGGACGCGAATGCTTCGTTCCGAGTCAGAGCATAGACTCGGCCTTGCGCGCCTTGGCGATTTTGTGGGTTCACGAGTACTACGTTTGCTCCATGGGCGGGAGGTGCCCTGTCCTGGTTCTGGACGTTCCTTGGTGGATATTGGTTCCCCCTTCCAATGCGACAATCTAGTGCATTGTGACCTAGCTGGCCACACTTGAAGCATCCCCCTTGGCAATCGACCGCCAGATGTTCTATCATGCCGCAGCGATGGCACCGTACGCCTAGGTGAGGCCCCCGATACTCGAACGTGTTCTGGCGCTTTGGCGCACCAGATCCTCCCGCATCATGAGCACGCTTGTTGAAGTTATTACGGATGCTTGACCTGCTCTTCTGCGTAGCTCGATCGAAGATCCGCTCACTATCAAGGGCGGCGTTATATGATTCCCTGTAAGTCTGGCATCTTTGGTTCATGATGTCCCGACGGAAATCATCATTTAGGCCTTGCTGGAAGCGCTCATACCATGCCTCCTTGTTCGGCAGAAAGGCCCCGACAAACTTCGCAAGCTTCGCGGACTTTGTATCGTAGTCTTCAACGGACAGGTTTCCTTGCTTCAAGGACATGAATTCCTCTTCCTTCTGTCAACGAACGACACGAGGAATGTATTGCTCGAGGAAGGCCAGTTTGAACGTCTTCCATGAGATCTTGGCGTTGGGGTTGGCCTCTTGGAGTTCTTGTTTCTTCGCTACCCACCAGTCGTAGGCTCTCAAGTTTAGCTGTAGGGCTGCACACCCGACTCTCTTGGACCCCTTGATACTGAGGAGATTGAACAGACCCTCAATCTTTACTATCCACCCTATGACTTCGTCAGGCTCTGTTCGGCCGTTGAATTTAGGTGGGTTCATCTTCTTGAATTTGGTCGTCTTAAGCAGGGAGGAGGAAGATATGTGCTTCTTCGCTACGGGTTGCACTTCTTCTTCTGACATGGCGGTCGTTGAGTTCTGTTGGGTTGCTATGGTGCTCACTATCCAGGTCAGGGCCTCCATCTACTTTTGTTGGGCGCTAATTTGGGCCTGGATCTGTTCTTCCAGCTGGCGTTACTGCATCTCCGCCTGGCGTTGTTGGAGTTCCATGAGGCGTAGTAGTCGCTCCATGGCGGACTCACTAGGCGTCGCTTCTTTGGTGCTATCCGTGCTAATCAACGTGGCATTGACAGCAGGGACACCCGTTCTGTTCGACATTTCTACAAAATAGAGCAAACCCGTTAGTATTCTCAAAATATCTACGGGCTTATATGTATGGAGCGATTATTTCAGGCCACATATGTCGAAAAGTATAGTTTTTGAAAGATTGCAACGGCATCTAAAAGAAAGTATTTTGAACGGTCCTAGGTGTGAACCGTGCTCTGATACCAACTTGTCATGCCCCGACTCGCCGTCGCCTTGACTCGAGCTAAATTGATCCCACAAGCCGGGACGTTATGCCGTGCAAGTCTTTATTGGACTTGCACAAGGCAAGGATGTGCACTTGGGATTTATATACGATACGTTGAAATTAAACAGTGCAGAGAGTTGAAGACAGCATAGGAAGAAATTTAGCTTTTCATTCATAAACTTGCAAAGTATGTGCAAGGTCATTTTTACATTACATATGCCGTTGCGGCTACATCTTAAAACACAAAAGAAAACTCTCGACCAGCTTGCCGTGAAATGATCTTCGGCGTTCCATACATTCATGCCCCTTTATACATTTGAACAAAAGCCTTCGGTCTGAATTGGGCTTCAAAATACTTCAAAATAAGAAAGCTTCGTGCCGCTTCCCGTTCTTCAGCTCCAGTCTAGTCTCGAGCTTCCGTAGCGCGCTCATTACCTGGGGAGTTGGGGGTTAGCACACTTGTTAGTGGATGGGACGAACCCACTTGTCTAAACCGACACTTCTTATTAAGGATTCTGGCATATGAAGTGATCTTTCTATTTAGAACTATATGAATTTCAGTTCATATCGAAGGCACATTTTAAACGATAACAACATAATCAAATTTTAACCATTCTTACCACGGCCGTGCTATTTTCCTGCATAAAATATACATAATACTTACCATCTGCACAAGACAATAGGTGAGCATGCAATCTATCCTATATGTGGTCAATGGTGACATCGACACCATGAAGGACGATTACGTAGCATTGCGACGCGCCCTCCAGTCCTGGTTGCGAGCCTAACTTGAGGTCTCATAATGTCTCGTGCCGAAGCACGATTTCCATAATTTCCTCCTAGGCCAATTCGGTCCCAGGGCCCCGGGTACCGTCTCAAGGAAAGCTTACCTTGTGCACAAGTCGTCCATGACCATGCGAATGTATGAACAGTTTAATATGAATGAAGTAAATTGTATAGCGTAACCATTATCAAACCACATAATCATTCCTACTCGTTCAAGGGTACTTTTCCCCAAAATCGTACGTTCTGATTTAGCATCCTGTAGGCACCAAATTCTCCGAGGCATGATATACTGCAACCAATGTTTCTTCTTTTGTGTTTTGAGCATGAAATAAATTCTATCTCTTTCCTAGGACTTTATCTTTTCTCTACTTAGAGTGAACTTATAGATTCAGAGTTAACTTCTTTAGGTTGCTATATTATCCCGAGCTCTTGATCTTAGTAGCAAGCATACATCCCGTTAGCATTATCGATTTGAACATTGAACTTTAAGAATTTAGTTGGCGGGAAGGAGTAGAAAAGAAGGGGCCGAAGAACCACCCACATAAGAAGATTGCGCCGAGAGTAGGAGAACGCTTCGCGACGGTCAAGCGTCAGTTACACGAACTCCTGTAATGGCACGAGCATGGAATTAGAACCCTTCCTTCAATCCCTCCTTCGAAATTCCTAAAGACGTATTCAAAATCGACGAGAAAGCATACTATCAAATCCACGCAGCAATTCGTTCAGAAAGCCAAGAAAACTAATAAAACCAACGGCAGACGGGTTGCGTCGCTCTCTTTAGAGTTTATTCGCCAAGACGCCGCCTACCGCATCTAGGACTTATTCCAACAGTAGCCGATCCAATAGTTGGAACGATACTCATATCACTCGTCCAAATCGATTTTATTGATGTTATGGTTTTTGTATACCAAACTCGTCGTCGAGTCAGACTAGCCATCTATGCTTCCGACCATGTCTGACTTGCCACGAGCCTATTACATAGTGCTTCGCGCCAACGGGAGCGGGGTACTACAGTCAGGACGAAGAGCCGCTGCGTAGGTAGTAGTCGGGGGGGGGGGAAGGCGCCGTGGTATCCACGGATAGTCAAGCACCAGCGACTAATACAGGGATAGGGGATGCATCCCGAGACTGGGGGGCGGCAGGGCCAGGAGGGCCCATCGCACGACGATGGCAGTTGGGAGGGTGTATGCGCCTAGCTGACAAGGTCCACCACTTAATGGCCGGGGTGTCAAGATCGCTGAGGGGAATGCGCATGGCGCAAGTCCCGGAGAACCGGGTGGAGGCGCTGGGCCTTGAGGACGAGCGGGCGCATGCCTCAAAGGAGAAGCTTCGGGCACATGGCCCACTATCCTTGGGTCCAGTATAGGCAGAGAAGAGGTGGGCGCATGGCCCCGGTTGATGGGCGCATGGCCTGAGGAGGCAGCGTGGGCGCATACCCCATCTTGAGGAAGGCGGGCGCATGGCTCAGTCTGCGCCGAGCCCGAAGAGGTGTGGGGGGGTGTCAACCCCAGCTCTGGAGGGAGTGAGCCGGGAACAGCATTCCCCGGAGCATCCTCGGCAGCTATGGGATTGACGGTGCCAGCGAGCGGCGGCCACCGCATCGGAAAGGCTACGCCCGGGCCGGCTAATAAGTCGGGGGCCTGGCCAGGGGTCCAACGAAGTTTCTGTGCAATACTGGGAGCGAAGAGGCCGACGAGGGCCAACTGTACCCGAGTCCAGGCCGTAGTGTACCGACGGGGATGCCACAGATTCAGACGAGGGAGATACGGGTGACGAGTGGACGACGAAAAAGGGAAGTACTGATGCCGGCGTCGATCGAGGTGATGACGGGGCTTGCCATCGGCTATAGGCGTGGACTTCGGGCGGACCGCCGAGACGCCCGGGGCAGGGGGCCGCAGAAGAAGACTCGGCAGGGAGAGAAGGGGGCGCCGGCCGCGGTGGGCTGGTAGGCGTCCGGGTGGCGGAGCCGCCTGCAGAGAGCTGATGGACGCCGCATAGGGCGCATTGAGGGATGGGGGCAGTGCGGCGCATGCCGCCACTTCAAGCGCATACTCCTCAGAGTGGCATGCCGTGGGCGCATAGCCCAAGCCCCTGCTGATCTCGCCCAGAGGCGCATAGGCAGAATGGAGGAGGGGGCAGTGAGGTGCATGCCGCCACTGCAGGCACATGCTCCTCAGAGTGGCACGCCGAGGGAGCATAGCCCAATCCCCTGCTGATCTGGCCTGGAGGCGCATAGGCAGAATAGAGAAGGGCTGGGCTCGTGGGCGCATGGGATAGCTGGCCAGCGGTTCCTAAAGTGGGACCCGTAGCAGCTGTTCCCATTTGGAGATTCACGTGGGGCCACGCAGCCTGGTCAACCACTGCAGTTCCCAATGGGGCTCGGTCCCCGAGGCAGGTCGACCTCTGTAGGGGGACCGACGGTCGAACATGGGGGACAGTCCGACCTGCTTCACCCGGGCGACGGAAGCCGCCGAACTAGACGTTGGATGGAGGGCTGCGTTGAGGAGGGGGCCGATCGGATCCGCCGACAGAGGGAGGGTCCTCCTCAGCCGCCGGGAGGAGACATAACTGGGGGAGACGGGCGGTGGAGGCGGCCGGAACAGAAGGATGGAGGGGCCGAACTGGGGGAGGTCGTACCGCCGGCCGAGAGGGTGAAGCGGGAAGACTCATGGAGGCTAGGGAAGGGGAAGACCGAGGAGAGGGGGTTGATGGCGCCAGGGGGGTGCCACCGGAGTCCGGGCGGGGGAGCTCTGATCAGGGGGGGGCGATCGCCCTTGGATCGCCCGAGAGGAATGCTTCCGCTCAGCCATTATATATATATATATATATATATATATATATATATATATATATATATATATATATATATATATATATATATATAAATATATATTAAATATATATATATATATATATATATATATATATATATATATATATTCCATTATATATATATATATATATATATATATATATATATATATATATATATATATATATATATATATATATATATATATATATATATATATATATATATATATATATTAAAAAAAAAAAAAAAAATATATATATATATATATATATATATAATGGAAAAAATATATATATATATATAATTGAATATATATATATATATATATATATATATATATATATATTTTTCCATTATATATATATATTTTTATATATATATATATATATATATATATATATATATATATATATATATATATAAAATATATATATATATATATATATATATATATATATATATATATATATATATATATATATATATATAGAAAAAAAATATATATATATATATATATATATATATATATATATATATATATATATATGGTTAGGGAGAGGGGCTCACTTGGGGGAGGTCCCAAGTTCGAACCACACCCCCCCTCCCGTCCCCCCCCCCCCCCCCCCCTCCGTGGGCATGGGATGGCTGGGTGGTCGCGGGGCGGCCACGGTCCCAAGCTGGCGGTCTCAAGAAATGCACAATTATTTTCATTATATATATATATATATATATATATATATATATATATATATATATATATATATATATATATATATATATATAATATATAATATATATATATATATATATATATATATATATATATATATAATGGAAAAAAAAAAAAAAAAAAATATATATATATATATAATGGAAGATATTTAATAATTACATAATCCTTATTCGATTTTGGACAAAAATAGAAACTCAAAACACAAAAAAATTAATATTTTAAAATCGAAACTGAACCAAATTCTTTTCAAACAGAATCGATTATCTCATTCATCCTCGGCGCAAAATTCAATAATGCTCACATTATTAACACCCCATAACTTAACTAGTCATGTTCACATACATTGCATGTATAAAATAATAATAATATAAAATATTATTAAAAATTTGATAAATAATTTAAATATATTAAAATATTTTAATTTTTGTTTGAATATATTTTAACTGGAATTTTTTAAAGATATATTTTTAGAATTAGAGATATGTGTTTAGTTAGATAATACCACGTACTTAGTTTAAATATAATTTAGATATTGAATATATTTTAGGATTTGTTATACATTTACGTAGTTAGAAGGATTTTGGATTTTTTTTTCTTAACTACAAGAGAGATACATACGCGATAGATAGAATTTTTTTATTTTTATTTATTAATTAATGTCAAATATATATTTGACTTTTAGATGGCTTACTTTTGAGCCATTTTTAAAACTCATTATAATATTAGAGAGAATGATTAGAACATATCCACAGTGGAAGAGGTTTCATGTGATACATTCTGATTTTAGTCAAATTTTGTACCACTTAAAGGCTGCATTGGGCACTTATATTTTTTCAGACAAATATTCCAAATTAACCTCCTATTTTTTCTCTTTATTTTTCTTTCCTCTTTGGTAAGATTTTGCCTCCATCTTTTTTTTCCCAATTATGCTATTTGGCTCCCAAAATTTTCGGGTGATATCATCTCCCATTATGTGGCATCCGACATGGCAACTGACATGGCAGCTGACATGTCATGTTTTAACCCAAAAATTAATTACCCAAAAAATTTATTGTTATTGCTAATGCTAATTTTAATTTAATATTAATACTAATTTTAATGTTAATGTTAAAATTAATGTTAATGTTAATTAACGTTAACGTTAATGTTAATGTTAATGTTAATATTCATGTTAATTTAATTTTAGTATTAATTTAATGTTAATGTTAATGTTAATGTTAATTTTAATGTTAATTTTAATTTAATGTTAATATTAATTTTAATGTTAATGTTAAAGTAATATTAATGTTAATGTTAATTTTAATATTAATGTTTATGTTTATTTAATATTAATTTTAAACATAATTTTAATGTTTAATTTTTCCATGTCAGCTGTCATCTCATCGACCATGTCATATGACACATAATAGGAGATGGTATCACCCAAAAATTTTGGGAGCCAAATAGCATTTTTGTTTTTTTCCTTCATTGTTTGGTAATAATGGTTAATTTTGGTAGGTCCGGTAATTAATGTAGAGGAGTTAGGGCACGCTCCAAATCTAGAATGTCTCTTAACTTTATAACAATTTTCAAGTATAGACAAGTGTCCACTACAGCCATTAAGTGCTATAAATTTGACTAAACATTTTCCACTGCGTATGCTCCAATCACTATCTATAATATTATAATGAGGTTTATAAATGGCTCAAAAATAAGCCATCTAAGAGTTGTAGTGGGCGCTTGTCAAATTCTGTAGCACTTGAAGGCTTTAGTGGCACTTGTCCATACTTGAAAATTGCTGGAAAGTTAAGAGACACTTTATATTTAGAGCATGACATATCTCTTCTACATTAATCTCTATGCCCACCAAAATTAATCGTTCTTACCAAACAGGAAAGAAAAATAGATAGAAAAAAGAGGGAAGAAAAATCTTAGCAAACATAGAAGAAAAATAATAAAAAAAAAGAGAAGGTTAATTTGGAATTTTTTTAGTGTGTACATTGCGTGCCAATATCAAAAAGACATTCAAAAAGTAATAATTTATATAATTTTAAAATTTTGGAGTTGTTATAACGTGGGTTACTAAAGGGTTGGATTCCCACTTTGTATATTATTCCCACATCGATTAGAGATTAGTATTACACCTACATTGGTTTGTATAAATAAGATCTTTGCCTCCCACTATGTGATTACACCAATAAGAGATATTCTCTCCTATTTTCTCTTCCTTCTTTCACGTTTATTCAAACACGTTATCATCACGAAGCTCCAACATGAGGAAATAAGCGAGAGCATCCCAATGAAACCGTCATTTGCTGATTCTTCACTTCGGTAATATGTTTGGTTATTTATGTTTATTTATTCTACATATGTAGGCGCAGCCTGATGTTGATGTTTATAAATCTCTTGGCATACCGCTAGGGCAAAAGAATAATTTTTATCCATACATCTTACTTCTTTTAGTTAACTCTGATAGCACTCCGATGTTGATCGCATATAGATCTCTCGGAGAGAACGCTGGAGTTATTCTTTACTTCTTTCTTTCTTTCTTTTGTATATATGTTAATACATTCAGATCAAAACTATCAGAGATTTGATGACTATAAACATGAATTGTTTGGTCTATGTATATAAGACTTCTGGAACATTATTATTCGAAGCATACCATATATGGTATTTTGAAAGACTTCTTGAACATAATCATTGTTCGAAGCATACCATGAACATCTAGTGTTTGGTAATTACCTACGACTTCTGGAACATCATTGTTCGAAGCATACCATGAATAAGATTTGTTTGGTATAAATAGACTTCTGAAACATCATTGTTTGAAGCATACACCATGAACATGAATTGTTTGGTGATCTACCAAGTTCTTATGTTAACTTGTTATTATTGATCTTATATACAGCAATATGTCGAGCCTAACAAAGCATGATTTCAAGCCTTTAAACTTAGAAGGCCAGAACTTTCTCAACTGGAGATTGGAGGTTGAATTGCACCTTCAAGCCAAAAGCTTAGGTGATACAATTGTGGCTGATAAACCAATATTTGCACAAGATAAAGCTAAGGCTTTAAATTTTTTAAGGCATCATATTCATGATGATCTCAAGACTGAGTACTTAACAGTCAAGGACTCCCTGGTGCTATAGAATTCTCTAGCTGAGAGATATTATCACCAGAAAATGGTCATACTACCATGTGCACTCCATGGATGGCTCAATCTACGTTTTTAAGATTATAAGACAGTTGCAGCCTATGATTCAGATATGTTCAGGATTACTTCACAGCTGAAGTTATATGGTAAGGAAGTGACAGAGCATTCCATGCTAGAGAAAACATTCACCATATTTCATACGACTAATATGACCCTACAACAGACGTATATAGAGCAGAATTTTATGAAGTATTCTGATCTCATTGCTGTTTTACTCGTGGCCGAGAAAAATAATGAGTTATTGATCAGAAACCATACTAGTAGACCAACTGGATCATAGAGGTAGAGGGCATGGACGTCGTAGGAGCTAAAGAAATGGCTACAATCCGAGTCCAAGGAACGATACACATTTCAAAAATAAGGGATTTAATCCTTGAAGAAACAATACCCAAATTCTCAATCCAGCTAGCAGCTCCAACTGATATTTTTAAACGTTGTGGAAGAGCTAGTCATTGGATGCGAAACTGTCGCACCTCACAAAAGAAAGTGAACGAGTATAAAGCCTCAAAGGGTGTGGAGACTAACCTCATGGAGAATACAACACACATGAATTTTAATGATTTCTTCCCAGATAGGGATGGATTTCGGAAGACCAGTTCAACGCCATGATAGGCGAAGTCAATGAATAGTTGTTTTATGCTTATCTGACTTTATTTACTTTCCACTTTAAATAAATTGGTCATTATATGATCAATAGTCTAGGTAGTTTACTTTCTTTGAAGCAGTTTTTTAACTTGTAACAATTTGCAATATGCCAAGTTTAAATATTTAGTAGCATATTAATATATTATTTATTTTTGTTTATCTTTGAAAGTTAGGGACAATGATGATGTAATATGCTTGATGATAGTGCAACAACTCACACTATATTAAAAACTATAAAGTTTTTCACAACATATGTCTCAAACACTGCCAAGATGACCACCATTAATGGACGTATGCAGATTATAGAAGGTTATGGTAAGGCCGATGGTGTGTTGCCAAATGGAACATACTTAGTCATTCGAAATACATTATTCTCTAGTAGATCTAATAAAAATCTACTCAGCTTTATAGATATTCGAATGAACGGGTTTCATGTTGAAACCATGAATGATGATAGCAAAGAGTATCTTTGTATCACCTCTAATATTGGAAGCAATAAGCTCACATTAGAAAAGTGCAAGTTAATCTCCTCAGGGCTATATCAAACTACTCTAAATGTAGTAGAATCTCACCCCATCACTAGTAAAAGGCCAAAGGATCCAATGAGTCTAATCCTTTGGCACGACAGATTGGGTCATCTAGGATCGACTATGTTGAGAAAGATTATCAGCAATACCTATGGGCATGATTTATCATACCAAAATCTTTTCTTTCCTACTGAACATTTGTGTGTAGCTTGTTCAAAGGTAAACTCATTACAAGACCTTCACTTCTCAAAATAGCTTATGAACCACCACCATTCCTTCAGAGAATACAAGGTGATATTTGTGGACCAATTGATCATGCTAGCGGACCTTTCACATATTTTATGGTTCTAATAGATGCTTCTAGTTGATGGTCAAATGTTTCCTTACTCTCATCTAAAAATTTTGCCTTCTCCAACTACTTTCTCAGTTGATTAAGCTTAATAATCATTTTCCTGACCAAAATGTTAGAACGATTCGACTTGATAATGCAGCTGAGTTCACTTCCCGTACTTTTGATGATTATTTTGCTTATATAGAAATAGAAGTTGAACATTCTGTCCCTCATGTTCATACCCAAAATGGTTTAGCAGAGTCCTTGATTAAGCTCTTTTAGCACATAGCAAGGCCTTTACTCATGCAATCGAACTAACCCGTTTCAGCTTAGGGACATGCCATATTACATGCGGCTAAGTTGATCATTGTTAGGCCAACTGCATATCATGAATTTTCACCATCACAACTTGTGACAGGCCATCAACCTAACATTTCTCATTTGCATAAATTTGGTTGTGCTATTTATGTTCCTGTTCCCCCTCTTCAGTGCTCGAAAATAGGACCTCAGTGTTGTTTACGAATTTATATTGGTTTTGATTCGTCCTCAATCTTATGATATTTGGAACCTTTAACAGGTGATGTTTTTGTTGCTAGATTGGCAGACTTCTATTTTGATGAGACTAAATTCTTACATTAGGGGGAGATAAGAAAGAAAAGAATGTTCTTACAGAACCATTCGCCACAAATAAACAACATGAATTATTGTGAGATAATCCCACTCTGTTTCATCTCGATCCTCATACTACTCAATGTGAAACTGAGGTACGAAGGAGCATCTATAGGAGAATGCAAATCAAATTCCAGATGCATTTAATGATACAGCTAAAGTGACTAAATCACATGCACCCGCTGCAAATGTGCCAGCTCGAATTGATATCCCCGTACGAAAACATAGCATAGTGGCTAATGAATCTACTACACGTCAGAAGTGTGGTAGACCTATATGTTCGAAGGACTTAGTCCCTAGAAAGAAAAAAATGTCCAAGTAACGCTCTTAAGAAGGTTACACATAACGCTTGAGAAGAGGTTATGAATGACAGATCCACTCTCTGAAAACCCAGAAGCGGTTAGGGTCTTACAAAAGATACAAGCCCAAGCAGAGGCTTCGATACATGAAAGCAAAAAGATCTCTATGTTTTATACATATACAAGAGAGGTATAGGATCGCAAAGATATAACAATAGATGAGATATTCTCGTTCTTAGTAGCTACTAAAATATCTAAGGGCGTTGATGACACTGAATGTCGACAAAGAAAAGATCGGCTAAAATGGA
This sequence comes from Iris pallida, assembly GCA_029216955.1. Classification (NCBI taxonomy): domain Eukaryota; kingdom Viridiplantae; phylum Streptophyta; class Magnoliopsida; order Asparagales; family Iridaceae; genus Iris; species Iris pallida. The sequence goes on along the minus strand of JANAVB010033012.1, from coordinate 7,274,130 downwards.
AGGATGATATTCAAGCAGAATTTGTAACGCCCCAGTCCCAAAATACGTAGGACTAGGTACATAGACATGCCAGCTGTATACATATGAAGTATACTCCAATTTATGAAAACCTCATATGGATACATAAGCTGTAAAATGCAGTAAACTAAGAGTAATCTAATCTCATCCACGAAATATCAGAATAAAAGAGGTCATATAATGATAATAAATTGTCATTGATACATATAGTTGGACGGAGACAAATCCACTACCAACTATGAAAAGAAATACGAGATATACAAAAGAATAATTTTGGCTAGCGAAGCGAAGACGATCCAAGTGCAATCATCCTCAAAAAAATAGAGATAGTCACAGCTAGAGCTAGAGCACCTGCGAGAGACAAGAACACACACCTGGAGAGATAACCAGGTCCTAGAGGGACGTAATAAGACACATAATATCATGCCATATAAATTGAATAAATATTGCTCAAATAAATAAGTCAATTGAATTATAACGTGGTCCAATATGCACCAATTGAACTAGCGTACCATCCCCCCAACCAAACAAGGACAGGAGATGGTAAATTAATTCACGGTGATGTATCTTTCTATGCTATGAATCCAATATGGTATTCAGACCCCAACAAGGTTCAATACCTTCCCATCGAAGTAGTAAGTCACACCTACAACCAAACAAGGACAAGATGAAACGAACTAATTCGCGACAAGTTATTGTTCCAAGCCACGGTCAGATACAAGTACCCAAACCAAGAGTACTCATACCTAACGATAAGGTAGCCTAACCGTTCTAAGTGAATGAAGTTTTAAGAACAGTTCATGGTCGCATGACTACCGGGTCAAGTCAAGAAAATACCAATGTAGTACCTCAGTAGCGAGTCACAACACCATATACTATTCCTCAGTATCGAGCGAGTCTATAGTATATAGTCTACCTATCGTTCCTCAGTAGCGAGCGAGTCTACGATGGATAGGGTGGTAGTCAACATCCAATCATGTTCTCCCCACCCAATGCCAACTCATAAATGCTAAGTCTTCTAGCATACAATTCTATTAGCAGTTATTTCCTAACGCACGGCTTATACGTACTGGTGGCCAGCCAATCACGCATGTCCGAGTCCTATATGTGACTCACAACAACGTGGTATAATTGTGTCAAGGTCTATGAATGCAACACACAAGGTGGTCACTTAAATCTAGGTTTAATGTGTAAGAAAAATAATACATAGCAGGAAATATAAATGAACAGTAAGTTCTAACAGGTTACGCCATGTATCACAATTTATTTTGTATAAAGAAAATAATAAATAATGTATGAAATATGAGCTAAATAAATAAACAGCAAATGGCAAGGTGTCTTGCCTGAGGGTGGTGCGAGATGTAGCAAAATCCAACAGTCAGAATCGTCAACACGAAAGTCAAAATCCACAAGGAGCTCCGGATGCTAAAACAAACATCATGAACGAGTTTGGAATAAAATATATGCCTAGAAAATGCCTGTACAAAAGTCAAATTTTGGAACAGGGGCAAAATCGTAATTTTGGGTCAAAACGATATCCGCCGTTGGACCCATTTTGCACCGAAATGCGTGCCAGTACCTACGATCTCCAAAGCCGTCAAACTACATGTCTATGGGTCCGGTTTGAGGAGACAAACTCAACGATATGTCCAGTTTTGGATTCCGATGAGCCGTACACAAATTCGCCCGTTAGAGCGGGTCGCGGGCCCGCCAAATAGGCGTTCCACTTGACCTTCTCAGAATCGGACCAAACTTGGCATACAGGACCAGAAAAATGATACGGTCCTGCTGGCACAAGTTTCGTCTTGATACGACGAACGTACACGAAGTTATGGCCAAGTTTGCAAAAGGTCGATACGGGGGTATCTCGACGGATACGTACTGATTTCGTCGCGCACACGCAACGAAATCGAGTTCCGTTAGTTCCCACACGTCGACAACATCCATACGCGCCTTTCGATGTATATAGTGCACGACCACGTCGCCCGGTTTGTCGGGGCGCACGCCGTATCGATGAAAATTGTTGAAATTCACTATTTAAAACCAAATTTTTTGCTAAACTTTGAGACTGAATTATCGATGATTTACTCCATGAAAATTCAAACTATTAGTGGGGTATCCATCTGGTTTAGGTTGTTAATAACCCTACTAAACCATATTTTTTAAAGTGTCAAAGGATCGACAGGTAACTGCCTTCCAAAACAGTGTCTGTGCTGATTTCATACCATGTCACAATTTTTCGAAACTGTAGTTTTTCGAAGATTTAGGCAATGATTTACTTGAGAATTCGAAGTCTTCATACTAAACTAAATTACAGGGATCTAAATAGGGTTAATTGATCTTCCTGTAGGATTAATTAGATCAAAATTTGATTGCTTATAGGGTGAGAAGCATGGGGCCAAAGTTGAATACCTGAAAGTTCGTTACTTTCTAAGAACAGGGGAACTCCTCTGTTCGTGGCCCTCTCCGACGATCACCGGCGATGGCGGCCAGTCATCGGCGGCAGGATGGCGGCGTCGGAGTGTGCGGGTCACGCTGGAGTCGCTCTTCGAGGTCGGCGAGGTAGTTGCTAGGGTTTTCGGGGGTGGAGTCTCATGCGCGGCGTACTTATATAGCTTTTGTGCTATATATCAATCGGCTTGGGGAAGGGTTCGTAGGCTAGCTGACTGCTCAGGCCAATTATGGTGGTTGTGGGCTTCAGCTATATATGTAAAATTCACAGGCCAATATGCTCTGGCAATATACTTTACATACAACCTACGAGCACTATGGGCTGGGCATCATCTACTGTTCCCTTCGGGGAACAGTGGACTGATATTTTTTTTTCACTACAAATACTCTTTTAAAATAAAACAAAGATATAAATTTATTTATATCTAAATTCTAGTCTAACCACATAATTCATGAAAATACATTCATATATATATATAAATTCCTAAAATACCTTGGTAGCATTTATTTACTCTATCTATAAAAACTTACTTAATATTGAAACCCTAATCTTCATTAAACCAAATATAATTTCCAATTATTTCTACAATAGTAAATAATACAAAAAAGAAAATTATAAACACGTATAAAATATTTCTTAAAATAATTGAATATTGCGACGAGTAAATTCAGAGGAGCACGACGCTAGTCAAGGCACACGATACCACTCGTCGTACCACATTGTCTAGTCAATGAGCGTAACAATATATAAATACGACTAAGACTTTATTTATAAATATATATATCAATTAAATAAAAAATTTCAAGCAATATAGAATAATAATAAAATCTTTTGAAAATACTGGGGGTTTACATCCTACCCAACTTACAAGAATTTCGTCCTCGAAATTTAGGAATAATAGGGTAGATGGGGTTGAGGGGTAGAAGGAGTAGTTTAATGCGAGGATATAGCCACATGACTAAAGTGATACCTTGGGTCCATTTCTCAAGTACAGTACATTGTCTCTCTAAAATAAGTAAAAGACAAGAACAATAAAGGGTTCAAGACGATGCTATTGAGTACCATTCGTGGTTCATAGACGACGAAAATAATTCAAAAGAGAATTGCCAAGGCTGTCGTGGATGAGACTCTAAGGCAAGTTTAACTATGTCTCTATCCACGTAGAATAATATACGAAGGCGAACCAAAGTGCAATAGGTTGATCAGACCATCATGCACCGGTTCTGATTAGACAATATGTTAGTGGGTGCACCCAATAAAATATGTCATGATCAAGCTTGGTAAAGAAATAAGCTTGCAAAACTGAGGCTAATTAGCAGCATAAGACAGTCAAAATACAAGTAAGGGAGAATGATAAAGGAAATTAAATTGTCCAGGATCTTTTAAAAATCTAAGTTCTGCCCGAAGTTTGGGCCTGCGCAGTTGGCTTGGTTGACTAGCTAAGTTGGGGTCCTCTGAATTTTATAGTCTGAGTAAACTTATCAACATGGGTCACAAGGACAAGGGCTTTGTTGGGACGTGAGGTATTCTACCCAACTTACAAGAGTTAAGCTAGTAGTGTGATGGGGCAATGGGTCAAGAAATCAAGATAAAGCACAAATTTAAGCATTTAAGGAATTAAGTAGAACAAAATTCACCTATCGGGTTAAGGGATTGAGTCAAGGTTGGATCTCTTAATTGAAGTCGAAAAATATTTTGGTGTCATGGTAGAGGTTATAGTTTGGCCATTTTGACCAGAAGGTCATATCATGAAAATAGTGTACAAGAATACGTGTTTTAGTGGGACATAATATATCTACATGAAGGTGGACTTGTCTAGGTCTTACATATGAAATTTGTTGGAAGAAAAAGTCTAGTGCTGTGCCCCAAATATCCAAGTCACAGTAAGAGACGCCAAAAGATCTAAAATAGAAAGTGGGAGTTCAAGATGTGACAATTAATGCTAAAAATAAAATAAAATGAAGAATATCAAGTTAAAGCATGAAATAAGATTAATTAAGGAATCCAATAATATAATTTAGGGTCACAGTTCTAGAGAGAAAATAGTCTCCTAGATGGATACAGTTTAAGGAACAATCAAATCACTATTCAAATTAGAAACGGTTAGTAGGTCACGAGGGAAGGTCGAGTAAGTCAAGGTTGGAATACTGTCGTATAGCTTGGTAGATGACTAACAACACTTGTGTATATACTACTATCATAGTCATGAGTGACATGGCATTTTGTATGGAATACTTCTAACTTATTAGGGCTACCTTGGTGGCCTACCTTTTAAAATTTTACCTCAAGTTCCCCTCCAAAGTTTCTTAATAAAAACTTTCAGAAATAAATCTACCATAATTTGTATTCACTCTAAGCCGTCCAACTAAATCATGACTTAAGATTTAAATCCCTTCCATAATCTCGAAGTAAACCTTTATCACGTTACTACTAACTTTTCCAAAATTAATATATTCAATCCAACTTTTAAGCTCAAGAGTTCATCAATCATGAATCTATATAAAAATAAACTTCCATAACAAATCATAACTTTAAAACTCTAAAAATTGAATTAACCTTCTAGATAAACTCTTAGCATATTATAAAGCAATCTAAAATTTACAGCTCAATATTTTAACGCACTCACCAACCATAACTTCTACTTCTAAGTCATGCAAACATAATCACAACTTTTTAAACCCAAAATTTAAATAGTTTTGTAAATCTTCAATCAAAGGACACGATTTTAAATTTGAAATTTTCCTTAAAAAATTGTTTTCATATCTTCCAAATATTTTAACCAAAATTTTAATATCATTACTTCCACTTAAAATTTGAATCCTATTAACATATTAAGTGCAACCTGTACGACTTAATTTAAATAATTCATACTGCCACTTTTACAATCTTAAGATCATTTCCAAACCAACTTTATATCCGCTCAAAGATGTATAACTATAATCCAATGATTCATGATATCAAACCTAAAAATCAACTCAATTTCTTAAATCAGTTGTATATAGGTTCTAACTATTTTTCTGCAGTATCAAATAAGATTCTATCAATCCTCCGGTGATTACTACTTAGAAATCTCAAGGTTAAACTTTCTTTGGTAATATCCCAACTTAGAAACTGCTAACCATTGAATCACACTTTCAGAAAATGCCTTTTATAACTTAGTTAAGGTCTCCGTGTATTCCAATTACCAATGTAATCCTTCTAGCCATGTGGTTGAACAATAAGTATATAGTAGTGTAGTTATCTTTCTAACCATGTTTAAGCACAAGAGGATAGGGTGTTGGTAGAAAGAGTTCAAGCAAGATGCAAAAATCAAGGGAGGCAACGAGAGTTCAGAATTTGGAAACCAAGGAAGGTGATCAAGTATGTGGATGAGATTCCTAGACTCTAATCCTATATTGCAGGCTCACATCGGTACAGTAACGTAACCGAAGTGATAAAATTGACCTGCGTGGGCCACCACAAAAACATGTAACGCCCAAGTCCCGAAATACGTAGGACTAGGTACATAGACATGCCACCTGTATACATACGAAGTATACTCCAATATATAAAAACCTCGTATGGATACATAAGCTGTAAAATGCAGTAAATCAAGAGTAATCTAATCTCATCCACGAAATATCAGAATAAAAGAGGTCATATAATGATAATAAATTGTCATTGATACATATAGTTGGGCGGAGACAAATCCACTACCAACTATGAAAAGAAATACAATATATACAAAAGAATAATTTTGGCTAGCGAAGCGAAGACGATCCAAGTGCAATCATCCTCAAAGAAATAGAGATGGTCACAGCTAGAGCTAGAGCACCTGCGAGAGACAAGAACACACCTGGAGAGATAACCAGGTCCTCAGAGGGACGTAACAAGACACATAATATCATGCCATATAAACTAAATAAATATTGCTCAAATAAATAAGTCAATTGAATTATAACGTGGTCCAACACGCACCTACTGAACTAGCGTACCATTCCCCCAACCAAGCAAGGACAGAAGATGGTAAACTAATTCACGGTGACGTATATTTCCATGCTATGAATCCAATATGGTATCCGGACCCCAACAAGGTTCAATACCTTCTCATCGAAGTAGTAAGTCACACCTACAACCAAACAAGGACAAGATGAGACGAACTAATTCGCGATAAGTTATTGTTCCAAGCCACGGTCAGGTACAAGTACCCAAACCAGGAGTACTCATATCTAACGGATAAGGTAGCCTAACCGTTCTAAGTGAATACAGTTTTAAGAACAGTTCAAGGTCGCATGACTACCGGGTCAAGTCAAGAAAATACCAATGCAGTACCTCAGTAGCGAGTCACAACACCATATACTATTCCTCAGTATCGAGCGAGTCTATAGTATATAGTCTACCTATCATTCCTCAGTAGCGAGCGAGTCTACGATGGATAGGGTGGTAGTCAACTTCCAATCATGTTCTTCCTGCCCAATGCCAACTCATAACTGCTAAGTCTTCTAGCATGCAATTCTATTAGCAGTTATTTTCTAACGCACGGCTTATACGTACTGGTGGCCAGCCAATCACGCATGTCCGAGTCCTATATGTGACTCACAACAACGTGGTATAATTGTGTCAAGGCCTATGAATGCAACACACAAGGTGGTCCCTTAAATCTAGGTTTAATGTGTAAGAAAAATAATACATAGCAGGAAACATAAATGAACAGTAAGTTCAAACAGGTTATGCCATGTATCACAGTTTATTTTACATAAAGAAAATAATAAATAATGCATGAAATATGAGCTAAATAAATAAATAGCAAATGGCAAGGTGTCTTGCCTTAGGGTGGTGCGAGATGTAGCAAAATCCAACAGTCAGAATCGTCAACACGAAAGTCAAAATCTACAAGGATCTCCGGATGCTGAAACAAACATCATGAACGAGTTTGGAATAAAAGATATGCCTAGGAAATGCCTGTCTAAAAGTCAAATTCTGGAACAGGGGCAAAATCGTAATTTCGGGTCAAAATGATGTCCGCCGTTGGACCCGTTTTGTACCGAAATGCGTGCAAGTACCTACGGTCTCCAAAGTCATCAAACTATATGTCTACGGGTCCGGTTTGAGGAGACGAACTCAACGGTATGTCCAGTTTTGGATTCCGATGAGCCGTGCACAAATTTGCCCGTTAGAGCGGGTCGCGGGCCCGTCAAATAGGCGTTCCACTTGACCTTCTCAGAATCGGACCAAGCTTGGCATACAAGGCCAGAAAAATGATACGGTTCTGCTGGCATAAGTTTCGTCTCGATACGACGAACGTACACGAAGTTATGGCCAAGTTCGCAAAAGGTCGATACGGGGGTATCTCAACGGATACGCACTGATTTCATCGCGCACATGCAACGAAATTGAGTTCCGTAAGTTCCCACACGTCGACAACAACCATACGCGCCTTTCGATGTATATAGTGCACGACGACGTCGCCCAGTTTGTCGGGGCGCACGCCGTATCGATGAAAATTGTTGAAATTCACTATTTAAAACCAAATTTTTTTCTAAACTTTGAGACTGAATTATCGATGATTTACTCCATGAAAATTCAAAATATCAGTGGGGTATCCATCTGGTTTAGGTTGTTAATAACCCTACTAAACCATATTTTTTAAAGTGTCAAAGGATCGACAGGTGACTGCCTTCCAAAATAGTGTCTGTGCTGATTTCATACCATGTCACAATTTTTCGAAACTGGAGTTTTTCAAAGATTTAGGCAATAATTTACTTGAGAATTCGAAGTCTTCATACTAAACTAAATTACATGGATCTAAAGAGGGTTAATTGGTCTTCCTGTAGGATTAATTAGATCAAAATTTGATTGCTTATAGGGTGAGAAGCATGGGGCCAAACTTGAATTCCTGAAAGTTCGTTACTGACTGAGAACAGGGGAACACCTCTGTTCGTGGCCCTCTCCGGCGATCACCGGCGATGGCGGCCGGTCGTCGGCGGCAGGATGGCGGCGTCGGAGTGTGCGGGTCACGCTGGAGTCGTTCCTCGAGGTCGGCGAGGTAGTTGCTAGGGTTTTCGGGGGTGGAGTCTCATGCGCGGCGTACTTATATAGTTTTTGTGCTATATATCAATCGGCTTGGGGAAGGGTTTATAGGCTAGCTGACTGCTCAGGCCAATTATGGTGGTTGTGGGCTTCATCTATATATGTAAAATTTACAGGCCAATATGCTCTGGCAATATACTTTACATACAACCTACGAGCACTGTGGGCTGGGCATCATCTACTGTTCCCTTCGGGGAGCAGTGGACTGATATTATTTTTTTATTTTTTTACTACAAATACTCTTTTAAAATAAAACAAAGATATAAATTTATTTATATCTAAATTCTAGTCTAACCACATAATTCATGAAAATACATTCATATATATATATAAATTTCTAAAATACCTTGGTAGCATTTATTTACTCTATATATAAAAACTTACTTAATATTGAAACCCTAATCATCATTAAACCAAATATAATTTCCAATTATTTCTACAATAGTAAATAATACAAAAAAAGAAAATTATAAACACGTATAAAATATTTCTTAAAATAATTGAATATTGCGACGAGTAAATTCAGAGGAGCACGACGCTAGTCATGGCACACGATACCACTCGTCATACCACATTGTCTAGTCAATGAGCGTAACAAAATATAAATACGACTAAGACTTTATTTATAAATATATATCAATTAAATAAAAAATTTCAAGCAATATAGAATAATAATAAAATCTTTTGAAAATACTGGGGGTTTACAGAATTGGATTCTCTTAATAAATATGGAATGTTCGGACCTATAGTACAAACACCAAAAGATGTTAGACCGGTGGATTACAAGTGGGTGTTTGTAAGAAAGTGAAATAAAAAGAATAAAATCGCTCGATTTACAGGATTAGCGGTACAAGGATTTTTTCAGAGACACTGAATTGATTACGAAGAGACGTATTCTCCCGTAATGGATGCAACAACGTTCTGTTATTTTATAAGTCTGACACTTGAAAGAAAGCTGGACATGAGACTTATGGACATTGTAACAACCTATCTATATGTGGTATCCAGCTCAATAGCTAAGAACATGCATTCCATAAAGCTGGGACGTTTATTGTACGATTTGAAATAATCTGGAGGGATGTTGTACAACCGTCTTAGTGAATATATAAAAAGAGAGGGATATGAGCATGCATCTTCATAAAGAAATCTAAGGAGGATTTTGCTATAGTTGCAGTATATGTGATGACATAAACTTGATTGGGACAAGATATGAAATAAATGAGACTGCAAACTATATGAAAAAGGAGTTCGAGATGAAAGATCTCGGAGACAAGAAATATTGTCTCGTATTATAAATTAAGTATTGCACTAATAAAATTTTAGTGCATCAATCCAAATACACAAAAAAAAAAAATTGAAACAGTTCAATATGGATAAAGCTCATCCCTTTAGCACTCCAATAGTTGTTCGATCTTTAGATGTCAATAAAGATCCATATCGTCCTAAGGACGACAATAAAATGGTGCTATGACCCGAAGTACCGTACCTTAGTGCCATTGGGACATTAATGTATCTATCATAATATACAAGGCCTGACATATCATTCTATGTCAATCTATTGGCTAGATATAGTTCGACGCCAACTCGCATACTGGAATGGCATTAACCGTGTGATGAGATATCTTCGTGGAACAACCGACATGGGATTATTTTATACTTGTGGTTTATTTGACATCGTGAATCTAGTTGGTTTTGCATATTCAAGTTATTTATCTGATCCCCATAAAGGTAGTTCACAAACTGAATATGTGTTTCTTAATAGCAATGCAACTATTTCTTGACGTTCAACAAAACAGACAATGGTTGCTACCTGCTCAAATCACTCAGAAATATATTGGCTCTCCATGAAACAAGTACGGAATGTTTTTGGCTGAGATCGTTGATTCAACACATCGTATCTCCTGTCACCTTTCTCCTATCACAGATACTCCAACTGTTATTCATGAGGATAATGCAGCATGTATTGCACAAATTCAAGGTGGATTCATTAAAGGAGACAGGACCAAACACATCTCACCAAAGTTTTTCTATACTCATGAGTTTCAGAAGAACTTTGATATTGACGTCTAACAAGTTCGCTCAAGTGATAATCTTGCAGACTTGTTCACCAAATCGTTGTCAAAGTCAACTTTTCAGAAACTAGTTCATGGTATTGGAATACGATGTCTTCATTAGCTGACTATTCAGGATTGACATCGTCAGGGGGAGTGATTGTTTTTAGGAGAAGATACATTTTGTAAGGACTATAATGCGTTGTACTCTTTTTTCTTAGTCATGGATTTTTTTTTCCATTAGATTTTTCCTACAAGGTTTTAATGAGGCAACATTAAGCGTGTCCAACACCTATCTAAGTTATCATAAAGATTGTTCTTTTTTTGTTTCGCACAGGTTTTCTCCTAATGGATTTTTTTTGGCAAAGTTTTAATGAGGCAATAGGCTTAGAGATTGTGGTCATCCAAAGGGGGAGTGTTATAACGTGGGTTACTAAAGGGTTGGATTTCCACTTTGTATATTCATCCCACATCGGTTAGAAATTAGTATTACACCTCCATTGGTTTGTATAAATAAGATCTTTGCTTCCCACTATGTGATTATACCAATAAGAGATATTCTTTCCTATTTTCTTTTCCTTCTTCCACGTTTATTCAAACATGAGTATATTTTTGAGTGTTTCCATTATGTATGCTCTTGAAAACGATTCCATTCTTTTCATGTCCTTCCACCACGTGTCACTTTTTTTTATTGACCGAAGAAAATATGGAAGAAGGTTAAAAAAATACATGAACAGAATAGGAAAAGATCACACGTGATGGAGGGACACGAAGAAATAGGATTTTGGGATTCAGATTGAGTATATTGTTGGGTACTGGCGCGCAAGCAAGGAGGATAAATATGCCCGGACAAATGAGAAGAGGTCACGGGAAAGGCTTTCCGAGACAACACTACAAAGGAAAGATTCCAAGCTAGAGGTAGAGAGGAGAGATGATATAACTAGGAAAAGGTACTTCTCCATTTCTCAAAGAGAGTGAGGCTGAGGCGCATCTACATCTGACCTGACATTGATGCATGCATGTGTAAATACCATATATGCATACGACACTAGTAACCCTGCAGTGCAGAGCCTTCCAATATATATATCTATATCTCTGATGTGATCCGTATCACCACATCAAAGTGACATATCAACTAACAACATTTCCCATGCACCTTGCTATTTGGATTCCATGGAAGGACACTGTCAGGTGACAGGCCATATTTGTTCCCAAAAAGTTTTATGTAACATCCTACATTTCAAACAAATTTATTGCTAACCATAATGTTCAATGAAGGTGCTGGGCTGGCCCTGGCCCATAACGACCAGAACAACCGTCCAGAATCCACGAGCAAGAAAGGTCTTAAAACTTTTTTTGTATATATATATATATATATATATATATATATATATATATACTTATAGTATATTAAATATTAGGGTTCATATAATGAAAATAGAAATTTATTTATTTATTTATTGAGATGTCCGACAATACGTACGAGACTTTGTGCACGCTATATTGCATGTCTGTTAGGTCCACTGTCCCCAACTCCCATCAAATAAATGGAAGAAATAATACGCCTCCGTGTCTCGATCCACTGATCTTTTACCACCCAGCTGGGATCTTATACCTCTCGTCGATAACCACAAGAGCCATTCGAGTTCAGTAAGTTACTTAGTTTATTTGGTTTTGACTTATATCTAATATGTAAAAGGTCATGGGTTTAAGATCTAGTAGAAGCTTTTTTTTTTTTAGTTTCAGATTTTTTTAAATAAAAATGGGTACCATTTTAAATTTTACGCTGGTCCCGAAAAACTGTGGACCGGCCCTGTGGGGTGCTGAAATAAGACAATTAAAGATGTAATAATCTTGATCTTTATTATAAATTATGGTGTAGTAGTAGGATCTTTAACCGAAAATAATACTAGCAAAATATCTATATGTTGATATTATTTATAATATAGTTTTAAAAAAAAAATTAGTTAAGTACTTTAGTTCGGAAAATATAAGTTGTAAACATTTTTTCCTTTCTATTTCCTTACTAGTAATTATTTATTCAAATCTTTCTACAGAAGTCATAATATAAAATAATTCTCAAATCTTAGCTTATATTTGGATAATATAAAATCAAGTTTCTAAACAGATTTTATAATATTTAAATTAGTTAATAAAACATATTATGTATAGGCTAACAATTTGATGAGGTTGTAACTTATGACATTAGATAAAGTAGCACTTCTCTAAATTTTCGAAAAATTCTCAAAAGATTGTGGAACTCGGTGACTCCCAGTCTCGGTTCGAGGTATGGAAGAACAGTCTGGACGTCATGAAGCATCAATGGAGGTTACGGCAAAGGCGACGGAGAATCAGTGGCCGAACAAGAACTCGAAATAGAGGCAAAACAGCAACGATGGTATACCATAGCATACCGACGTATACCGATATTTTGGAATTTCGTTCTTGAACCTATTTTGAAGTTCTGGCAGTACATCGTGGTCTACTATCTATCGGAATTAAATTCTGACATGGGCCCAAGTCAGCATGTGTTTTGATCGTGTGATCTAATCTAGATGGCCAGATTATTGTGGACTAATTTAGGTTTTTTTTTAACCCTAAATTAGGATTTTCATAACCTATATATAGAGAGATTAAGGGGAATTACTAAGAAGCTCACTAGAGAGATTCAAGGGGGCAAGTTCACATAATCTAAGAAAAATTTTGTACTTAGCTCTCAGGGCTCGCCTTTGGAGATAGACTGAAGTGAAGATTTGTTCGATGAGTTGTCTACTTCGTTCAGGGAGATCAACATCACAAGGTTGGATGAGTACTGATTTCAATTGTAATCTTCTTCTTCGTTCTTGAGATTGGTGAGGGGTTGAACTTAGGGCTAAAGGGTTCAATGTATTTATAATCAATCTTGTATATATTAGTGAAATATATAGATATATAGATTTATAATTTGTCCAGGTGACATAGTCATAGAACATATATTGTGTTAATTTGATCTATCTTGGTGCTTGTGCAAGACAAAGATTTGTTATCTTCGGATGGTTGGTGTCGTTTCTACAACATTTTTAGGCTAACAACTACTTCCGATTATATTATACTAGTTATATCCGTTCCTCCAGTACCCCTTGATAATTTAATTTATAAAATTATTTTTTACTATATTATTTAATAATATTATTATGAAAATTGAATTATCGTGACAATCATTTAGATGACATATACAATTGTTAGAAGGAAAAAACCACTCTATTTTAGTTGTGACACTTCTTATTTTGTCGAAAGATCACACTTTTTTGTTATACCAATAGTATTTAGTGTCAAGTGTATGGACTATCAGCCAAAGTCCAAACCCAAAACTCCATAAGCCCACTTTTAATTGAAATGATCTTATTTCATAAATTACACAATTGTTAAATGCGGATAAAACAAAAATGCGAAGCAACTTTGGACTAAAGCCAACAACAAAAGCCGAGGCCGGAGCCCAAGTATAACACAAGCATTAATCATCAAATTATGGTAAAATAGTAAGATCAAGCTCCATCGAATCCGTACAACTAAAAGGAAAATATAAGATTCCCAGTTCTGTTTGTTCTTCGTTCTTTATTATTATTTTTTTTTTTCTGTTTTTGACGTTGCTCAAAATAACGTTCTAAACTTTTTGTGCACACTGTCTCACAACTTTTTTCATAAATTGTTTTGATTCACTAATTTTCTACGATCCAGCCAGAACTTTTATGCCTCTTCCGCAGACCACAAGAATCACTCGGTTTGGCGACTCCCATCTTTGTTTGATTCCTTGTTGCAGACAATCTAGGAGCATCGTCTCCCTTCGGTCTATTGGTGGCTTGAGGTTTGGGAGCATCATCTCCCTTTGGTCTATCAGTGGCTTGGAAGTTGGATCGTCGTCTTCCTTGTTTCTTGTCGCAAAGAGTCTCGGTATAGTGGCAGAGACATTAACAAGGTACAATACAAATCTTCTATTACACACATTTTAAACAAATTTTATAAAGGTAATTTTAATTGCCCAAAGCTCACATAGTCATTAGAAGATTTGGGGGTCCAATATGTACACCCCGTGTGTCATGAATATTTATGTTTGATTGGTTTTGATGTGGTATTTTTCAGCTTAAAGTTTTAGCCCTAAGCTTGGGTGGCAGACTGCTATGCGTATGGCTGGGCCGGTTAGAAATGCCCGTTTGTGGGCTTGGCCTGGCACGTCAGGAACACGACAATCAGCGCCCTAGAAAGAAAAAAAAGCCCCAAAAGTCATTGATCATTGTGCTTCAAACGTCTTTGGAAGCCTTTGAGTAATGTAACAATATGCGACATGAAATGTGATGCTGCTATGTGTAAATCAATTCTCTTATCTTTTACATGGGGATGGAAAATTAAAAAAAATTCTTAGATTTTCTTTTGTCTATGGTAAAATAAGAAAAGCATTCAGGGCCGGTCTGAGAATTCTCGAAGCCTAGGACGGAATTTGAAAGTGAGGCCACTTGAACGGATATATGGAAAACAATCGGTTTTTTTGAACGAATTTATGGGTTTTTTTAATCTTGGATACGAATTTTATCAATCATTTTAACAAATAAAAAGATGATAAAAAAGGTAACTAGTTGATTAAACTTTCTGGCATTTTTTCTAACCGTCAAAGCAAATAAAAACAAGATCATTTGGAAAAAAAAGAGGACAAGATAACTATTAAAATAGTAAAAGACATTTGAAAAAAATAAGTAAATTAGTTAGTCTCGTAGTAATAGCTCTCTCAATGCATTCTTGATATATGATTCAAACCATATATATTACCATTTTGGTTACCAAAGCTTACTATGTATAAGTGGGTGTAGTCCATCTTTGGATCGCTTTCCTTACTAAAGTCATTATTACGGAGTTCTAATTAAGTGAGTCTACATCTTGTTTGGGCAGTGGGTCTAGAACATGTTTGAGCCTTCACATTCAAGGGCTGGTTAGGCTAGTAAGTAACCTTGGGACCTGTTCGGGGGCCTTGCCTATTGAGAAGCCTAGGACGGGTCGTCCAGCTCGCCTACCCTCTAGACAGGCCCTGAAGGCATTCAATAAATTATAACGCAACAGTCCTAAAATACGCAGGACCAAGATATGTAACCATGCCAGCTACGTATCAAGTGGACTCCAGCCCAACTCGAATTCGTATACGCTGTCTAAGTTAGGTAGTTATATAACTATGATAAATCTATATCTCAATCCACGGAGGATAATTCCTTCGTAAGACCAAGTGTACTAATGTTGGTAAGGTATTAACACACTGGATCCCACAGACAAACAAGAATAGACAATATATACTAAAATGGACCAAACTCTATTACAATTATCTAAACAAGCTTATAACAAAAAGTAAAGCTTACAAAACTAGGCCATGTCAGCAGAATAAAATGACGAAAAAATGAGTATAATGCTGGAGGAATATAATGAAGATATCATCCAAATATGTACCTGAGTCGAACACAGCAACACCATCTGGATCAGCAAAATATTTATACAGAAGCGATTACCTGGAGAGATCACCTGGTCCTCAGGGGACATAGCAAGGTACATAATATATATACAAAGTAACAGTAAATAGAATATGTAATATGAAACGTAACTACCATAGTCATATAAGTACACATATGCAATTGAGGACAATCCTAATACCAGGTCCAACCAAACCGACAATCACTCATAGCACCACGTCGTGATACCAATAAGTGAACACGAAACAACTCCAAGCTCTGCTGCAGAGACCCTAGCACATAAAAATAATCAAACCCCAAATAAGGAAACATGGTCACGAGTCACGATGGCCGGATACTTCGGTAGAGTCCTCCCCACCCCATTTTCTAGAACCATCGAGTCAAGTCAAGTATGAATCATGTACAAGTAACAAGTCATGCAAGCTAGTACTACATGCTATCACAGAGTACATAGCCACGAGTACCTCATGTCTGACTCTGTATCATATCATCATCATCCAACGTGTCTGTGTCCTGTCGTCCATCGTGTCAATGGACACGAATTTAACATATCGTCATGTCTAGTGTCGATACTCGATATTCATAGTTAGACATTGTAACTCCTCTTCCCAAAATTTTGTGATATATTTTTTATTTTTATTTGATCAGTTTACATTTAATTTTTCTATGATCATAGGAGTTGTGACTAAGCCCACAGGTGATTTATGACCATCTTGTGGTCACATGATCTCTAGATAGGGTTTATAAGCATGCTATAGCTATATTATATTTTTCTATAAATTTTAGACATTTTTAGATATTTATTTATTAAAGATATATTTATTTTATTGACTTTCATGAATTACTATAAGGTCATTTGGGACTATTTGAGACAAGTTATTTTTATTTAGGTTCTAGAGGTTAAAAATATTTTCTAGAATATTTTAGAATTTTTCTAGATTTTTTTAGAATTTTTGGGATTTTTTATATAATTAAAACGTATAGAAATTATATTTTATAGGCTTTGGGAATTTACTGTGAGGTCACATGATGATATTTTGTGTTAAAAATATTTTATTTAGATTCTAGACACTTAGAAATATTTTCTAGAATTTTCTAGAATATTTTTGAATTTTTCTGTAATTTATTTTGATTTATTTGGACTTAAAATAATTTTAAATGATTTTCTGAATTAAATAATTAATTACCCAATAATTCACCTAGGGGGGCCCACCTGTCGGCGCCCAGGCTGAACCGCCTCTCTCTCTCTCTCTCCTATATATATACTATTATATTCGAAACCCTAATAAAAATTCAGCCGCCTTTTTGAGAGAGAGTTCTAGTAGAGATCTCGACTTCCCGAAGCGATTTCTGCCAACTCCGACGTGCTTTTCGTGTGCCATTTTTTTGTTGGATTCATATCGAGATAATATTTCTGAGTATGTAATTTATTTTCGTATATATTATTCCTAAATTTTTGGAAAATTCGTAGAGTGTCGGTTGTCGAAAACTTGACACGTTTCGGTGTTTTTGAGATTCCGGGAGAATTAGAAATCGAAATCATGAACCGTTTAAAGTTTTGGAAAGCTAACACAGAGATCTACAACATATATTTTTTCCAAAAATTAATTCGTTCATCTAGTATTTTAGTTATTCTGTTGAACTCAGAATTGATCACTGTTTCGATTGATCACCGTTTTGGTCACGATTAGCCATAACGGCGATATCTTTTGACCAAAGTATGATTTTGTGGCACGATTGATTCCAGCGTACTCGTGGCACTGAAATTTATCAAGTTACACTTTTAAAATCTAGAGTTCACAGCGTTTGAGTAAATAGTCAACGACATGCCTCGATTTGCGTGCCATAGTTTCCAAAATTGGAAACACGACTTTTAATGGCCAAACTTGCATGTTTAGATTATATTCAGATTATTATTAGGTTAAATTAGGTTTTTAAGTAAATTATTTTAGAATTAATTATTATTAGATTAGTAATCCAAGTAGCCACTATTCCATGAATTTAGAACTAGAATATTAGAATTGATTTATAGTTTTCGTGCACGGTTCATAGTGCGATATATGTTATAGGTTGACAGCTCCTAGATCGGCATCCCCTCATCCTCAACTTGTGACTACGGTTTGTGCAAGGACCACAGGCAAGTATACCTTGCCTCCCTCTACAGTTTATTTTCTTGCTTATAGTACACCTGTTTTAGTATGTTATCTTTAGTTACCTTAGTTGCTATAAATTTATATGATACTGCATTTACCAGTTTATTGTCTTGCTTGTATATCAGTATTTCATGACTTGATAGTGTAGTTATACCGGGCTTGTTCACGTTATGGTTCATACTAGAAGTTGTCCTTACCTGTGTCATGGCTGAGTTGTACCGTGTCGTCACCTGTATCTTGACTGAGTCGTGTCTACAAGTACGTGTAATTGAACTGCTATTTTCTTGTTTTGGTTGCTTATAACCTGCGAGTGCACACACGGGACGAGGGTTGTCCGTTGCACCTGCGAGTCCACACAGGGGCGAGGGTGACTTGTTTTGAACTGACTTACGAGTCCACTTCGGGGCAAGGTTGGTATTCTATTGATCTCTTGTTTACTTGTTCTTCCAGCAGTTCATTTATGCATAATTGATCCCGTATCCGTGTTCATAGTTACCTGTTATTAGCCACATGTCAGTCTCATGTCTAGTTCCTGTTTATACCCTGTTTATATTATTGCATGATTAAACTGTTAGATAGGCATATTTTATGTATCTTGCTATGTCCCCTGAGGACCTGATGATCTCTTCAGGTAGCTGATTGCCTGGAGTTAGTTAGCGGTTCATGATGGTAGTAATTATACCTGCAGGGATACAGGTATTTGCTTGTGATATTTTTTTATTATCCTCTCGTGCTTTATATTCCATACCATGATATATTCGGCTTAGTTTATAGACTCGTATCATTCTTGGTGTCTAATCGGACATATATGCTAGTGGACTGCAGACCATGAACCATAATTGTTCGTTCTTGTTTTATATTGATTCTTGTGGATTGAGATATAGTTTAGATTAGACATGGTACCCTATTCTGGACAGCTTATACGTACTCGAGTCGGGCTGGAGTCCGCTCGATACGTAGCTGGCTTGCTCACGAGCTCGCGTCCGAAAACCGGGTGCGGGTCGTAACAAATTTTTTTGGTGGCCCATGCAGGTCAGAGCATATCGTATCGGTTACATAATTGTACTGATACGAGCCTGCGACTATGACTAAATCTTTGGAAATCTCAATCCACTATGTCTTGAAAATTCTCCTAGAAATTCTCTACGTCCTTGAAAAACTCCATATTTGCTCTCGAATATACTTTCTTGCTTTCCGTACCATTGATTCTCGTCCCTTCCTATTTTGGGATGACGAATGATCGTGCTGTCTAGAATTCACCAGAGATTCTTAAGTTATAGTATAATATTGCTTGATTTTGAATATTTGGTTGTTTGATAGATATGTGAGGATATAGATGTTATATGTCTTAGATATCTAAGGATAATGACTCTAGCAACTTGATGGAAGGTTATAAAGTTTTAGTGATATACCCTTGAGGGAGTAGCGTGACCAAAGTCGGTAGAAGTCATCGAGCTTTCATAATTACAAATGGCTAGGAGAAGGATATAAACTATTTTGAAGAGATTAAGGTAGTAGTAGACTTTGAATTTTAAGGGATAGTTATGAATTAGAATTTCGAGGACAAAACAATTTTTAAGGTGGGTAGATTTGTAACTCCTCTTCCCAAAATTTTGTGATATATTTTTTATTTTTCATTTGATTAGTTTACATTTAATTTTTCTATGATCATAGGGGTTGTGACTAAGCCCACAGGTGATTTATGACTATCTTGTGGTCACATGATCTCTAGATAGGGTTTATAAGCATGTTATAGCTATATTATATTTTCCTATAATTTTTAGACATTTTTAGATATTTATTTATTAAAGATATATTTATTTTATTGACTTTCATGAATTACTATAAGGTCATTTGGGACTATTTTGAGACAAGTTATTTTTATTTAGGTTCTAGGAGGTTAAAAATTTTCTAGAATATTTTAGAATTTTTTTGGATTTTTGGGAATTTTTATATTATTAAAACCTATAGAAATTATATTTTATAGGCTTTGGAATTTACTGTGAGGTCACATGATGATACTTTGTGTTAAAAATATTTTATTTAGATTTTAGACACTTAGAAATATTTTCTATAATTTTTCTGGATTTTTCTACAATTTATTTTGATTTATTTGGACTTAAAATAATTTTTAAATAATTTTCTGAATTAAATAATTAATTACTCAATAATTCACCCAGGGGGCCCACCTGTCGGCGCCCAGGCTGAACTGCCTCTCTCTCTCCATATATATCTATTATATTCGAAACCCTAATAAAAATTCAGCCGCCTTTTTGAGAGAGAGTTCTAGTAGAGATCTCGACTTCCCGAAGCGATTTCCGCCAACTCCGACGTGCTTTTCGTGCGTCATTTTTTTTTTGGATTCGTATCGTGGTAAGATTTCTGAATATGTAATTTATTTTCATATATATTATTCCTAAATTTCTGAAAAATTCGTAGAGTGTCGGCTGTCCGAAACTTGACACGTTTAAGTGTTTTCAAGATTCCGGGAGAACCAGAAATCGAAATCACGAACCGTTTGAAGTTTCGGAAAACATTGAGCTATACATATATTTTTTCTAGAAATTAATTTGTTTATTTAGTATTTTAGTTATTCTGTTGAACTCAGAATTGATCTGTTGATCACCGTTTTGGTCATGATTAGCCATAACGGCGATATCTTTTGACCAAAGCATGATTTTGTGGCACGATTAATTCCAGCACACTTGTGGTGCTAAAATCTACCAAGGTGAACTTTCAAAATCTAGAGTTCATAGCATTTGACTAAATAGTCACGGTACGCCTCGATTTGCGTGCCATGGTTCCCAAAATTGAAAACACGACTTTTGATGGCCAAACTTGCATGTTTAGATTATATTCAGATTATTATTAGGTTAAATTAGGTTTTAAAGTAAATTATTCTAGAATTAATTACTATTTAGTTAA
Organism: Iris pallida; assembly: GCA_029216955.1. Taxonomy (NCBI): domain Eukaryota; kingdom Viridiplantae; phylum Streptophyta; class Magnoliopsida; order Asparagales; family Iridaceae; genus Iris; species Iris pallida. The sequence goes on along the minus strand of JANAVB010033012.1, from coordinate 7,252,976 downwards.
CCCAACTAGCCACTATTTCATGAATTTAAAACTAGAATATTAGAATTGATTTATTTTCGTGCACGGTTCATAGTGCGATATGTGTTATAGGTTGACAGCTCTTAGATTGGCATCCCCTCATCCTCGAATTGTGACTACGAATTTTATGGTTTTTTTTTTTAATCTTGGATACGAATTTTATTAATCATTTTAACAAATAAAAAGATGATAAAAAGGTAACTAGTTGATTAAACTTCCTGTCATTTTTTTTCTAACTGTCAAAGCAAATAAAAACAAGATCATTTGGGAAAAAAAAAGGACAAGATAACTATTAAAATAGTAAAAGACATTTGAAAAAAAAAGTAAATTAGTTGGTCTCGTGGTCTCGTAGTAATAGCTCTCTCAATGCATTCTTGATCTATGATTCAAACCATATAATTACCATTTTGGTTACCAAAGCTTACTATGTATAAGTGGGTGTAGTCCATCTTTGGACCGCTTTCCTTACTAAAGTCATTATTACGGAGTTCTAATTAAGTGAGTCTACATCATGTTTGGGCAGTTGGTCTAGAACATGTTTGAGCCTTCACATTCAAGGGCTGGTTAGGCTAGTAAGTAACCTTGGGCCCTGTTCAGGGGCCTTGCCTATTGAGGGGCCTAGGACGGGTCGTCCAGCTCGCCCACCCTCTGGAAAGGCCCTGAAAGCATTCAATAAATTATAACGCTCCAGTCCCAAAATACACAGGACCAGGATACATAACCATGCCAGCTACGTATCAAGTGGACTCTAGCCCAACTCGAATACGTATACGCTGTCTAAGTTAGGTAGTTATATCACTATGATAAATCTATATCTCAATCTACAGAGGATAATTCCTTCGTAAGACCAAGTGTACTAATGTTGGTAAGGTATTAACACACTGGATCCCACAGATAAACAAAAATAGACAATATATAATAAAATGGACCAAACTCTATTACAATTATTTAAACAAGCTTATAACAAAAAGTAAAGCTTACAAAACTAGGCCATGTCAGCAGAATAAAATGACAAAAAAATGACTATAATGTTGGAGGAATATAATGAAGATATCATCCAAATATGTACCTGAGTCGAACACGGCAACACCATTGGATCAGCAAAATATTTCTGCAGAAGCGATTACCTGGAGAGATCACTTGGTCCTCAGGGGACATAGCAAGGTACATAATATATATACAAAGTAACAGTAAATATAATATGTAATATGAAACGTAACTACCATAGTCATCAAAGTACACATATGCAATTGAGGACAATCCTAATACCAGGTCCAGCCAAACCGGCAATCACTCATGGCACCATGTCGTGATACCAATAAGTGAACACGAAACAACTCCAAGCTCTGCTACAGAGACCCTAGCATACAAAAATAATCAAACCCCAAATAAGGAAACATGGTCACGAGTCACGACGGCCGAATACTTCGGTAGAGTCCTCCCCACCCCATTTTCTAGAACCATCGAGTCAAGTCAAGTATGAATCATGTACAAGTAACAAGTCACGCAAGCTAGTACTACATGCTATCACAGAGTCCATAGCCATGAGTACCTCATGTCTGACTCTGATCATATCATCATCATCCAACGTGTCTGTGTCCTGTGGTCCATCGTATCAATGGATACGAATTAAATATATCGTCATGTCTAGTGTCGATACTCGATATCCATAATTAGACATCGACACCCGAATACTAATTGGACGCTAAGTACCAACTATTCTAACGTCATGATATATATTAAGATAGAAACAAGAGAACAAAGTTAAGAAATGAACATGTACTGAAAAGTTGGCAATGTACACTTGCATGGAACCTCGGGTACAACAATAGTCCGGCTCCAATAATCACAATTGAAGCGTCATGAACTCCTAAAATATAACAAAACTACCAATCAACTAGGGTTCTATGGTGTCACGCCCCGATTCGGAAAATCTTTCGTCCTCGCTTCGATTCACACCAAATCGTTCGTCCTCGCTAAGGTGTGGTGTCGTACAAGTCTGGTGTTGCACTTGTACAAGACAAGAACGTGCACTATTATATCATTTAGAAATATTTGAAACCTAGCCACATTTTAAAAATATTGAGAACACAATATAGGAAGAAGTAATACTCATTTTATTGATAATTGTAGTCAGAATACGACTTTTCTTGATACTACTTAAAATGCATCTTCGGCTACATTGATTCATCAAAAGAAGTACAACTGATAGGCTGCCATGAAATAACTTTTTGTTCCATATATCATGCCCCTTTAGTACTTTAAAATATAAGCATTAATCTTTGAAAACTCCATAATATTTTGTGCGTCTTTAGGGAAAACAACTTGAAAGTAGTAGCAATTCAGAAAGCCTTAATTCCGTCGTGCGCCCGAGCCTTCTCCAGTACCTGTGGAGGAGGGGTCAGCACATTATAACAATGTGCTGGTGAGCCCCGTTGGCCCACTCAGCAAAACCAATATTTTATTAATGACAAGCATTTTAAATCATGAGTTTATTAGGAATAGGCAACGTTCAGAGTAAATCATAATTAAAATAACATGGTATTTCATGAAACCATGTTTATTTTACCATTGGTCGAATCCAGCTTTCCTGCATAAGATACAGGATAATAATAATAATACTTACCACCCCTGCATAAGACAATCGTTAGCATGCATTATGTAACCCCTCTTCCTGGAATTTTGAATTATATTTTATTTATTTATTTGAATTAAATGGTGATTTTTAATATTTTTATAAATAATTACTTAGTTAATTATTACGGTAGATAACTATAGCCATGGCGGAGTTTGGAGTGCAAGGTGATTAGAAATCGTGGCACGAATAGTGCAATGGCGTGCTTTGACTAGAGTATTAGTCCTGGTAGGGAAGGTTGAGCCATAGTAATGTCCTAACTAGAGAAACCAGGCCGAGTTGCGACATAACCCTTATCGATGCTTTATTTATTTAATAATTATATTATTGAGTTTAAGGGGACCCGGTTGTACCGAACTAGTCCAGATTGGACCCAAAGCAAGCCCAAGCCCATGTAATCATGCGGTACGTCCAATGACATCCGTATTGATATTTTGGTATGAGAGCATTGTATTCGTTTAATGAATATTCCTAGGTATTCATAATTTAAATATTATAAATATTATTATTGATATTCAGTGCATTTCGAGATTTTTAGACTGTAAGTAATGGTGTATACACCATTATCGTTTTATTGAATTTCGATATTATTATTATTATTATTTTATTGAGGTTATTATTAAATATATTATTTTATTATTCTTGGTTATATTTATTCTGTTATCAAATAAATATTATTATAAGGTCATATTCATATAAATAGCACTAGGAATAGATGCCAGTAGGATTTACTTGAGTTTTATAGAGGTGTGTATATATATATTATATATTTATATAATATATATATATATATACATATATTTTCTTATTATATTATTATATATATCTAATATTATATATATATATATATAGATATATATATATATATAGAATAGAGAGGAGAGAGAGAGGAGAGAGAGAGAGTTTAAAGAAAGAATAATAAAGAAAAAGGAAACAAAAGGGATGAAACCAACTAGACTTCCCACAGAGGACCCTAGGGACCCAAATGCAAATACTAAGGATATAGGGATTTATATGGGACTAACCTATGGGTTACTGTTCACCAACCCGAGTTGAGTAACAACCCAACCCAGAGTCCCCCACAGTTTCAATCGCGTATATACATATATATAGAACGCGAACAGAGGGGGGAGTTCGATAACCAAAACCATAATCCTACGCGCGCAACCTGGACTGCCGCGCGCGCGGCCGTCGGAGGCCGACCACGGCCGGGCGCGCGAGACAGATGTCGAAAATGACAGCAGTGCAGGCGCGAGAGCGACTTCGTCGCGGGTTCTCGTCGCACACACTCGATAATTTTACGATCCTTCTTCTCTGTACGTGCCTATATATACATCTTGATTCCCTCTAATTACTCTTATGTTGATATGCAAGAGCGGCCCGACAAATCGACTCAAAGTCGATGAGAAATCTGTTCCAAAACAGAGTGTATACCAGTCTCTCGACCCAACTTGGCACGCATTTTTCGAACCGAACATTAGGGAATTTAGGAATCTATTTAATGACAGTCAGACAACCTATAGGGCTTCGATTTCTTTTTTGTAGAATCGATTTCGTCGACTGTGCGTCAGAAATCGATTCCCAATTTAGCGAAAAACATGTTTTAAAATTTAGAAAATTTAGAAATTCTCTCGATACGACGTACGTCCCGCAATCCGGCGACGTGGTCGCGAACTAAAAGCATCGAAAGATGCGTAACGGTTTCGTGGACATGTGGGCTTTGACGAATTCAAATTGGTCGTGTGTGCGCGACGAATTTGATGCGTATCCGTCGAAATTACCGTATCAGTCTCTGTACAAATTCCCCAATTACTTTGTGTATGCTCGTCAGATCGAGACAAACTTGTACCAACAGGACTATCATTTTTTGGTCCGCATGCCAAGTTTAGTGATTCTGAGACAGTTGATTGAATCGCCGTACGTGGGCCCCACGGTCCGATTCAACGGGCAATTTTGCACAGCCCACCGAAATCCAACTCTGGACAACGATTGGGTTCATCAAAAAATGGATCCATAAACATATAGTTTGATGACTTTAGAGACCGTTAACTCTGGCACGCTTTTCGGTGCAAAGCGGATCCAATAGCGGACAACATTTTGACCCAAATTCCGTTTTGCCCCTGTGTCCTGAATTGGACTTAAGGACAGGAAATCCTAGCTAATTTGACTATTCTAAGAACATTGGTAATGTTTATTTTAACTTTCGGGGACTGTTGTACGAGTTTTGACTATTGTGGCATATGAGCGGTTCAGATTATCGGTTACACCAGCACAGGACCATAGGCAAGTACCGTTTATTGTCTGCATTTCGATATTGATTTTTACTATATTTTATGATTGGCCATTGGTTATGTGATTTTTATATTCTATTATAAATTATTGAGTCGGGAATGAGAAGTACCAAGGATGTGTGATCCGACCGTTGACATTGTTTATTTTCATGCAGTAGACCTTGTAGACAGTGTTTATTTTCATGCAGTAGACCTCGTAGATAGTGTTTATTTTCATGCAGTAGACCTCGTAGACATTTTTATTTTATGCAGTAGACCTCGTAGACAGTGTTTATTTTCATACAGTAGACCTCGTAGACATTGTTTTTTTCGTGCAAGTAGACCTCGTAGACCTCGCGTGTAGTGCCCCAGACTGATCACATATCAAAGGTATTCTAATAGTTGGGATATTTTGGTTTATCTACTTGTCAGTGATTTTCGTCTTTACTATTTATTTTCAAAACTCATGATTGATGTCTAACCTCTGTTGTATATTCATTTTCATTTATTGAAATTGTATTCAGTGAATTGTGCTCGTTCCATTCCTGACTGGAAACCAATATTTTTCAGGTTAGCGTGCATTCACTTAGCATGGGAGATACGGGGGTACTTGCAGACAAAAGCCTAGAGACTAACTAGATAGTGGAGCTGTAGTTATTCAAATATTTGTACAAGTTTATATTTTTTTCAGCAAATGTAAAACTTGTGAATGTTGTAAGTAAACCATTATGTGATGAGCATTATTTGGGATTTGATCTTCATGGCCGTGACAGCGTTCTACCGCCGACACTGCGGTGTAGGCTGGCTTGGACACGTCTCGTATCCGTTTAAAAAAATGGGTGCGGGTCGTGACACATTCCGACTGGGTCGTTGGTGAAACTGTACCATAAAGGACTTTCCAACGGGTATTGCGGTGTACCATTCGAGAGTAGGTTGCAAGCCTAGTCAAATGTTCCGTAATACCTCGTGCCACCATAGCACGACCAAATGTTTCTCTAGGTCGATCCGGTCCCGGTGCCCCAAGTACCATCTCGAGGAAACTACTCAAACCTTGTGCAAAAAGACGTCCATGACCACGCGAATGTATAATCGACTCAATAGTACATGATTGCATGGTATTAGTAAACTATCATTTAGATACACAACATTCTCATATTCAACATCTCAGACATCAATTCATTTCATTTCGATGTTCATTTCTCTCAGCATTTCAATTTTCATATGGACAAGCATAATCTCAATGTTGTTAATAGTGTAATCGATTCATTCAATGTTCATTCTCTAGCTTCTTAGTGGTATTGACTTGTGGCATTGGCATCTTGATATCGATCAACGGATGTTACAAGACAATTATTTAGTTGGCATGAAGGAAGCGAGAGGGACAAAACCACCACAGAGTTCCACACTCACCAGATAGAGGATTGCCGAGAGAGAGGAACACTTGCGCGCTTAGCCTTCCGTCACGTGTCAGTCTGCAATGTCACCAAAATTTGGTTAATACTCCATATCGTTATGTTTCCTTCTCTCAGAATTCTCAAGAATAAATGCTATAAAATTGATAAAAACGGATAAGAATCAAATCATCGAAAACCATTCAAAAAAGCATCCATCAAAACCAAGCAACAAAACCAGTAGCAAAACATCCAGAGAAAATCTTGGACGCATTTCAAGGGAAACAAATCCATCAGTTGAAAAGGTTCTTATATTTTTCCGTGATCGATTCGATGTCGATGGTAAATTTCCCAATACTTGGTTCCGACCGAGTTGATCAAGCCACAAGCCTTACATAGTGAACCGATAGGAGCGGGACACTACATAATAACCACTAAGAAAAAGTTTCTCGAAACTTAAAAATAAGTCCTACCTCAAAATATCAAACAGCTAGGGGTATTTCACCCCATCTCCTCCTCCAGTTCCCACGTCGACTCCTCGACAGCATGGTTCCGCCATAGCACTTAATTAAGGACATTGTTCGATTTCGCAAAACTTTCACCTTTTTGTCCAAAATTTGAACAGGCTCTTCAGTGTAGGATAGGTCAGCGCTCAGCTACAACTATTCAAAGTTTACTACATGGCTTGGATCATGTACATACTTCCACAGTTGGGACACATGGAAGATATCATGCACATCATCCAGAGCCGGAGGTAGTGCAAGTCGATAAGCCACAGGGGATACCTTCTCCAAAATCTCAAAGGGCCCAACGAATCTTGGGCTCAACTTTTTTTCATCCCAAACCGTATCACACCTCGCATGGGTGCGACCATCAAGAGACATGATCTCCCGTAGTGAATTCTAAAGGTCGTTGATGCACATCCGCATAACTCTTCTGTCGACTTTGAGCAACTCTAAGCCTTTCTCGAATTAAGCGTCCCTCTCGAGGCCTATTCCATAAGTTTGGTCCGAACACTTGCCGTTCATCGACTTTCTTCCAGCATATCAGTGATCGACATTTTCGTCCATACAAGATTTTGTACGAAACCACTGATACTTGCCCGATAATTGTTGTTATAGGCAAATTCGGCCAATACAGATGTGCGTCCTAATTTGTCTTCGAATCGAGCACGCACAATCTCAACATATCTTCAAGAATCTGATTTACTCTCTCTATTTGGCCATCAGTCTGCGGATGGTATGCGAACCGAAATTCAACTTTTTGCCTAATGATGAGTGCAGACTTATCCAAAATTGCGACAAAAACCGTCCGTCTCTATCTGACACTATAGAAGCTGGCACCCCGTGTAATCGAACAATTTTATTTATGTAGATCTGAGCTAGCGGTCTACGCTCCATGTAACTTTTATTGGAATAAATGAGCTGACTTGGTTAATCAATCCACGATCACCCAAATCGCATCATTCTCCTTCTGAGTTCTTGGCAAGCCGACTATAAAATCCATACAGATATCATCCCATTTCTACTGCGGGATAGCGAGATTCTGTAGTTCTCCACCAGGTTGTTGATGCTCTGCCTTTACACGCTGACAAGCTAAGCATTGTGACATAAGTAGGGCCACATCCCTCTTCATGTCGTGCCACCAAAATGTCGAGCGCAGATCCTTGTAAATTTTTGTGCTTCCCGGATGCAAGGAATACTTCACGAAATAAGCTTGCTCAGTATTTCCTTCCTGAGCTCCTCATCCTTAGGAACGCATAATCTTTCCTTGACACGAATAGTATCATCTTCAACTGTAAAGTCGGACGCCTTTTGCTAGAATCAACTCGCGTATCTTCTGCAGAAATGGATCGTCCTTCTAAACAGTCTTAATCCTTCCCTGGAGGCTCGGTCAAGCTGCAACTGAGCCAACTGTATATTCTGTGTACGGATTCTGAATTCGATGCCCATCTCTTCAAGTCTCTTAGTATCTCTTTCCTACTGCTAGTCTTCCAACAAATTTTTGACTTAAGGCATCAGCTACTACATTCCCTTTACCAGGCGTGTAAGAAATCGTCAAGTCATAATCCTTGATCAATTCTAACCAACGTCGCTGCCTCAAATTCAATTCTTTTTGTGTGAATATGTACTTCAGACTTTTGTGAACTGTGAAGATCTCGCAGGACACACCATAGAGATAATCGCCACAATATCAACGCGAACACAATCGCCGCCAGTTCTGAGTTGGGTAATTCTTCTCATGAAGCTTGAGTTGTCTCGACGCATATGATATTGTCTTCCCACGTTGCATGAGAACACATCCCAAACCAAGTCCCGGTGCGTCACTGTAGATGTAAAATCCCTCAGAGCCTTCTGGAAGTGCTAAAATTGGAGCCGTGACGAGCCGCTGCTTTAGTTCCTGAAAACTACTCTTACAGTCGTCGGTCCACTTAAATACGACTCCCTTCTGAGTGAGGCGAGTCAGAGGCGAAGCGATTCTTGAAAAGTCTTTCACAAACCTAAGGTAGTACCTGGCTAAACCAAAGAAACTCTGTATCTCACTAGCTGATACAGGCTATTTTTAGTCTACAACTGCCTCAATATTCTTTGGGTCAACGACAACGCCTTCTGCCGAGACAACGTATCGTAGGAACGACACGTTGTTCATCCAAAATTTACATTTGCCAGTTTTGCATACAGCTGATTGTCTCTCAACGTCTGAAGTACCTCTCTCAAGTGTCCGACATGAGTCTCCATGTCCTTTGAGTGGATCAAGATGTCATCGATAAATACAACAATGAACTTGTCTAAGAACGGTCAAATATTCTATTCATTAGATCCATAAAGGCTGCCGGAGCATTAGTCAAACCGAATGGCATGACCAAAAACTCGTAGTGTTCGTATCTCGTACGGAAAGCTGACTTAGAGACATCGTCGGTCTGATCTTCAACTGGTGGTATCCTGAACGAATGTTACGATCCGCACCCACTTTTAGGATACAAGAATGTAACAACGCCCAGCCTACGTCGCAGTGTCGGCGGTAGAACGCTGTCCTAGGTCTCATGCATCTAACAGTATAAGGCTAAGCAGTTTATACTTCCCGAATGGGGGTGACATAGCAGAATATAAACTCAATCACATCTAAGGTAGAGCATAATGGAAGATAGATAAAACATGAAATCCAAAAGAGATACAAGAGATAGAAGTCTAAGTGTCTAAGATATATAAACTCAGAAGTACATCTCAAAACTCAAATACAGTAATCCACAAGTAAATACAACTCCCGACAAAATGAAATAACTATCTAAACAACCTCTACTGTGTCTCCTCTAGGCTAGCAGGCAATCCCAGGCCATCTGTAAAATTTATCAACAGGTCCAGTCAGGACAGGAGCGAGCACAATACATCTAATGCAGTTCATATCATGTCAGGAAATATAAAGCAGACAATAGAATAAGATACATGAAACGCTGTAAGAAGATATACATGAAAACATGAGAGATATTTGATAACTGGAAATATATACATGATAAGTAAGAACTGTAAGTGATTAGTGATTTAGAGTACGAGATGGCATGTAATTGGCTTAGGTTTGTACATGATGAACATGAAAAGTAACAGAGTGTACATGATGGGTAAATCACATGACCATTTATACTCACCCCTACCCACAATCAATACACAAGGATCTATTCAAGTTACGTTACGGACATGATGTTTTGGTTATACAAGAACACATGAGGAAACATGAGCGTACATGAAAGAACATGAGAGTACATGAACGTACATGTAAGAACATGAGAGAACATGAGTGTACATGAATAACGCAGAAGCAAGAATATATGTACATGAAACATATGCCATAAAGTATCCGATGCGCCCGCTAAGGGGGTAACATCCCAAGAAGAGATTCATATAGTACCAATCCGTGAAGATAACGTGACAGCATCAAGTAAAAAGTAATCTAGAGCGAGAATATTTCGTGACAAGTATGAAACGATCAGAGAATGTACTCGTCTGATATCTGAATGTCCAAGGTAAAGATACTGTCCGAGGAGACGTATCTGGCTCCTAATTAGAACAGCACAAGTCACAACATGTCCAGAAGGGTAATATAAAGCACTACAATGCATTCTACATGAATCTAGGTCAAACTAGGCCAAAGTTAACCCTTGGTCAACTCTGGTCAACTGTACTAGTCAACTAGGTCAAACTAGTCATGTCC
>JANAVB010033012.1:7128469-7221223 GCA_029216955.1 Iris pallida | reverse complement strand
GACCAGACCTAGCCTAAGTGTAGGTGTACCAGGTGCATGAGCACGAGGCCCACCTCGTGCTGGTCGTGTGCACGAAGGCGTGCACACCACGAGGCAGTGCACTGCTGTGCAGTACCAGTACACTTTTGACATCTGGGTTGTCTGGACACGTTGTGTCCATCTTGTTGGACACAAATAGGTTACAGGACACCTAAGAGATGTAGATTCATGTTGCCAACTCCTTACTTTATGTTTAAATGTAATTTTATTAGTTAATTCCTAACTTGCAAATCTGGAATGTTAGGTAGTATCAGCCTTTTGATTCCAGTTTTCAAATATGAATTTTGATAGATTATTAACCTGCAAATTATTGTTTAATTCATGTTTTTAAAGTTCAAATGTGTTCTCCTACATGCTACCTATCTGTGATTAAAATTCTAGAGTGTTTGATGTGTGTGGACTGTCAAATAGGTAGATGTTCATATATATCATAAACTGATTTCTAGTTCACTGTTAATATTTTTCAAACTGTTTTGGGTTCACCTTGAAATGTTTTGAATGTCTTCATGGGACTGAAACTGGGTTTAGTTTCATTAATTGTTATTGATTGCTGAGTTGTTTTGGTATTATAACCTGTGTAGGCACTGTTGGGTTCCTCAAGAACTGAGATTTGATCAATGTATTGGTTTCCCTTCTTTCTTCCCATTTGATTTAAGTTTCCAGTTGATTTAAAACTGAGATTAGAGTACAAATTTCATTGCCATGTTAATCCTTGTTTGCCTACATTCTGTCAACCTTAAATTTCAGTCTCCTGGTAAAACCTGAGATTGAGGGTGAGAGCTGATGTATTTCCTTTTCTTTTTCCTGTACACACATAATTGACTAGTACCCACACACATATAAACTGGGAACACAAGCTCCTGCTCACTGTCATGCTCACATAGCCTTCTCTTTCCTGATTTTGCATTCCTGCACTTGGACACAGTTTACACACTTTTGCACTGAAATTCCTGCACCTTACACTGTTGGCTAGTATATTTTCCACACACATATGTACACAGAGCACCTCACACACAGTAATTTTCTGTTTTCCCTCACTCACTCATGGATACACACTGTTTTGTTTCCTTTCACTGCTATAATTTCTTGCACACAGTGTTTTTCCCTTTCCCTGTTTTCTGCAACATTAGCACAACACACACACTCTTCACTGTCACATATAATTTCCTGTGCACAGTTTGCACACACTTCTTTTACTGTTTATATCCCTGTCACATGTTTCAGCCTACACCCTATCACACACACACTTTTACTTCCTCTCTAGCTCTCCATCTTTCTTTTACATATTATATAATGTATATGTGTATGTATTATATAAAATGTGTGGAGGCATATATGTTAGTGCACCATTGTATATGTATGTATTATGTGGATGCATATGTATAGGAAGCATATACATGAGGATATGTATGGTGTACCTATAGGTAACCATATGTATTATGTATATATGTGGTATGGTTTAGCTTCCAATATATATATATAGAGTGATAGGTTTTAGATGTAAGCTTGACTTGCTTAGACTAATGAAGTCTAGTGTAGACTAGTTAAGCCTAGCTAGACTTGGTTGACCTAGTTTGACTTCTATGGTTGACCAGAGTTGACCAAGAGTTGACTTTGGCTTAGATTGACCTAGAATCATGTAGAATGCATAGTAGGACTCCATTATAATATTCTGGACTTGTGTGACTTGTGTTGTTCTGATTAGGAGCCAGACACCCCTCCTTGGACAGTACGATTCATATCAGACACTCAGTTACAGGCGAGTACATTCTCTGATCATTTTATATCCTGCTTAGAATTATTTCCTGCAGTAGATTACTTTACTTGTACTGTCACGTTGGTCACACGGATTGGTATATGGATCCCTTCTTGAGATGTTATCCTTAGGGAGCATCGGGTACTACATGATCTGTGCGTTTCACTTACATGGCGTATCATATGCTTCATTGGTTCTTTGATCACTTACGACATATACTCTTATGATCGTAGAGTCTTCCTAGAATCCTTATCCCATTTATGGGACTACTATGTATCACCTTCGGGGTCTATCACCTTCGGGGTCTATCACCTTCGGGGTCTATTACCTTCGGGGTCTGTTACATAGCATCATAACATAACCTGGCTGGATCCTTGTGTATTGATTGTGGGTACGGGGGAGTATAAATGGTCATGTGAATAATACACCAGTAGTGTAGCATCAGAATCATTCCATAGTGTAGCATCAAAATCATCCCAGGCTATTTACATGTTCATGATTGTACTCTGACTCACTAGTTACTGCTAGTTCTCTATGTATAGTAGATATTTCTATTACAGCTCTTCCTGTTTACATACTGTATTCTTCAGTACCTGTATCTTACTTTACTGCATGTTATATGTTTTCTAACCTGCTATGATTTGTTGAGATGTACTGTGCTCGCTCCTGTCCTGACTGGACCTGTTGAAAATATTACAGAGGACGAGGAGGAGGACTGCCTGGACACCTACTACGGGGCAGCCCTAGATGACACCTGTGAGCTGGACCCTCAGGAGGATCCAGCAGTAGCTGAGGACCTTCCCCCGACTGCCTAGACTAGATTAGCTAGCTTGTTTTCATTTGTAGTCTTGAGACATGTTCTAGTTAGACTCTATTTTGGAGATCAACTTGTATATATTCTTTTATCTGAGATTTTGTATTGCTGGGATTATCTTTGACTACTGTTTTATCTATTTCATTTCCTTGAGTTCTGTTCATATCGTGCTATCTCTTCCTTAGTTGTGATTGAGTTTATTATTGCTATGTCACCCCCATTCGGGAGTATAAACTGTTTAAATATATACTGCTAGATGATATGACTTAGGACAGCGTTCTACCACCGACACTGCGGCGTAGGCTGGACGTATTCACGTCTCGTGCCCTTACTCTAGGGTGCGGGTCGTGACACACATAAACTCAGAGTACATCTCAAAACTCAATACAGTAATCCATAAGTAAATACAACTCCCGACAAAATGAAATAACTATCTAAACAACCTCTACTGTGTCTCCTCTAGGCTAGCAAGCAATCCCAGGCCATCTGTAAAATTTATCAACAGGTCCAGTCAGGACAGGAGCGAGCACAATACATCTCATGCAGTTCATATCATGTCAGGAAATATAAAGCAGGCAATAGAATAAGATACATGAAACGCTGTAAGAAGATACATGAAAACAGGAGAGATATTTGATAACTGGAAATAATATACATGATAAGTAAGAACTGTAAATGACTAGTAATTTAGAGTACGAGATGGCATGTAATTGGCTTAGGTTGTACATGATGAACATGAAAAGTAACAGAGTGTACATGATGGGTAAATCACATGACCATTTATACTCACCCCTACCCACAATCAATACACAAGGATCTATTCAAGTTACGTTACGGACATGATGTTTTGGTTATACAAGAAACACATGAGGAAACATGAGCGTACATGAAAGAACATAAGAGTACATGAACGTACATGTAAGAACATGAGAGAACATGAGTGTACATGAATAACGCAGAAGCAAAGATTACATGATGTACATGAAACACATGTCATAAATCTGATGCGCCCGTTAAGGGGTAACATCCCAAGAAGAGATCCATATAGTACCAATCCGTGATGATAACGTGACAGCATCAAGTAAAAGTAATCTATAGCGAGAATATAATTCGTGACAAGTATGAAACGATCAGAGAATGTACTCGCCTGATATCTGAATGTCCAAGGTAAAGATACTGTCCGAGGAGAGTATCTAGCTCCTAATTAGAACAGCACAAGTCACAATATGTCCAGAAGGGTAATATAAAGTACTACAATGCATTCTACATGAATCTAGGTCAAACTAGGCCAAAGTCAACCCTTGGTCAACTCTGGTCAACTGCACTAGTCAAACTAGGTCAAACTAGGTCATTCCTAACCCAGTAAGTCTTACTAGGCCTAACCAAGACTATCCTAGCAAGCACACATCAATACAAGGCTATACAAGCCAACATACACCCAACTCTATATAGCATACAATTATTCAATACTCAAATAGGCAAGAATTCACATTGGATATACACTAGGTAATCTATTACTTTAAGCTATATATGTCTACACATAATACACATGCATATATTGGTATTCAACATTAGGTCTATAATTATGGCATTTCAAATGGTTATATAAACTTATATATTACAACACAATATGCTAACATATATATAATATACATACATAGCTAAGTTAACTATATTCATAAATACTTATTTAAGAGGCTATGTGTGTGTATGTGAACATGACAAAGGGGCAAGTGAGGGTTAAATGGGCATACATAGTGTATATATCAAAGAGTGTCAAAGTGTAAGTGAACAATGTGTCAAGTGTGATATGTCAGCATAGTGTAAGGGGGTACATGAGGTAATATAGGATTTGTGTTAACATAGAACATTACATCTCATTAACTTGTATATTGCATACATTTATATATTATTACATTACATTCATGCTTGCATTCATTCATCATTCATTATTCTCTTGCACCACTATATGCACCATACATTACATACTATGGAACCTACATATTCATTACAAGCCATACTTATACATGCTTACATTAGATAGGATACTTACACCTCATACATCATTTATTTAACCATTTACTCATGCTTATATTCTCTATTTAATTACATAATGTATATACATTAACATGGGTTAAAATCAAATAGAACGTTATATTACACACAAGGGTGCACAAAATGCATATGCCGAATAGTAACTCCTACTAATAATCAATACTGTACCATCTCAGCATGAATTAAAATTTAGAATTAAAATGTTATAGATCTATGTGTTAGCTTTCCGAAACTTTAAACGGATCGCATTTTCATTTCCGAAAACTCCCGGAATCGCAAAAACACCGAGAACGCATTTGTCTTTCGTATAGCTGACACTCAAATAATTCTCCAGAAAGTTTAGAAAAATTAGGCCTATTAATATGTTTTTGGAAAGCTAACTTCAATACGCTTCTGTTAAAAAAAATGGAAGATTAAACCGAGCTTTGAGCTAGAAGTTATGATATTTCTAAGTTAGAACTAAAATTAAAAACGTGGATAAAAATCATGACGGATTTAGGTAGTTTGAGACAAAAGAACACATGTATATAACATAGTATATCAAGAACTCACTCTCTACACTAATATGTATATATGAGACACTATAGAACACATCTCCAATACAAAAATATGAGATTAACATGTAATAATTCATTCATACATAACACAACACATAGTGTGTCCAAATTTGGGATTTTCCCACATGGACAAAACCACAACACAAAGGACACTCCTATAACCTCCAAATAGACACGAAATGGACACAAATGGAGATACAACTATGGGATCATTCCTATGGGTTCAAAATAGACCTATATGCATGAGGAAAAGAAAGAAAAAGGGATTTATACCTCCCGGTAGATCGAATCGAAGAAAAGCCTTCCCGGAGCGACACCGACACGTAGAGATTCCAAAAGGACACGAACGAGCTCCGAATCCTTCCAAACTTGGGTAGCTTCCTCCTTGGCTAGAATGGAGAAGGAAAGAAGAAGATTTGGTGGTGAAATGGAAGGATTTGGTGGAGAAATTGCTAGAGATTGCTCTCTAGGAATTTGGGGAAGAACAAGAGAGAGAAAAATAGATGGATAATGACAAATGGGAGGCTCAACTCTATCCTTATTGTGGCTGGCCATAAAGGTGGTTTTGTCCTATTAGGAAAAGTCCAAAAGCCCCTACTAACCTATTCTATGAGTATTAGGAAAGGGCTAATTGGTTGGGGCTAAATTAGTCATTCTAAAGTCTCTAATCACACTAACCTTATCCATAATAATTAGTCTAACCTCTAACTAAAATATTTCTATTATGTGGACTAAAATTAATATCATGTGGGCCATGCCTAACTAGTGTGTGGGTCCACTAGAGTCAAACTACCCCCGGGTCCCCGTTTCAAGTCGGATTGAGTTGAGATTCGAACCCGACTCAAATAACCCCAAAACAATATCATAAATAATAAATAATATCAAAATAATTCAAAGAGGTCAAATTCAAAAATATTCTTAGGCCAAAAATGACATTAAAATATCATAATCACATGGTTAGGCTCTAGGTCAAACAGTCTCTAGGATTTCACTAGCAAAACGTCAAAACCACAAGTCATTGATTTAAATAATTTTAAAATAATTTTAAATCACCAAAATCATATCATGAATTAAATATTATCATTAAAATAATTATAAACATGAAAATTTAAAATTACCCTCATTTGGGAAACTGGGTGCTACAACGAAGATCGATTTTAGTAAACGGTCGCCCCTTGTAGCTGATCGAACAGATCATCTATCCTTGGCAAGGGATACTTGTTACGGATGGTTGACTTATTTAATTCTCTGTAATCGATACACAGCCGCATCATCCCGTCCTTCTTCTTTACAAACAATACCGGAGTTCCCGTGGCGATACACTAAGGCAAATATATCTACGGTCTAGTAATTCTTGTAGTTGTACCTTTAGTTCCTTTAATTCTGCCGGAGTCATCCTGTACGGTGCCTTCGATATCGGGCGAATATCCGGGAATGTATCAATTGTGAATTCAATTTCTCTATCTGGCGACATTCCAGGTATCTCATCCGAGAACACGTCGGGGAACTCTGCCATGATTATGGTCTGATTCGAGGCTACACTCTTCATTCGAGTGTCTTAAACAGAAGTGAGGTACCTTACACACCCTGAGTATAGCATGTGTCTTGCTGTGACTGCCGATATTACCATTGGTCCTTGGAACGTCGAGCCGCACGAGTAAGAGAACACTGTTTCTCCGGATAGGCGAAACATAACTCTCTTATCCGCACAGTCGATTGTCGCATGACTGGCGCTGAACCAGTCCATTCCTAAGATGATATCATACTCTTTGATGTCGAGTACAATTGCGTCCAGAGATAAGGTCTTGCCTCCAATTTTGATGTAGTCGTCCCTGCAAATCAGAGTTACAGGCATATCTACTCCCAAAGGAGTGATAACACACAGAGCAGTCTTTAATAAAGTCATGCACATTTTTTTCTGATACAAAATTAGACGATATAAAGTAATGTGTAGCATCAGAATCAAACAACACCCGAGAAGGTATGTCTTTATACAGCAACATACCTGTTATGACGTTCTCTGTGGCCTGGGACTCTGCCCGAATCAAGGCATAAACCCTTCCTTGCGCATCCTGTTGTTGATTCGGTGCATTCCCAGTTGGAGCAGGTAACACCAGGGGTGACTGACCATGAATCTGATTGTTATGTTGGCCCCGGTTCTGATTATTATACTGCCTATGATACTGATTATCATTCGGTCCACGATGATTATAGTGCTGATCCCGTGGAAGATTTTGATTCCTTTCCTTTCTACAATCAGATACCCTGTGGACCATGCCGCCATAATTGAAGCATCCAGTTCGACATTCCGCTTGCCGGTGTCCATACCGGTTGAACTGGAAGCAACGCGGTCCTTGATATTCACCCTTATTCTCACTAGTGTTATGACGCTTAGGAATGTCAGTCCTTCCAGCAACTAAGGTTCGTTTATGGTTGCTACTCTGGTTTTGCTGTATTGTCCTACAGCTAACTGGCAGATGGAATCTCTCCATCTCGAGAGCATTTTCGTACGCCTTCCTGTAAGACGTACACTTCCGACTTAGCACACCGCGCTGTAGTCCATCATTCAAGCCTTGCATGAATCGTTTCCGCTTTGCGTCATCATTCAGAACCATGTATCCAGCGAAGGCAACTCTCTTCAGAAATTCGGTCTCGTGATCATACACTGACATACTTCCCTACTGGAGTGCTACAAACTCCTTCTTTTTCTGCTGACAGACAGCAGGTGGAATGAATTGAGCAATAAAAGCCTGCTTGAAGGTCTCCCAAGATATCTTCATATCCGGACTATTACCGTAAAGTGTTTGTCTCTGCGAAGTCCACTATTCCTGGGCCTTGAGACAAAGTTGTACAACGGTACACTCCACTCTCTTACTGCCACGTATATCCAACATTTGAAAGTAGCCCTCAGGTGTGTTCAAGAAGCCCATCACTTCATCTGGCTTCGCTCTCCTATTAAACTCAGGCAGGTCGCAGCTTTTGAATTCTGAGAACTTGAAGCTCGTTCTCTTCCATGTCGACATTTTAGGTTTCTCTGTCGGTACTTCTACGGTCTCGGTTGCTGCGACCTTTGTAGAAACATTAGGATCGGCCGTCAGCTTGGTGACAATCTGAGACAGATTATCTACTTGCTTTTGTTGAGCATCCAGCTGCTCCTGAAACTGATACTGAAGATGCTCCTGAAGCGTGTGATGTTGAGCTTCGCTCTGCTTCCTCTGAGCCTCAATTAGTTTTATCAGTTTCTCTATTGGGTCAGACGATGAATTCGTCTTCGAGCTATCACCTTTGGTTATTCTACAAAAAAATAATTCCATTAGCACTCATAAAATATTTATGGGCTTATTGTATGGAACATTATTTCATGCCAGCGCTTTCGACACCATCAACCGAGAAAATTTGCATCAAGAATTCCTTTTTGAAAACATTTTCGAAATCTGAGAAATCGAAACCGTGCACTGATACCAACTTGTCATGCCCCGATTCGGGAATCTTTCATCCTCGCTTCGATTCGCACCGAATCGTTCGTCCTCACTAAGGCATGGTGCCGCAAAAGTCTGGTGTTGCACTTGTACAAGGCAAGAACGTGCACTATTATATCATTTAGAAACATTTAAAATCTAGCCACATTTCAAAAATATTGTGGACACAATATAGGAAGAAGTAATACTCATTTTATTGATAATTGTAGTCAGAATACAACTTTTCTCGATACTATTTGAAATACCTCTTCGGCTACATTAATTCATGAAAAGAAGTACAACTGATATGCTGCCATAAAATAACTTATCGTTCTATACATCATGCCCCTTTAGTACTTTAAAATATAAGTAGCAATCTTTGAAAACTCTGCAATATTTGTGCGTCTTTAGGGAAAATAACTTGAAAGTAGTAGCAATTCAGAAAGCCTGAATTCCGTCGTGCGCCCGAGCCTTCTCCAGTACCTGTGGAGGAGGGATCAGCACATTATAATAATGCGCTGGTGAGCCCCGTTGGCCCACTCAGCTAAACCAATATTTTATTAATGACAAGCATTTTAAATCATGAGTTTATTAGGAACTGGCAACGTTCAGAGTAAATCACAATTAAAATAACATGGTATTTCATGAAACCATGTTTACTTTACCATTGGCCGAATCCAGCTTTCTTGCATAAGATACAGGATAATAATAATAATACTTACCACCCCTGTACAAGACAATCATTAGCATACATTCGGACTGGGTCGTTGGTGAAACTGCACCATAAAGGACTTTCCAACGGGTATTGCGGTGTACCATTCCAGAGTAGGTTGCAAGCCTAGTCGAATGTTCTGCAATATCTCGTGCCACCATAGCACGACCAAATGTTTCCCCTAGGTTGATCTCGTCCCCGGTGCCCCAAGTACCGTCTCGAGGAAACTACTCAAACCTTGTGCACAAAGATATCCATGACCACGTGAATGCATAATCGACTCAACAGTATACAATTGCATGGTATTAGTAAACTATCATTCAGATATGCAACATTCTCATATTCAACATCTCAGGCATCAATTCATTTTATTTCGATGTTCATTTCATCTCAGCATTTCAATGTTCATAGGGACAAGCATAATCTCAATGTTGTTAACAGTGTAATCGATTCATTCAATGTTCATTCTTTAGCTTCTTAGTGGTTTTGACTTGTAGCATTGGCATCTTGATATCGATCAACGGATGTTGCAAGACAATTATTTAGTTGGCATGAAGGAATAGCAAGAGGACAAAACTACCACAGAGATCCACACTCACTAGTCAGAGGATTGTCGAGAGGGAGAGGAACACTTGCGCGCTTAGCCTTCCGTCATGCATCAGTCTGCAATGGCACCAAATGTTTGGTTAATACTCCGTCTCATTATGTTCCATTCTCTCAGAATTCTCAAAAATAAATGCTATAAAAATCGATGAAAACAGGCAAGAATCAAATCATCGAAAACCATTCAGAAAAGCATCCATCAAAACCTGTCACAACCCGCACCCATTTTTCGGATGCAAGCACATGAGCAAGCCAGCTACGCATCAAGCGGACTCCAGTCCGACTCGAATACGTAAACACTGTCAAGGCTAGGGTATATTGCCAAATCATGGCAATTTAATCTATATCTCAAATCCACAATAAGTGTGTGAAACATGAATGAACACTATGGGTCGAGGTCTGCAGCCCACTAGCGTATATGTCCGATAAGACTCCAAAGAATATAACAAGAGTCTCTAAACTGAATCAATAAGCAGAATATCTCATGATAAGGAATGAAAAGCACGAAAGGATAACAATGTAATATTACTAACAAATACCTGAGACATGTATCACAATCATCTACCATCCCGCTCTGCCACTAACTCTATGCAATCGCTAAACCTGAAGAGATCATCAGGTCCTCAGAGGACATAGCAAGATACATATAAACATGCCTATCTAGCAGTTTAATCATGCATGATAATATTAAACACGATATAACAAGGAACGACACTTAATATGGCAAGAGACTATGACCAAACAGCTAACAAGTGACTAACGACAAGTGGCTACTGACTGGTGACTATGAACTGGAATACAAGAACAACTATACGTAACTGAACTGCTGAATGAACAAGCGAACACGAGATCAATGGAATACCAAACCCTCGTCCCGAGTGGACTCGCAGGTTTGAACTAATCACTAACCCTCGTCCCGAGTATGGACTCTCTGGTTAGTACTAACCCTCGTCCCGAGTGTGGACTCTCTGGTTAGTTCACGGCAAGGCACCCTCGTCCCGAGTGTTGACTCTCTGGTGCACGTATATCATCCTCGTCCCGAGTGTGGACTCTCTGATGTAAACACCCTCGTCCCGAGTGGACTCTCTGGTGCAAGTCAAGTCAACACCCTCGTCCCGAGTGTGGACTCTCTGGTGCAAATAATCGACATCCTCGTCCCGAGTGTGGACTCACGGATGTAACAGATCAAGACAAACACCCTCGTCCCGAGTGGACTCTCTGGTGCCAAGGAAACAATAACAAGGATTTAGCAGTTCAATTACACGTACTCGTTCTATGACACGACTCAAGCAAGGTACTGGTGAGACAAGGTACGACTCATTCAAGACATAGTCAAGTCCAGTATAACTACACTGTCAAGTCAAGCAAGACCATAAACTGGTGAATACGGTATGTAAAAACTAGATAAATCAAGTCATCTATATAGCTAATAAATCATATAAAATCTATAACAAATAGTATCTAATGATAATACAATAATAACATGAAAACTATAAACATGGAATTAAATTGTAGAGGGAGGCAGGGTAATTTGCCTGTGGTCCTTGCACAAACCATAGTCACAAGTCGAGGATGAGAGGATGCCGATCTAGGAGCTGTCAACCTATAACACATATCACACCATGAACCGTGTACGAAAACTATAAATCAATTCTAATATTCTAGTTCTAAATTCATGAAATCGTGGCTAGTTGGGTTACTAATCTAATAATAATTAATTCTGGAATAATTCACTTAAAAACCTAATTTAAGCTAATAATAATCTGAATATAATCTAAACATGCAAGTTTGGCCATCAAAGTCGTGTTTCTTAATTTTGGAAACCATGGCACGCAAATCAAGATGTGTCGTTGCTTATCTAGTCAAACATTGTGAACTCTAGATTTTGAAAGTGCACCTTGATAGATTTCAGTGCCATGAATGTGCTGGAATCAACCGTGCTGTAAAATCATGCTTCGGTCAAAACATATCGCCGTTATGGCTAATCGTGACCAAAACGGTGATCAACCGATTAATTCTGAGTTCAACAGAATAACTAAAATACTAGATGAACGAATTGATTTCTGGAAAAAAATATATGTCGTAGAGCTCTGTGTTAGCTTTCAGAAACTTCAAACGGTTCGTGATTTTGATTTCTGGTTCTCCCGGAATCTCGAAAACACCGACACGTGTCAAGTTTCGGACAACCGATACTCTACGAATTTTCCAGAAATTTAGGAATAATATATACAAAAATAAGTTATATATTCAGAAAGTTTACCTCAAGAAGAATCCAATAAAAAAACGGTACACTAAAATCACGTCGGTGTTGACGACAATCGTCTCGGGAAGTCGAGATCTCTACTAGAACTCTCTCTCAAAAAGGCGGCTAAAATTTAATTAGGGTTTCGAATATAATATATATAGGAGAGAGAGAGAGGCGGTTCAGCCTGGGCGCCGACAGGTGGGCCCCCCTTGGTGAATTTCTGGGTAATTAATTATTTTAATTCAGAAAATCATTTAAAAATTATTTTAAGTCCAAATAAATCAAAATAAATTGCAGAAAAATCCAGAAAAATTCTAGGAAATTCTAGAAAATATTTCTAAGTGTTTAGAATCTAAATAAAATATTTTAACACAAAATATCATCATATGACCTCACAGTAAATTCCCAAAGCCTATAAAATATAATTTCTATAGGTTTTAATTATATAAAAATTCCCAAAAATTATAAAAAATCCAGAAAATTTCTAAAATATTCTAGAAAATATTTCTAACCTCCTAGAACTAAAATAAAAATAACTTGTCTCAAAATAGTCCCAAATGACCTTATAGTAATTCATGAAAGTCAATAAAATAAATATCTTTAATAAAAAAATATAAATGTCTAAAAATCATAGGAAAATATATTGCTATAGCATGCTTATAAACCCTATCTTGAGATCATGTAACCACAAGATGGTCATAAATCACTGTAGACTTAGTCATATCCTATGATCATAGAAAAATTAATTGTAAACTAATCAAATAAAAATAAAAAATATATCATAAAATTTCGGGAAGAGGAGTTACAAAACCAAACAACAAAACTAGCAGCAAAACATCCAGAGAAGACTCTTGGACGCATTTCAAGAGAAACCAATCCATCAGTTGGAAAGGTTCTTATGCATTTTTCCTTGATCGATTCGATACCGGCGGTAAATTTCCCCAATACTTGGTTCCGACCGAGTTGATCAAGCCACAAGCCTTACATAGTGAATCGTTAGGAGCGGGGCACTACATATGGCACACCACACACCATATATAATTATACTATATCTAGTCTATACTAGGTTATAATCTAACTAAAATAGTACATAACCAAATATAATTATAAATAATATATATAGTATCATGCTACTTCGATAAAATAATTTATTTATAGACATAAAATATATATCAATTCTGTAATATTTATTTAAATCAATTCTAAACATTATAGTTATATCATTTACAGGAAAACAAGTATCTAATTAATACATTTAACAAGTAATACAATTTAGCCAACTTATCGAGTTGATTGGAACCAATTTAGTAGAAAAATTAATGATTTTAATTCTGAAATAAATCGAAAAATAATGGTAACCACGTGTACATATCAAGGAGTACATGGTTTACATTATAGGAAAATGTTACAGAAGTTTGGATTTCAACACAAACTAGATTTCAATGTTCACCTAGTCTGCATGTAAAACTAATTAATCATTCATATAATTTCCGTAAATCATGATAATAATTATTTATATAAATCTGGAGAAAAAAAGGACAAGATAACTATTAAAATAATAAAAACATTTGGAAAAAAATAGTAAGTAAATTATTTGGTCTCATAGTAATGGCTCTCTAAATGCATTCTTGATCTATGGTTCAAACCATGTAATTACCATTTTGGTTACCAAAGCTTACTATGGATAAGTGGGTGTGGGCCCTCTTTGGACCGTTTTCCTACTAAAGTCATTATTATGGAGTACTAATTAAGTGAGTCATCATAGTGGGTCTAGAACATGTTTGGGCCTTCACATTCATGGACTAGTTAGGCTAGTAAGTAACTTTGGGCCCTATTCGGAGGCCTTGCCAATTGAGGGGCCTAGGACGGGTCGCCCAGCTCGCCGACCCTCTAGACAGGCCCTGAAAGCATTCATGAAATACAATTTGATTTTATTTCCTTTGTTTGGTTGATGCAGAAAATGAAAGAAAAATATATCAATGTTTCAATAATTTTCTTGCATTTTAAAATAAAAATAATATCATAAAAATTCAAAAGTAATGAATAAATAGGCAATAAATGTTGGAAATGGAGAAGAGACAACCAATCCCATGGATTCTAAGAGGAACTATCTCTCTATTTTTCTTCTTCTATCAGGAAAATAATTTCCATGCTTGTGGCTACCCCCAAAAAAATAAACTTTTCTTTTCATAATTTCTTAAATCCGTGAACCAAACATCGCTTGTAACCTCTTTAATGGTGAAATCATGATCAAAACCTACGTTTAAGCTGGAACTTGAAGTACCTGTTCATATAAGCAATCAATAAAACTTGGCATACTTTTTGAGTCCTAAACATCAACAAAATCTCTCTTGAACGAGAAATGCAATACTTTCCCAGAAGAGCATACTTCTGACTTCAACTATCAATTCTCGTAAACAGCTAAATTTGCGCACAAAGTCAACCCAAAAAAATGTTATATTGAAATACACACTTCGGATTGCCATATGGATATTGGACTATTTTGTAGAGTTCGTGATTAAATCCCCCAACAATCTTTCCAATATGAAGCAACTCCTCAGCAATGCTTCTGTAGTAAGAGCAGATGATCTCTCTCGTGGTCTTTGTGAAGCCCATGCATGTTATTTACTTTTTATTGGTTTTTATTGGTTGTTTTTTTAAGCCTAAACCCCAAGCCCAATAACTTAAGCCCATGACACCTAGAATCAAACCCAACCCCTCTTACTTGTTTCAACCCACGACTCTATTCTTCCGCAGATCCTATTCTCCCATACCACTACGCGCACCCCATCCTCTCTTTCTCTTCTATACGTAACTCCATCACAGAAACCCATCCTCCCAGAACAGAAACTCACAGAAACTTTCACCCTCTTCCACACCAAAATTCTTCAATCTCCCAAACCACTCCACCATTCCCAAATCCGGAGGTACCCCCGCGTCCGGCTCGCCATCCTCTTTGAAACTGGACCAGTCTCTCCACTTTTCGTGCCGTCCCCCGTAGTTGACCCGTCGTGCCGTGTCAGCGTCGGCCTTCCATCGCGCGTCCAGACCACGCCGGCCTTCGCCCGCGCAGCCCCGCCCGCCCACCCCCCGCCCGCGCACACCTGCCAGCGCGGACCCTCCGTGCGCACCAGCAGCCCCGCGCCATCCCGCACGGACCCCTCCGTCGAGGCAGCACCTCTGTGCGGCCCCTGCGCGCTCGCCGGCCTCGTGTCCGTATTTCTCGCGTTCCCGTCGGCTTTCCGACGCTCCGTTCCGAGTCCGAGGCATCCCCTCGGTGCTCCTTCTCCGTTCTGGTAAGCTTTTGTTCCAAAAACTCTCTTTCCTTTCTGTCAGAACCCAATTTATGTTCCGGCCAATTGACAGAATAATGCTCTGTCAATTGGAATAGTTAGTTTTTGTAATAATAATGTTTGGTTATTTGGGTAGGATGGTGTAGTTAATTAATTATGTAGTTATTAATTGTTAGTATAGGAAACCATAGGAATTAGTTGATAATGGTGAATTGATAGTTAATACTGTTATAGTAAATATTGGCCTATTAATGTTTAAAGCAAAATGTATTTTTTTAAATAAATTGTCGTATTATTAAGAATTATGCGAATGAAATTATTAGTTTTAATGGTCTATTATTATTAATTGATTTTGCTAAAATATTATTGTTTGTCCCTAGAAAACTTATATATATTTTCTAAAAATATTTATACCAAAAGCTTTCAATAATTAGAATAAATGATAAAAAAGTATTATTTCTATGATTGAGTTTACTTGCAAATTAAATAAATTTTGGTAAATAAATGGTTTTAGTAAGAATAGCAAAAATGTTTTGCTATTAAATTAAATCGTTAGTTTGATAAAAAAATGTATTTTCATAAAATACTATTTTGCAATTAACAGCTATTTTTTCTTTTATGATAAAAAGGGTTAAAAATGTATTTCTAGGAAAAAGTGTTTTTCGGTAAATAATTTCTAGTTAGTAAAAAATATTATTTTGGAAAATCTAATTTTCTTTTAATTATTAACTTCTAAAAATACGATTTAAAAGTTATTTTCTTAATATTTATTTCGACAAAACATATATTTTATTCAAAAACGGTTATTTTGTCAATTATTATTTTGTAATAAAATCTATTTTTAAATATATATATTTTCCAATTAGGTTTTCCAACCTACCAGACTTAGTCTCTAGTGTTGTTCTATAGAAATAAGCGTAGTTCTAGTTACTAAATCTGGTACTACGATCTTGTAGGTTCTGTTCCCTAAAACCTTAGCATTTACCACTTGTTGCTGCCCACGCCGAGAAACCGTCTAAGACAATTTTCATATTTATTCCATGTCTGTGTTTTTACTTTAATAATTAAATGTATACATCAGTTGATTTCATATAGTATAGTGACACTGATTCACCGTGGATCCCTCTCGAACTCCACATTGATTGACGGATTGCTGGATTGCTATAGTGGCTTATTGACTTATTGACTCATTGACTCGGAGATTGCTTGGGGGAGTAGTATAACATCTGTGACCAAAGCCAAAATTTTGCTTGTCTCTCTCACGCTAACCTCTATCACACAGGGGGTTGAGCCATATTGTATACTATTCGTTTCGGCCGAAATGTTAGTATACATATTGCCTCTATCCCAGCCGGTCACAAGCCCTGTTATATACTCAAAACACTAGCTTAGCATTGCATCATATTTGACATTGAGATCATATTGCATGTTGTCTTTTACTATTAATTACAAAAACATATAAAGTTTCTTAAACTGTCTCATATTTTCATTTATTGTTAATTTAGAAATGCTAGATGTGGAAGAAATATATTTCTTGTTCACTCCTGACTGGAGACTCATCATTTTTAGGTGATTGTAATGAGGAGGAGCTAGCTTATTGTTCTTTCTACGGGCCTGACTTAGATCCCGCAGATTTGGCTGAACCAGAAACAGGAACCCTAGAACCATAGATGTTGGCGTAGTTTCTTTCCTTCTTTGTTTTATCAGAACTTTGTAATAAGTGAATTGTGATATTGTAGTCTTGTTATTTCCATTCCAGAACCAGTTTCAATTTAATAAAATATTTTATTTCCGTTAGATATTTGCATATTGTGTTTCACTGCTTGATATAGCTTACTACCGTCATCTCACAATGGTGCAGGCTGGACATGATCCGGCTGGACCCATTATAATTGGGATCGGGTCGGGACAGTCTTCAACAGTTCATCACTGTCAGCATCCAACTCTGTCCCAGACTAGAGCACTGCCACATCAAGTACAAGTTCTCATCTAGAGAAAATTTTGGGTTATTTAGTTTTAGGGTCTCACATACATATGGATATTATAGTTTGGGTCTCAAAATTGACCGATAGTAGGATTTGGGTCTCGAAATTGACCGATATTAGAATTTGGGTCTCAGAATCACTATTTATTAGTCTACGTGAACAGTGATTTTGAGACACAAACTCTAATATCGGTCAATTTCGAGACTCAAACCCTTATATACATGTATATATGGGACCCTAAAACTAAATATCTCTAAATTTTAGGTAAAGAGAAATGTAGTCAACTAAGGTCCATGATGCTGCTCTTGAGCACTGAAACAATCAATCTATTACCTAGATAATTAATTATAACTTAACAAAGTTTCCATTTTATTTCTTCTTCCTGATGCACAGTGGATTTACCCTAGGTTCGTACTATTGGTATCAAAATCGGTCTCAGACCCTTGCTATGAGTATCGGCGGTATTAGCGATTTCAGTTCGGAGTATTGGATTTATTTTATATCGAAAATCAAATAATCGTTAATAATGGGAAGAAAACATTTTAGACATTTAGGCATAATTTTATGTATTTTCCGTATTGTTTCGTACCGGTTTTGAAATTGAATGAAATAATAGTCACCCTTGCTGATTGGTTTACCTGCAATAGATACGTTCTCTTCATTTACATGCTTTCACAATCTTACTATTCTTTTAAATCCTTGTCGATTAGTCTTTTTCGCTCAATTTTTTTTTGTATCGAATTGACTGGAAAAGTACCCCTTAATGACGGTATCGGTCATTATCGGTCTCGGTAGGTATAGGTCGGTACATGCCAAACCGGATCGGTATCGACCGTATCTGATGAGTATCGGTTGATACTGCAAACTACGGATATACCTATTTCAATTTCCTCCCAAATTCATCCACCTGAAGAAGCCAGATAAGATATCAAAAGGGAAGGATAAAAACTAAGCCAATTTTTTTTCACATAACACATTTATTAAATACAATGCACCTTTGACAAAACCATATAAATAATTTCTTCTCCAAAAAATTCATATATTCTCAATGCTATGAACAAATTAAGTGGCAGATAGTGAATATTAAACCGGCATAATTTAGGGTGTTTGACAATTGAACTGTTTGGCACCTCAAAATCTGTAAGCTTTAATATTTTAACCTTCTAGATTTGAACTATCTAAACAATATCGGTTGGTATAAATAAAATAAGTGCTGATACGAATATTGGATAGAAGTTTTAAATAAGGATATACTTTTGTTTGTGTTACAGAAGACATGGTCCTTACGGAGCTGAATGGTAGAAAAAGAATTCAAATAGTGAACCCCAAAAACTATGGGATATAGACGTTGTTGTTATTGTTGGTGGTGGTGGTCGTGGTGGTGGTGTTGCTGCTGCTGCTAATATGCATAATTTTCTCATGCTTTTCTCTACTGATAAGTCAATTTATGAAAAGTTACCTTCTCTGGTTATGAAATTTAAATCAGACAATAAACCTAAAAACTTATTTGCTATTTAGAGCTTTAAGCTATTTACCTTCCTTTCTGAAATTTTAATTTTTTATAGCCATAATTACTTTCTAGAAGGTTCTGCTCCATCAATGAATGAGTAACTGCCAAAAAATATTTTCCATTGTTTGCAGTATAGGCCGATACCGATCTAATACGGCCGATGTCGATACGGTTTGGCATGCCCCAAACCGTTACCGATCCATACTGACCAATACCGACATTCGGGATCTCTTTTTTCGGTCAATTCGGAAAAAAAAATTTGAATGAAGAAGACCAATCATCAATGGTGTAAAAGCATAGTAAGATTTTAAAAATATGTAAAAGAATATAACTTATGTATTGCAAGTAATCCAATAGGCAAAGGTGACTACTATTTCATTCAATTCCAAAATTAGTAAGAAACAACACAGAAAATACTTAAAATTATGCCTAAAAGTATAAAATATTTTATAAGGTCTAATAATTTATTTACAATTATTTGTTTTCCAATACCAAAAAATATGAAACTGTTGGTATTTTTGCTTGTTGGTCTTTTACTTTAGAAACTAGAAAGATAGTCCCATATTGGAAAAACCAAATGGATGGTATCTCTATATAAAGCTTTGTTTGTGTTGAGAGATCACATGAAGTGTGGAGGCACATGGGTGCCATGTGGGGACATTTTTCTACTGGAAAGAAGGCTAAACCAACAAAGAAGCATTAATGCTTTTTGTCATGCTCATGGGATAATTCCCATCTAGAGCTAAGCCCCAAAGGGGCTTAGCGACTCGGACTCGGACTCCGGCTCAAGGGCAAAAAGTGACATTTTGTTGGCGCACTTTGCACGTCAGCATCGGTGCAAGGCACATTGTGCGCAGTTGATGCACTCGTACGCGAGTCGCGGTGCTGCGGGGCTACGGCACGCAGCTACGCACGCAGGTGGACAGACTTAGTGGCTATGGGGCGCAGGTGGCGGATGATGTGACTAATTGAAAGATTTGAGCGATTATGGAAAGATTGAGTTAATTGATCAGATCCAATCTTTGTGGGATTTGAATTTAATTCATTCAAATCTTTCCATTATTCGTTCCTATCTTTTCGCAATAAGTTACGGCCACGATTAGGATTAGGGTTTCAAGCATTCTCTATAAATACTCTCTTCGTGCCTTCATTAAGGACTTACGAGACGAAGAGAGAAGTGATGCCGCCATCATTGAAGTCCTAAGGAGTTCTTCGAGTTCGAAAATGAGGTGACAGCGAGCGTTCCAGAAGTTTCCTGGAAGCAGATCACAATCGGGCGAATCTTGCTTTGAGCAACGGTAATCTTCATCACCCCAGCAAAGTCATTGCTTCAACTCCGGTTGAGAGCGATTTTTCATATCGTTGTACCAACTCCGGTTGAGAGCGATAATTCATCTCGTTGCGTCAACTTTGGTTGAGAACGAGTATTCATCTCTCTCTTAGGAGAACAAATTTTTCGTATCTCTTGAAATAAGAGTTCGATATCTCCATCTTCCATCAAAAGATCTGTTTCTAGAATAACAATCTCAAAGCAAGATTCAGATCTGATAGAGAACAACCGTGCACAACTTCTCGATACAAGTTTTAAACTTGAGAAGTTTGACGGGGAGCACTTTAACGTCTGGAAGAGAAAGGTTAGCCTCAATCTTCAACTCATGAGCGTCGACTATGTGTTGACAGATCCTAAGCCTTTGATTCCAGAGGGTAAAAATGCTCGAAGGAATACTGAAGCCACGTCTTTGTAGTCGAAGTGGTGATGGGATAACAACCTCTGCATGTTGTTGATCCAAAACTCCATGGAGGACTCTATGGCGGAGTCATACAGTAAGACGGTCAATCTAAAGGACGTCAGGGAGTCTGTAGAGAATCTCTATGAGGCATATGAGATCAGAAACAAGATCCACGTGATCGAAAGGTCTGGAAGATGTGATTTGAGGATGACGAAACCATGTTGCCTCAAGTCAAGGAGTTCCTCTAGTTACATCAGAAGCTGGCGGATGATGGCATGTCCTTGGTCGATGCTTTTGTCATCGGGGGTATTGTAGCCAAGCTCTCACCTGGGTGGAGCAACTTCATCGCGGACATGCACCGCAAGAAGATGGAAGTGGATCTGGAATGCCTCTTGCACTGGATACATATTGAAGACGAGTTGAGGGCTCAACTCAAAGTGGATGCCTTGTCCAAGAAGATGGCTAAGGCGAACATGGTGCGAGAAGGAAGTTCTAAAGGGAAACAGAAGGCTCCCTACCAAAAAAGAAAGACGTTTACCATCTGAAGGTAAAGTTGGCTCAGTTCAAGCCCAAGTCCAAAGAACATGAAACTCGTTTCAACTGTGGCAAGAAAGGCCACTGGAAGAGGGACTGCAAAGAAAAACCAAAACAAAAAGAGCAATGTGAGACTAACTTTATTCTTATAATTGTGCAGATTGACTCAGCCGGGATTGGCACGGACTGGTGGATAGACACTGGGGCCTCGTGCCATGTTTGCTCAAAGAAGGAGTGGTTCACTACGTACCAACCTATCTCTGAGAAGGTTACGGTGGCGAACCAGATACAATTGAAGTACACGGGATCGGGCGGTGGTATTACAATTGACTTTGGGGATGCTTCAGAATGTAAATCATGTACCAGCCATAGCCAAGAACTTGGTCTCGAAAAGTCTGCTCTGCAACGCAGGCTTGAGGATGGACATTAACGCTGGTCAAGTCGTTACGTCCTATAAAATAACATACTTCGGGAAGGCTTTTTCCACCGAAGGAATGTTCAAAATTCAACTTGTAACTCCTATGGAGATAGTGAATGCAGTTTTTTCTTCTGGTTTTTCTCTTGAGTTATGGCATAATAGACTAGGGCATGTTCGTTGTAAAAGAATAAACAAGATTTCTAGTCTAAGGCTTATCTCCAAATGTGGGGGTAAGGAGTTGGAGAAGTATGAGGTCTGTGCGCAGACGAAGATCACAAGAAAACCTTTCAAATGGGTAAACCAAAGTGCAGATCTTCTGGAGTTGGTGCACTCAGATATCTGTGACTTCAAACAGTTCTTCACAAAGGCCGGGATGAAGTATTTCATTACTTTCTTCGATGACTTCTCAAAGTATGCATTCGTTTATCTGCTCAAGTCTAAAGATGAAACATTTAGGAAGTTTAAGGACTTCAAGGTTGAAGCCGAGCGTCAAATCAGACAACAACTCAAGAAACTCAGAAGTAATCGAGGTGGAGAGTATAGGTCTCATGAATTCGTATCATTCTGTAGAGAACATGGAATCATCAATGAGACAACTGCTCCTTACTCCCCTCAATCAAATAGTGTTGCAGAAAGGAAGAACAGAACATTAACAGAGATGATAAACTCAATGTTGTTGACTGTGGGTCTTCCAAATTGCTTCTGGGGTGAAGCGGTGCTTACGGCAATGTTCATATTGAATAGAGTACCGCATGATACTTCGAAAGTCACTCCTCATGAACTATGGTTCAAGGTCAGACCCAATATGAATGTCATTCGAGTGTGAGGGTGTCTGGCGTATGTGAAGCTTCCAGATTTGAAGATTCAGAAGCTGGAAACAAGGACTATGAAGAGTATATTCTTGGGTTATGCTGATAAGAGTGATGCTCGGAGGTTCCTTGATATTAAGTCAAATCATATCATTGAATCTCGCGACGCAGAATTCTTTGAAGATAAGTTTGTAAGGCACAAAAACATTGTTCTCATGGAAATTCCGAAGAACGATGTGAGTGCACAAGAGGCTTAAGTTCCTTACGAAGAGGTAGTCTAAGAAGATGTTATTGCAAGAACAACTATTGAACCAGAACTCGCAGAACCTGTATCTAAGCGAGTGAGGAGACACAAGGACTTCGGAGAGGATTTCGTCGCCTGTCATGTGGAAGCAGATCCGCTTACCTATGATGAGGCGATGAAGTCCAGAGATGTTATCTTCTGGAAGGAGGCTATTAATGATGAGTATGACTCGATAACCTCCAATAACACGTGGGTATTGGTCGATCTACCTCAAGGAGAAAAACTAATCGGATGTAAATGGATCTTCAAGAATAAAGATGAAGGCCGATGGAACTGTTGACAAGTTCAAGGCAAGGTTAGTTGCCAAGGGGTTTTCTCAAAAACAGGTGATCGATTATTTCGACACATATGCTCCAGTAGCTCGGATGATGACCATCAGGATGTTGATTGCTTTGAGCATATTTCATAAGCTGGTAATCCATCAGATGGATGTTAAGTCCACTTTTCTGAATGGTGAATTAACCAAAGAGATTTACATGCAACAGCCAGAAGGATTCATCGTCAATGGCCTCGAAGATAAAGTCTACAAGTTGGTAAAATCTTTGTATGGTCTGAAATAAGCTCCCAAGGTGTGGCATGAGAAGTTTGATAAAGTTATAAGATCAAATGGCTACAGGGTCAGCGAGACGGACAAGTGTGTGTACACAAAGTTTGTTGATGGGAGAGGAGTTGTCGTTTGTCTGTACATGGATAACATGCTGATCTTCGATACAGATCTAGCAAGTGTCACTGAGACAAAGAAGTTTCTCTCATCTAAGTTCAGTATGAAGGACTTAGGGGAAGCTAATGTTATCCTGCGAATAAAGATCATCCGGACATAAACTGGAGTGGCATTGTCACAGTCTCATTACATCAAGAAGATGCTCACACACTATTGGTATCAGGATCTTCCAGGGATCGATACGTCGTATAGGTGTGACAAGAAGCTGAAGCAAAATCCAAGGGAAAGCGTCAGAAAACTAGAGTATTCAAGCATCATTGGGATTTTGATGTATGCGACTACTGCCACAAGGCCTGACATAGCTTTTTCCATAGGAATGCTGAGTCGGTTTACGAGCAATCCAGGGATGGAGCACTGGAAAGCTGTGAAGAGGGTTATGAGATACCTCAAAAGGATTCAGAAGTATGTACTGTACAACTGCAAAGATCTAAAAGTAGTGGAAGGCTTCAGCGATGCAAGCTGGTGCTCAGAAGTAGAGAGTGAGAGGTCCACAGGAGAATATGTTTTCTCTATGGGTTGAGATGCTATATCGTGGAAGTCGAAGAAGCAGAGTATATTGTCTCACTCTTCTATGGAATCTGAGTTTTATGCACTGGTGGCTGCAGCGGATGAAGCAGAATGGCTTTAGGATCTCATGTATGATCTTCCAATGGTTGGTGCGCAGATACCGACGGTAACGATATATTGCGACAACCAGGCGACTGCAGCGGTGGCATCGAATAACCTTTTCAATGACAAGAAGAGGATTGTGCGTCTAATACAGGACGGTAAATGATCTTATTAAAAGAGGAGTCATTACCGTAGTGGATGTTCGGAGTCAGAAGAATCTGGCAGATCCATTCACCAAAGGTCTCAAGCGCCGGCTGGTTGTAGAAATAGCAGGTAAGATGGGCTTAAAGACACTCTGATATTATGTCTTTACAATTCTACTATAAAGTTGTATGCTATTAGTTCAAAGACAAATCTACTAGGCATCTAACTTTTAGTTCAAGGAAGGACCATTGACTGGAAGAATATCATGAACAGTGGGCAAATCCTTTGGGATGTTGCGGGGTTAAGAACCCAGAACCACTATTATCTATGTTTGTTCTTATGAAGAACAAGGTCCTGTGGGAGGATGGCTTGGAAGCCTTAATGAGTTCTCATGCATCTTAGATGTCTAGCATGCTTTACAGGAAGAACGGGCAGCACAACACTACAAAGGAGCGTAGTACTCCATGCTATAGTGGGGCAACATCACATGAGGTACCTTGTGAGGGTAACACCTCGGCTTTGGGAAAAGTCACAGCGGCGTAGCACCGCACATAGGCAAGAGGGCCTAATGTTGTATAATGAAGAGTGGTAGGCAGCACTACAAAGAGGTTGGGCCTCATGTTAAAGTGGGTGACACCACATGAGGCAGGGCCTCGGCTTTATAAGCCATGTCACGGCGGCGTAACACCGAAAGGAAGCAAAAGATTTTATGCTGGACAGTTTGGCACTACAAAGAGGCTGGGCCTCATGCTATAGGTGGTATGACTCCACATGAGATAGGGTCTCGACTTCGGGCCATGTCATAGTGGTACAGCACTGCAAGGAAGGAAAATACTTCATGCCAATGACTCTTTAAAAAAACTCACCTAGAGTGTATGGAAAAAAATGTAGGCCGTCTCTTGAGAGAAATCTTGTAGACACCCAAGATACATACACCGAAACTAGGCAAACACTAGGCCTTTAATGTACCGCCAAAAGTGCAGTTGATGTCATTATATGAGTGGAAAGAATTACAGTTATGGTGCAGAATTCGAGGCTTAGTCCATTCTTGTATCATGCTGTCATTTAACCCATGAAGAAAGATTCAAGTCATAGCGACATCTATCATAATGCATGATAGACAGTCACTGTGGGGAACGCTCAATCCATATATAGAGATATATGGAGGATTGTTGGTGTTTTTGCTTGTTGGTCTTTTGCTTTAGAAACTAGAAAGATAGTCCCACATTGGAAAAACCAAATTGATAGTATCTCTATATAAAGATTTTCTTGTGTTGAGAGATCACATGAAGTGTGGAGAGGCACATGGGTGCCATGTGGGAGCATTTTTCTAGTGGAAAGAAGGCTAAACAACAAAGAAGTATTAATACTTTTTGTCCTGCTCATGGGATAATTCTCTTATGGAGCTAAGCCCCTGTAACGCTCTAGAACCAGAATACTGGAGAGTGGGGGCATACATAGCCAGCTACGTACATTGAAGTGCGACCCACCTCGCTATACGGTCATGGCTGTCTAGATATATGAGGGTTTAACTACAAGCCATCAGTCTCCTATGGTCATGAACAAGCCTAGTGTCTCAATCATAAATAAGTAAGTAAATGTTACAAGATGCTAGATCACCAAATATACAATAGTAAGGCGTCCCAAATATTACATATTTAGCTGATCATGAAGCTAGTCGTTACAAAATGTCAGGACTAGTAAGAGTTTAGTCATACATGATCAACCCTAGGATTTTTTACTCACGTCACAGCCCGTAGGCAGACAGTAAGTAAAGTACAATCGAGCTAAACAAGTGCTCGTCGGCTAAACGCCTCAAAAGAATATTTTTTACACCTAAAGTGGGAGAACAAAAAGAAACCTACTCATTGCCCTGGTTACGCCTGGTGGTCACAATCGGGCTGGAAAGTCGGTAGATCCTCTGGAGCTGCTCTAAAATCTGGCCATACAAAACCAGCTGGATCAGATCCCAGAAAGAGTAAGTGCAACAAAGGAGGCTTCACTTAGGAACTAAAGCCAACAATTAGCATAGAATATGATAATAATATAGTAAAACTGGAGAGATAGACATCATGAGGATATACGGTAAGATAACCATGGAACCATTCAGATAACCAAGTTACAACCCTTAAACCAAACAAGGACCGGGGTTGTAACCCTTCATCTGAACAGAACTTGGTTTCTTCCATTTATCGGATAAAATAAAACACAAGTAGTCAAGCCAGGTTACCATCTTGTACAGGATCAGGACAAGACTAGACTGGGCTAAACTCCATCCAATCAATCACGGCCAAGCAATGAGTACGGCTTGATACTTTAACTAACTAGGGTTATCACAGGCCTAGTTACTAGCAAGATGTAGCAAGATTATTCCACCAGCCACAAGCCCTGCAGACCATCCAGGTTACCCAGGTCGAATATTTGTTCAAGAGGGGGGTGCAACACATGACAGTGTGCTAGAAATGTGCCATACTCGTCAGCATACTACAAATTCACAAGCGCGCCCAGGTAACGGGATTGCCTGTAGCTGGAAAATCTCTTCATGACTAATGTGTTATTCTAGTTATTAGCCTTAGTCAATTTTAGTATGTACCCCTGACCGTGGTACTCAGGAGCCCCATCCTAAACATGATGCAAGACAAGACTGGTTCATTTGTACAAGCACAATCACCTACGGTGTCCAGATTATTTATACTTGTCATGTTATGTTAGCCGTCGCAACAGCATATCAAGGTATATCATGTCAGGTTTACTTATCAGGAGTGCGCCACGGCGGGCCACTATCATGTCATATTACTTGTCAAGAGTGCACCTCTACGGGTCACTGTCGTGTTCATGGTACATGTGCAGGATAATATAGTACAAGCATTCCATCAGGAGACCTAAGTACACTGAGGGCCCCAAGATATGAGTCTAATAATAAAAATTAAATCATAAAGTACAAGGCAATGGAAGAGCCAGGCGGCTCAGGCATATGCGGCCAGGAAGTGATCTCATGCGGCTGGGGAGGGAGCAACCCATGCGGTTGGAGAGGACTCGGGCATATGCGACCAGAAAAAGGGAGTGCCTGCGGCTCAGGGAAGTTCAGAGTACATGCGGCTCGGGAAGGGCAGGCATATGCTGCTGGTAAAAGGGGAGGGGGCCTTATGCGACTGGGAATCATATGCGGCTGGGAATCAAGTCCATGCGGCTCGGGGGATTTAGTAGTTCCTACGGCTGAAAAGATAAGGTTCATGCGGCGGAGAATCAGAAGCTCATGCGACTAATGTGGGAAAGTCCAATTGGCTCAAATAGATAAATTCTTATGCGACTAGAGATAAGTTCGTACAGTATAGGCCATACGGCCGAGTCATGCAACAAGGGCTATGTGGCCAGGAAAAGAACTTGCCACATAAAATGCTATGCGGCTAAGTTCATGCGGCTAAGAACTGTTCTTCTTCCCCATTCTTTCGAGAAGAAGAACCATACAAGCCATGGCTCCCTAGCTCCATAAATCCTTCAACTAGAGTCCAAATCCGAACTTCCATAGATCAAAATAGGACATAATGAGATTCTCTACAACACGGAACAATCAGAACTTAATAATAACCAGATTAAATAGATCAAAACCCAAGAATTCTAAAAATAAAATAAACTTAGATCTACTAGCAATGAGCCATAGAAATTAAAAAAATGCTAAGTACTAAAGTATTTTAGAATGCTGTGAAGAAGAGAATAGAACAATAAAACTTGAGTTCCTCCATGAAGTAAGATGCACTTGCCTAAACTCTCTCTCTCTCTCTCTCTCTATCTCTTTCTCAGGTAGGTGAAGAGTAATGGTGGGGAAGAAGAAGAGTAAATGAGGAGAGAGAAAAATGTGGGATTAATAAACGGTGATGGTGGTCGTAGGTAGGGATTGGTTCCCAACAAAACCGAACCAAGCTAAACAAGCCGAACCGAACCAAGATGAACCAAGCAATGAAATGCCCAATTATACCATGCAAGGAGACATGCAGTACGAGACAAAGTACGTAAACGTATTCCAAAATACGCAATACGAACTATAGGCATTACAACTCTACCCACCTTAAAAGAATTTCGTCCTCGAAATTTAATTAAGAGGTTAGAGAGACAAGGACTAGCTATACTAATCACAAGCAAACTATAACTAGGCAATCATTCAAGAAATCATTCATGTAGGCAAGAAAGCTAAGGGTGTAGAGCATAAGAAGGACATTATACTTTACGAGTCAAACAGGTCGGGATATCGCGATCGGATATCATCCTCACGCTCCCAAGTTGACTCACCCAAAGAGTGATGGCCCCAAGCAACTTGGACTAACTTGATAGTCTTGTTCTTGAGTGTCTTCTCTCTTCGGTCTAATATAGATACGGGTCTCTCCTCCTACGAAAAGTTGGTACCAACAACCAATTCTGAATGATCCAGGATATGGCTCGGATCCAGAATATACCGTCGTAGTTGGGATAGATGGAACACGTCATGTATCTCACGTAGCAACGGTGGAAGAGCGAGACGATAGGATACATCACATACTTGCTCCAGAATGTCAAACGGTCCTATATACCTTGGACTAAGCTTTCCCCGCACGCCGAAATGAATGACGACACGGTTAGGCGAAATCCTCAGGAATACCTGGTCGCCGACAGAAAACTCAAGAGGGTGCCGATAAGAATCGGCCCAATGGCATTGGCGATCTTGGGCAACTCGAAGGTGATCCCTGACTCTTCTGACTACTTCAACTGTCTGGGCAATTATTTCGGGACCGAGCATCTGCCTCTCTCCAACATCATCCTAGGCTAGCGGGGATCTGTACTTCCTACCATATAGTGCCTCGAACGGTGCCATCTGGATACTGGCTTGGAAACTGTTATTGTATGAGAACTCCACCAGGTACAGGTGATCTTTCCACGAACCACCAAAGTCAAGTGTACAAGATCTCAATATATCTTCAAGAATCTGGATCGTACTTTCTGACTGACCATCAGTCTGTAGGTGGTAAGCTGAACTGAGCTTGAGGTGAGTCCCCAAACTCTCTTGTAGGCTATGCCAAAAGTACGACGTAAACCTTGAACTTCGGTCCGAAGTGATACTGACTGGTACTCCGTACAACCTGACAATCTGTCTGAGGTACATCTCTGCTGGCTGAGCCGTTGACTGACCAACTCTGAACGGGAGAAAGTGAGCCACCTTCATGAGCCTGTCAACTATAACCTAAATAGCATCTCGACCAGCTAGGGATCTAGGCAATCCAGTCAAGAAATCCATGGTTATATGCTCCCACTTCCATTCTGGGATCGGCAAGGGCTGAAGAAGTCCAGCTGGCCTCTGATGTTTAGCTTTAACTTGTTGGCAAAGCAAACACCGAGAGACAAACCGGGCTATCTTCCTCTTCATGCCATTCCACCAAAAGTGCTGACGAATATCACGGTACATCTTCGTACCACCGGGATGAATAGAATACTGAGAACTGTGAGCTTCTGCCATGATCTCCTGTCTGATATCTCCACTGGGTACACAAAGACGATTACCATATCGAAGTGTACCGTCCTCATTGATGTATAACTCTGGTCTTCGTCCTGCCTCACACTCCGCTCTGAGTCGCTGAAGCTTAGAATCTGCTGATTGCGCCATCCGAATCCTCTCGACTATAGTGGACTGAACCTGCATACTGGCCATTAATGCCACACTGGAAGGGAGAACAACTTCTATACCAATCTTCTGAAGATCTGCTAATAGCTCTGGTTACGCCGTTAGAAAATAAGCCCCGGCTCTCCTGCTCAATGCATCCGTGACAACGTTGGCCTTTCCAGGATGATACTGCAAGTTGACATCATAATCCACAAGTAGCTCTAGCCATCTCCTCTTACGCATGTTAAGATCCTTCTGGGTGAAAACATACTTCAGGCTCTTGTGGTCGGTGAAAATCTCCACCCTATCTCCATACAAGTAGTACCTCCAAAGCTTAAGTGCAAACACTACTGCTGCCAGCTCTAAGTCATGGATTGGGCAATTCCTCTCGTGATCACGAAGTTGGCGTGACGCATAAGCTATTACCTTCCCATGCTGCATCAGAACACATCCTAAGCCTCTGTCTGACGCATCATAATACACTGAGAATCCTCCGGTCCCATCAGGAAGCGTAAGAATGGGAGCCATCATCAAGCCTCGTTTCAACTTTTCAAAAGAACTCTGACACTCTGCTGTCCAAGCAAACTATACATCCTTACGAGTCAACTGGGTCAATGGCGCTGAGATCCGAGCAAAGTTCGAAACAAATCGTCGGTAGTAGCCGGCCAATCCAAGAAAATTGCAACTTCTGCAACTGTGCTAGGCACTAGCCACGACTCAATGGCCACGATCTTCTGGGGATCCACTTCTACTCCTCCTCTGGTAATGATATGACCCAAGTATGAAATGCGATCGAGCCAGAACTCACATTTACTAAACTTGGCATATAACTGATGCTCCCTGAGAATCTAAAGAACCACCCTGAGATGCTGCTAATGCTCCACTACACACTTGCTGTAGACCAGGATGTCGTCTAGGAACACAATCATGAACTGATCCAAGTAAGGCATGAAGATACGATTCATGAGGTCCATAAATATAGCCGGCGCATTGGTTGCTTCAAATGGCATAACAAGGAACTCCCAATGCCCATACCGGGATCTGAAAGCTGTCTTCGGAATATCCTGCTCTCTGACTCTAATCTGATGATATCCTGACCGCAAGTCAATCTTCGAGAATACTGCTGCCCCCCTTGAGCTGATCAAACAAGTTATCTATCATTGGGAGAGGGTATCTGTTCTTGATTGTCACTGAGTTCAAGGTACGATAATCAACACATAATCTGGGCGTACCATTGTCACGACCCGCACCCGGTTTTCGGATGCGAGCTCATGATCAAGCTATCTACGTATCGAGCGGACTCCAGCCCGACTCGAGTACGTATAAGCTGTCCAGGGCAGGGTATCATATCTAATCTAAACTATATCTCAATCCACAGGAATCATATAAACAAGAATGAACAAGTATAGGTCATGGTCTGCAGCCCATTAGCATATTGTTCGATTAGACTCCAAGAATGATATGAGTCTATAAAGTAAAGCTGATAAGCAGAATATATCATAAAAGCACGAGAAAGATAGTAAGTCAATATCACTAACAAAATACCTAAATCATGTAGATGAAGTCAACTACCACATGCTCAGCTAACTAACTCCGTGCAATCAGCTACCTGAAGAGATCATCAGGTCCTCAGAGGACTAGCAAGATACATAAAACATGCCTACTAATATGACAGTAAATAACAGGTGTGGAGGATAAGAACACTGCAAGAAGAACATCTAAGGACGACGAGTCGTGAGGAAATATAATACTAGACTTGGCTACCAATCAAACGATTAACCTCTATAACTTGTAGTACAATGCAAGATACTCCCAATCTATAGTAGATTTTGACTGTAATACAATGCAAGATAATTCCAGTAAAGGTTAGCCAATTCTAGTATCGATCTCCTCTCCTAAGGATACAAAGTCAAGTAGACTCCTATAAATCGTAGTACAATGCAAGATACTCCCAATTTATAGTGCCGCAAGTCAAGTCAATCAATCAATCAATATATGCTATAGGTCGTAGTACAATGTAAGATACTCCCAATCTATGGCACGTCTCAAGTCAAGTCAATCAAGATAAAGAATCAGCTATAGATCGTAGTACAATGTAAGATACTCCCTAGCTATAGTATGTCTCTACTGTAGTACAATACAAGATATTCCCAATCGAGAATGGTCAAGGACAGATATAAAACTGATAACTCCATCACGAGAAAAGAGTAACACAAAGAGACCAATATTCTAGCAATGTCAAATATCCTATACGTGCACGTAATCTAGAACAAATAAAGCAATCCAGGACGAATCAATCACAATACGGAATCATGTGACAATATGAAAAGGACTACAATAAGAAAAGAGAAACCATGTAAATACTGTATATGTTCGGCAAGGTATACTTGCCTGGAGGTTGCACGAAGAACCAACAATGTATCGCCAATCAACAAGTCAGAAAGTCCAAGTCATCACAACTGTCTCCAAAAACTGAAATAAGTGTTACCAACATTCTCAGAATAGTCAAATTAGCTAGGATTGCCTGTCCTTAAGTCCAATTTTGGACACAGGGGCAAATCGGTAATTTTGGGCAAAAGCGGTGTCCGCCGTTGGACCCGCTTTGCACCGAAAAGTGTGCCAGGGTCAATGGTCTCTAAAGTCGTCAAACTACATGTCCACGGATCCAATTTTCCGATACGAACCCAACCATATGTCCAAAGTTGGATTTCGGTGGGCCGTGCACAAAATTACCCGTTGAGTCGGACCATGGGGCCCGCGAAACGGTGATTTTATCAACGGTCTCAGAATCGGACCAAACTTGGCATACAGGACCAAAAAAATGATACGGTCCTGCTGGCGCAAGTTTTGTCTTGATCTGACGAACGTGCATAAAGTAATTGAAAAATTTGCAAAGTGCACGATACGGTAAATTTTGACGGATACGCATCAAATTCGTCGCACACACGCGACCAATTTGAATTCCGTCAAAGCCCACACGTCTACGAAACCATTACGCAGCTTTCAATGCTTTCGGTTTGCGACCACGTCGTCCGGATTGGCGGGACGGACGTGGTATCGGACAATTTTCTAAATTTCTAAACTATTTTTGTCAAGTTTTTCTTGATTTTCAAATCAGGATTTTCTGACGTATACTAGATGAATTTAAATTCTGTAAACAGCATTTTGAAGCTGTATGGGTTGGCTAAAAACATATTCAATTAGATTTCTAAATATTGCTACGGTTTAGCAGAAATCTGCCTTCCAAACTAGGGTTATAGACTATTTTTTCAACTGTCAGGAACATTCGTTTTTCGGGTTTTTCGAGT
Organism: Iris pallida; assembly: GCA_029216955.1. NCBI lineage: Eukaryota > Viridiplantae > Streptophyta > Magnoliopsida > Asparagales > Iridaceae > Iris > Iris pallida. Next base: position 7,187,990 of record JANAVB010033012.1, on the reverse strand, counting down.
CAACTTTTCGACTCGTTGGGTCGATACTTCGGGAAACTATGAAGTGGCTCGTCTAGGGGGTCATATAGGGTCGCTACACCAACTTATGGAATCGAATTTAATGGAGAATACACGAAGTTATTAGGTCGGGAAGTAGGTACCTGGTTCGAGTTCGGGACAGAGCAGTCCCCTGCTTCCCGCGCGCGTGGCTGACTTCGGCGGCTCGCGTGACCGCGCGCGGTGGTGGCGCCGACGGTCGAGGGTGCGCGCGGAAGTCCAGTGTGGCTGGGTCGACGCTGGGGGTGTCGGCGTTGGTGTGCGTGGGTTTTGTTTAGGGTTTTGAGTTTTTCGAACTTCTCTCTATCCATCCGTTCTCTGATCGAAGGAGTGTTTAAATGCACATCATGGGCTCGGTTTTTAGTATTTGGCTGAGACAGCTCAGGCTGGCCACTTTGGGGTATGCTGGGCTGAGCATTAGCTTGGGCCTGGGCCGATCATGGGCTTGGGCCTGGGTTTTTAGCTTAGTATATTTTCTATATAATTAATATACTCTCATATATATATATATATATATATATATATATATATATATATATATTTATATATATATATATATATATATATATATATATATATATATATATATACACTCACATATACGTATACGTGTACGTACTATATATGTTTATATATACACACATATACGTATATTTATAATATATATTTATATACAAATACACATATACCATATATATATATATATATATATATATTTTATATATATATATATATATTTATATATATATATTTTTTTTTTTTTTTTTTTTATTTTTTTTATATATATATATATATATATATATATATATATATATTAAATATATATATATATACACACACATACACATAATTAATATTATATACACATATTTAATATATATATATATATATATATATATATATATATATATATATATATATATATATATATATATATATATATATATTTATATATATATTCACACATACACATAATTAATATTATATATTTATTTATACACATATTTAATATATGTGTGTACATACATACACATACATATATAATATATTTATATATACACATATATATACACATATATAGTTACACACATATACATCTATATATTTACACATATTTACCTATATATATTTACACATATATACATATGTATATATACGTATTCATATATATATACACATATATGCACATATATAATACGTAACATACACACACGTATGATATATATATATATATTGATTATATACATATACGTACACATATTTAATATATTATATTTGTGCATAAAATATAAGTCTCTAGATAACAATTTAATATACAATTAAATATAACCAACAAATTAATAATATTAAATAACAATCCCAATAAAATAATAATAGTAATAAAAATTATAACAAAATTTAATAAAGTATATACCATTATTGCACCGTCTAATAATCCCAGAAAATGTACAAGGCCTATCTTATACAAACCTTATTGAATATCAACTAATCACAATATTTATAATATTTAATTAAGAATATTTTAGAAATATTTCTTAGATCACTAAAATGGAATACGACACAATCATACCAAAAATGCATCAATACGAAGGTCATTGGACGTACCGCATGACTACATGGGCTCGGGCTCAGTTCGGACTAGTTTGGTGCGACCGGGTTACCTAGACGTCAAATAATATTAATAATGAATAATTAACTATTTATAATGGTCATGTCACAAGTTGGCCTGGTTTTCCTAGTTAGGACATCCCTATGGCTAGGTTTCCCCGGACATGCCTAGTACACTAGTCAAGGCACACTGCTACATCTTTCGTGCCACAAATCCTAGTCGTCTAGTACTTCAAAACTCAACCATGGCTAAAATCATCTACCGTAATAATTAACTAAATAAATATTTATAAAAATTCTAAAATCACTATTTAAATCAAATAAATAATAAAAAAATTATTTCAAAAATTTCGGGAAGGGAGGCTACAAATCTACCCACCTTAAAAATAATTTCGTCCTCGAAATTCTAATTCATAATTATTTCTTAAAATTTTGAAGTCCACTATTACCTTAATATCCTCAATTTAATTCCTCAAAAATACTTTTATAAGCTTCTCTAGTCATTTCGTAACTACGAAACTTCGAGAACTTCTACCCACCTTTGGTCACACTACTCCCTTGAAACACAGGTCACTAAAATTATATAATCTTCTAACTAGTAACTAAAAATTCTACCAAGACTATCTAGGACATATGGTACCTATAATCCCTCATATATATAAACAACTAATATTCAATAGTCAAGCAATATTATACTATAAATTAAGAATTTCTGATAAATCCTAGATAGCACGATTATTTGTCACCCCAAAATAAAAGGGACGAGAATCAATGGCACAGGAAGCAAGGAAGTATAATTGAGAGCAAATATAGAGTTTTCAAGGACGTGGAGAATTTCTAGAAAAATTTTCAAGGCAGAGTGGATTGAGATTTCTAAGGTCTAGTCAAGGTCGCAGGCTCGTACCAGTATAGTTACGTAACCGGTACGATATGCTCTGACCTGCATGGGCCACCACAAAAACTTGTCACGACCCGCATCCGGTTTTCGGACGGGAGCTCGTGAGCAAGCCAGCTACGTATCGAGCGGACTCCAGCCCGACTCGAGTACGTATAAGGGCAGGGTATCATATCTAATCTAAACTATATCTCAATCCACAGGAATCATATAAACAAGAATTAACAATTATGGGTCATGGTCTGCAGCCCATTAGCATATTGTTCGATTAGACTCCAAGAATGATATGAGTCTATAAAGTAAAGCTGATAAGCAGAATATATCATAAAAGTACGAGAAAGATAGTAAATCAATATCACTAACAAAATACCTGAATCATGCAGATGAAGTCAACTACCACATGCTCAGCTAACTAACTCCGTACAATCAGCTACCTGAAGAGATCATCAGGTCCTCAGAGGACTAGCAAGATACATAAAATATGCCTACTAATATGACAGTAAATAACAGGTGTGGAGGATAAGAACACTGCAAGAAGAACATCTAATGACGACGAGTCGTGAGAAAATGTAATACTAGACTTGGCTACCAATCAAACGATTAACCTCTATAGCTTGTAGTACAATACAAGATACTCCCAATCTATAGTAGATTTTGACTGTAATACAATGCAAGATAATCCCAGTCAAGGTAAGCCAATTCTAGTATCGATCTCCTCTCCTAAGGATACAAAGTCAAGTAGACTCCTATAAATCGTAGTACAATGCAAGATACTCCCAATTTATAGTGCCGCAAGTCAAGTCAATCAATCAATCAATATATGCTATAGGTCATAGTACAATGTAAGATACTCCCAATCTATGGCACGTCTCAAGTCAAGTCAATCAAGATAAAGAATCAGCTATAGATTGTAGTACAATGTAAGATACTCCCAAGCTATAGTATGTCTCTACTGTAGTACAATACAAGATACTCCAAGTCGAGAATGGTCAAGGATAGATATAAAACTGACAACTCCATCACGAGAAAAGAGTAACACAAAGAGACCAATATTCTAGTAATGTCAAACATCCTATACGTGCACGTAATCTAGAACAAATAAAGCAGTCCAGGACGAATCAATCACAATACGGAATCATGTGACAATATGAAAAGGACTACAATAAGGAAAGAGAAACCATGTAAATACTGTATATGTTCGGCAAGGTATACTTGCCTGGAGGTTGCACGGAGAACCAACAATGTATCGCCAATCAACAAGTCAGAAAGTCCAAGTCATCACAACTGTCTCCGAAAACTAAAATAAATGTTACCAACATTCTCAGAATAGTCAAATTAGCTAGAATTGCCTGTCCTTAAGTCCAATTCTGGACACAGGGGCAAAACGGTAATTTCGGGCAAAAGCGGTGTCCGTCGTTGGACCCGCTTTGCACCGAAAAGCATGCCAGGGTCAATAGTCTCTAAAGTCGTCAACCTACATGTCCACGGATCCAATTTTCCGATACGAACCCAACCGTATGTCCAAAGTTGGATTTCGGCGGGCCGTGCACAAAATCACCCGTTGAGTCGGACCGTGGGGCCCGCGAAATGGCGATTTTATCAACGGTCTCAGAATCGGACCAAACTTGGCATACAGGACCAGAAAAATGATACGGTCCTGCTGGCGCAAGTTTTGTCTCGATCTGACGAACGTGCACAAAGTAATTGAGAAATTTGCAAAGTGCACGATACGGTAAATTTCGACGGATACGCATCAAATTCGTCGCGCACACGCGACCAATTTGAATTCCGTCAAAGCCCACACGTCCACGAAACCATTACGCAGCTTTCGATGCTTTCGGTTCGCGACCACGTCATCCGGATTGGCGGGACGGACGTGGTATCGGACAATTTTCTAAATTTCTAAACTGTTTTCACCAAGTTTTTCTTGATTTTAAAATCAGGATTTTCTGACGCATACTAGATGAATTTAAATTCCGTAAACAGCATTTTGAAGCTGTGTGGGTTGACTAAAAACCTATTCAATTAGATTTCTAAATATTGCTACGGTTTAGCAGAAATCTGCCTTCCAAACTAGGGTTATAGACTATTTTTTTCAACTGTCAGGAACATTCGTTTTTTGGGATTTTCGAGTCAACTTTTCGACTCGTTGGGTCGATACTTCGGGAAACTATGAAGTGGCTCATCTATGGGGTCAAATAGGGTCGCTACACCAACTTATGGAATCGAATTTAATGGAGAGTACACGAAGTTATTAGGTCGGGAAGTAGGTACCTGGTTTGGGACAGAGCAGTCCCCTGCTTCCCGCACGCGTGGCTGACTTCGGCGGCTTGCGTGACCGCGCGCGGCGGTGGTCCCGGCGGTCGAGGGTGCGTGCGGAAGTCCAGTGTGGCTGGGTCGACGCTGGGGGTGTCGGCGTTGGTGAGCGTGGGTTTTGTTTAGGGTTTTGAGTTTTTCAAACTTCTCTCTATCCATCCGTTCTCTGATCGAAGGAGTGTTTAAATGCACATCATGGGCTCGGTTTGTAGTACTTGGCTAAGACAGCTCAGGCTGGCCACTTTGGGGTATGCTGGGCTGAGCATTAGCTTGGGCCTGGGCCGATCATGGGCTTGGGCCTGGGTTTTTAGCTTAGTATATTTTCTATATAATTAATATACTCTCATATATATATATATATATATATATATATATATATATATATATATATATATATATATATATATATATATATATATACTCACATATACGTATACGTGTACGTACTATATATGTTTATATATACACACATATACGTATATTTATAATATATATTTATATACAAATACACATATACCATATATATATATATATATATATATATATATATATATATATATATATATATATATATATATGAAAATATATATATATATATATATATATATATATATATATATATATATATATATGAAAATATATATATATATATATATATATATATATATATATATATATATATATATATATATATATATATATATATATATTCACACATATACATAATTAATATTATATATTTATTTATACACATATTTAATATATGTGTGTACATACATACACATACATATATAATATATTTATATATACACATATATATACATATATAGTTACACACATATAGATCTATATTTTTTTTTCACATATATAGTTACACACATACATATATAATATATTTATATATACACATATACATACACATATATAGTTACACACATATACATATATAGTTACACACATATACATCTATATATTTACACATATTTACCTATATATATTTACACATATGTATATATACGTATTCATATATATATATATACACATATATGCACATATATAATACGTAACATACACACACGTATGATATATATATATATTGATTATATACATATACGTACACATATTTAATATATTATATTTGTGCATAAAATATAAGTCTCTAGATAACAATTTAATATACAATTAAATATAACCAATAAATTAATAATATTAAATAACAATCCCAATAAAATAATAATAATAAAAAAAATTATAACAAAATTTAATAAAGTATATACCATTATTGCACCGTCTAATAATCCCAGAAAATGTACAAGGCCTATCTTATACAAACCTTATTGAATATCAACTAATCACAATATTTATAATATTTAATTAAGAATATTTTAGAAATATTCCTTAGATCACTAAAATGGAATACGACACAATCATAACAAAAATGCATCAATACGAAGGTCAATGGACGTACCGCATGACTACATGGGCTTGGGCTCAGTTCGGACTAGTTTGGTGCGACCGGGTCACCTAGACGTCAAATAATATTAATAATGAATAATTAACTATTTATAATGGTCATGTCACAACTTGGCCTGGTTTTCCTAGTTAGGACATCCCTATGGCTAGGTTTTCCCGGGCATGCCTAGTACACTAGTCAAGGCACACTGCTACATCTCTCGTGCCACAAATCCTAGTCGTCTAGTACTTCAAAACTCAACCATGGCTAAAATCATCTACCGTAATAATTAACTAAATAAATATTTATAAAAATTCTAAAATAACTATTTAAATCAAATAAATAATAAAAAAATTATTTCAAAATTTTCGGGAAGGGAGGCTGCAACCATCCTTCCTTTTCACAAGAAGCATCGGGGCTCCCCAAGGCGATCCACTAGCACGAATGAATCCCTTGGTTCTAAGTTCTTCAATCATCTTGTACAATATCTCCAACTCTGACGGTGCCATCTTGTAGACTCTTTCTGACACTGAGGCTGTCCCTGGGATCAAGTCTATGGTGAACTCGATCTCTCGCTCCGACGGCATACCTGGAAGCTCTTCTGGGAAAACATCTGGAAACTCTTCAACTATCCGGGGTAACTGCACTGCTGCTACTGCCATCCGCAATACTGGAGGAGAAGGTTCAACTTCGCCTAGAGAGAAGGAAAACTCTAGCTCGCCTGGAATGCTAAAAACAACCCTGCCAATATGGCAGTCTATTCTAGCATACTGGTTCCTCAACCAATCCATCCCTAAGACCACATCATAATCGGCCATCGGGAACTCTATCAATCTAGCGGGGAATTCTCTACCGCTAACTACGATCCGACGCGAGAAAAATACTCAATCTACTCCCACAAGTCCGTTACCAATAAGTATATTGAGCCTTATTGATAATGACTCGGACTCCAGTCATATCTGTGCCGTGAATCGTACAGACATAAATGAATGCGACACCAGAATCAAATAAAGCTGAAGCTGGAATGGAGTTGACGAGAATAGTACATGCCACTACCTCTCATGGTGCCAATCCTTCCTCTACGGTCATCACCATAGCCTGACCATGCCCTCGGGGTACTGGTCCCCTCTGCTGAAATCCTTGCTGCCTGCTCTGACTCAGGGCTTGGGCTTGTGCATACTGCTGGGGGTGTTGTTACTGGAATGCCTGGGACTGAGGCGGCAAGGGCCTCTGAGGCTGGTACTGCTGCTGTTGGACTGGTGCTGGTCCTCTCACCGAAGGACTAGAAAGGTTGTTCGATGATGAACTACCCCTATTCGGGCAGGATCCAATCTTGTGATCTGCTGCTCCACAAGCCAGGCACAATCCCTACGTCCTGCGACATTCTGCCACTACATGTCCTGGCTTCCCGCAATAAGAACATCCCATCGCGGAAGAGTCTTCTTTTTCTGCTTCTGCTACTGAGGGTACGTCGGGGCTGAATGCTGAACCGACGTTACTGAGGCCGCCCGCCTCGGAGCTCCAATGGTCAAAGCCCTAGCTGCCGGAGCTGGTGCTGAGGACTGATTCATCTGGCCATAGAATCGCTTTCGACCCCCGGTCCTGTCCATAATCCTCTGGAAGGTATACTCATGCCTCCTAGCTTCTCTTAAGACCGCATCAAAAGTCTGATGCTCAAACTGCTCCACTGCCAATAAGATCTCCAGGTGAAGTCCCTGCTGGAACCGCTGAGCTCTGTCGAACTCGGTCGCTACCAAAGTGGAAGCGAACCGACTAAGTCTCGAAAACTCGGTCGCATATTCATCGACCGTTCTGCCCATCTTCTTCAAATTGGTGAATCTCGTCTGTAGATCGTACCGAGCTACAACATCAAAATACTTGGTCTGGAACCTCTCTCGGAATACTGCCCAAGAAATAGGTGCCAATAATCCGACGGCCTGCGCCGCCCACCAGCTGCGGGCAAGATCCAATAACTGCAAGCGCACCACGGCCACCTTCTCGTTTTCTGGAGTCCTGGCTGCTTCTAGAATCACCTCTGTGTCATGAAGCCAAGCATCTGCGGCAATAGCATCTTCACTACCATCAAAGAATGGAGGGTTCAAGTGCTTGAAGCTGTTGGCCGTGCTGGTACCCTGATGACCTCCTCTGGTCAGAGCATCTGTCACCGCCTGGTGTAAGGCATTTCCTCAACGATCTTGGGAAGCTAATAATGACCTGATGAGTCCCACCAAAGTGCCATCATCAGGCTCTGCAGGCTGGACGAACTGAACTGGTGGCTCTGGACCCCCAGTAGGAATGACTCTGGAGGCTACTCCCGAATGCTGGGCTTGATCTCCAGGTTGCTGCTGGTCCACGGGAGGAGCTCCGCCTCGCTGATCGGCATGGCCATGTACAATGTCGTTGAAAAATATGACATAAGGAACAATAAGGAAGGACCAGGATAGATCAAAGATACAAGCATGTGATCAGGACAAGAATTTCAGGGATTCAGAGGATACGATCAGAGATCAAGGCGAGTACTGATTGAGACATCTATTCAGTAAACCCTCACATATCTTGATTTACAAGACCTGCATGGACCACCACTTAAACCATGTAACGCCCCAGAACCAGAATACTGGAGAGCGGGAGCATACATAGCCAGCTACGTACATTGAAGTGCGACCCACCTCGCTATACGGTCACGGCTGTCTAGATACATGAGGGTTTAACTACAAGCCATCAGTCTCCTATGGTCATGAACAAGCCTAGTGTCTCAATCATAAGCAAGTAAGTAAATGTTACAAGATGCAAGATCACCAAATATACAATAGTAAGGCGTCCCAAACATTATATATTTAGCTGATCATGAAGCTTGTTGTTACAAAATGTCAGGACTAGCAAGAGTTTAGTCATACATGATCAACCCTAGGATTTGTTAATAACGTCACAGCCCGTAGGCAGACAGTAAGTAAAGTACAATCGAGCTAAACAAGTGCTCGCCGGCTAAATGCCTCAAAAGAATATTTTTTTACACTAAAGTGGGAGAGCAAAAAGAAACCTACTCGGTGCGCTGGTTACGCCTGGTGGTCACCATCGGGCTGGAAAGTCGGTAGATCCTCTGGAGCTGCTCCGAAATCTGGCCATACAAAACCTGCTGGGTCAGATCCCAGAAAGTGCAAGTGCCATAAAGGAGGCTTCACTTAGGAACTAAAGCCAGCAATTAGCACAGAATATGATAATAATATAGTAAAACTGGAGAGATAGAGCATCATGAGGATATACGGTAAGATAAGCATGGAACCATTCAGATAATCAAGTTACAACCCTTAAACCAAACAAGGACCGGAGTTGTAACCCTTCATCTGAACAGAACTTGGTTTCTCCCATTTATCGGATAAAATAAAACACAAGTAGTCAAGCTAGGTTACCATCTTGTACAGGATCAGGACAAGACTAGACTGGGCTAAACTCCATCCAATCAATCACGGGCAAGCAATGAGTACGGCCTGATACTTTAACTTGTAGAAGCATGGAAAATACTAAAAAAATGATCCATGCGGCCAAAGAACCTCATGCGGCTCAGAAAGCCCATGCGGCTCACAGAGTCATGCGGCATAAGGGACTATGCGGCCCAAGACATCCCATACGGCTCAGAAGACACGTGGCGGGACCGCCCTCTCCCCTGCCCTCTCGCATTAATTGTTTGACGGCTGACAACTCTAAAAAAGTGACCGCCCTGACACAAAAAAGAAGTAATTATGACTCTGTCATAATGACAGACTTCTAGGGAAGAGAAAAGAGATCTCTGACACAAATCCCCCGAGAGCCATAAAATGCCACGTGGCCTTGCCACGTGGGCGTTCGTATGCGGCTCGAGCAAAGACTTCTCATGCGGTTCAGAATGAAGCCGTCCTATGCGGCTCAGGCCGAGACAGTCTTATGCGGCTCGAGCAAAGACTTCTTATGCGGTTCAGAATGAAGCTATCCTATGCGGCTCAGGCCGAGACAGCCTCATGCGGCTCGAGCAAAGACTTCTCATGCGGTTCAAGAGGACCATTTCCATGCGGCTCAGGCGGATGTATCCTTATGCGGCTCGCAATGATCACCTCCATGAGAGGGCCACTACCCAGGCAGCCCTGACACATGGCCATAATCATATGCGGCCCAAAATCATATGCGGCTCACTCGTCATGCGGTTCAGATCCCCCCAATGGCTCCTAGGACACGTGTCCTAAGCCGATCAATTCCTTAAATTTATTACAATCAAAGATTGGGTCAAATCCCAATAAACTGGGACACATGGCAGGAGAATAAATCTAATTTATTCGCAGACATCAGAAGACCATTATGAGGAAGATTTATTCCAATCAGCATTAATTGCTGATGGGATTTGGTGTAACCTACACTCAATGGCTCGGATTCGTCACAATCAAAAGCGAATGGCCTAGATTGACCAATCCATAGGCCGCCGCCATCTCCAAGAGACAATCAACGGCAACCCTAATGATCACATCCCACTATTATAAATAGCAAGGTGCCATTCCCTTGTAAAAAATATATATGGTCAGAGAGAGATACGCCCATACAGAGAGACTCCCCTAATAATCAGAGAGAAAATATACACAGAGAGAGAGAAGCCAGAAGAATAATAGAGGGAGAGCAAGAAGAGCATTTCTTCACCAGCGCCAACCACCTCTTCACAGGAGCCAAGGCTGCATACCGATCGTCCAAGGAGTAAGGCAGGGCTGCCGTCGCCTTCTCGAGCCTCTATCGTCACCCCCCAGAATCTAAAATAAACAATTGTACTTAGACTGTTGTACCTAGGTTTTCGTCCCTAGGCTTTCTTTGTACAAGCGAGTTTGTAACGTGAAGTAAAAGTCCGGTCCTCCGATAATTGTTTTGTTATTTTATATTTCATGGCAAATACGATGGCGACTCTGCTGGGGACAAATTTCTCCACGGCTGAGGAATTGGTGACGCAATCGGATGCAGCCAAGCTTGGCTCCACGCAACAGAAGATGGTCGCCCGGTTCGACCAACAGGCGTTCGAGGAAATGCTCTCCGACAAGAGCGCTGGCCCGGTCCAGAAGCGAGCCCGTACGAAAAAGGCCCGCAAGGAGTGGAGACCCTGATCCTTCGTTCCTACTGAAGCTCTTGCAAAGATACCCTCTGTTGTTCAAGACGACGAGCAAGACCCTCCTGCGACCCTACTTCAGACCGTAGGCAACTCTGCTGTCCCCAAGTTCGACAGAAAAAAATACTATGATGCTGGACTTGCAGGGGCAAAAAGGAACTCTATGCGATCCGAGCCGCATAAGGGTGCTAGCCGCATAGAAAAAGCTCAAGCGGCCACATCCGCTAGCCGCATGAAAAAAATCATGCGGTCACATCTGTCAGACGCATAGCTTATGCGGCTACAGTTGCCAACCACATGGATGAAACTCATGCGGCTATGGAAGTCAATCGCTTGTAGAAAACCTATGCGGCCACAATTGCCAACCGCATGCGGCCAGCCTACATGGTCGTGACTCCTAGCCGCACAAAAACAACTCATCCGACAGCAGAAGACAACCGCATGCAGATAGCCTGTACGGTACTCAATTCTAGCCGCATAGCGTCCATTCCACGCTTCTTTCGATCAGTCTTCGACCGTCTCTCGTACGGTCCTGACCCTGATGGTTCTCTGGATGATAAGCCAGACTCTGTGGTATTCAACTTGGACTCCTCCTATTACGCACCCGCAAGTGCTAAAAGGAGGAAGTCTAGGGCAGCGCGGGCTCACCAAGCCCAGTCAGCTGCCCCAACCTCTGACCATCGGGGCGTCCCGCTGATTATCATGCGGGCCTCTGATGGGAAGTTGTACAGAACTACTCGAATCCAGCCCCCGGCGGCGAACGGACAGAGTGGTTCCTCTGACCTGCGTGAGGATATCCTCCACAAGCGCAAAGAAAGAGACGGGGCTTCGGTGTGCAAAGAGTCCTCGATTGGACGTCACTACACCCAAATCATCGTCAACTGCTGTTGCAACAACGCGGCAGTGACGGAAGATCGGCCGTCAGTCTTCCAAAGAATACAGCGTCCGAGCTCAGAAGACGAGGCACCTCCTGTTGTCTCCTGCAATTCCACTCAGAAAGTCCCCATCGAGGGGAGAGGGAAGAAGACAAGCATCTCCAGCCCGAAGACCTCAACCACTGCAACTAAAAAACTGTCGTCTAAGCGGGTGCCCACCACCGGAGTTTTCCAAGGTACTCGCTCTAAGACGAAATCTGCTACAGTGGGAGGCCCGTCGTCCGTAACGCAGGGGGTTGCTGGGGCTGGGGGTAGCACCCCTCCGAGCCTCCACAACAATCCAATATTCCAAGAAGACGAGCCAAGGGAGATAACTCTCCCATCAGATATAGCCGAGGCTGGCATCCCCGAGGACGTCTACGACTCTCAAGATGAAGCAAGCTCTGAAGCCGGGGGTACTATTCCCTCCGAGTCCGAACCAGAAGAGAATATTCCCACATATCCCGATGACTTCTCGGTACATGTGTATGACTCGGAGGATACATCCTCCACCGTCCCTTCCGTTTCTCATCATATAAGGACGGCGTTCATGACAGACAGCAATCAAAGTGGTTCCAGTGATCGCCAGCGCATCGACAATCTCGAAGCCATATTACTTGCTTTGGTCAAATTTGTAGATGAAATCAAGGCGGCTCTTCCAACTCTGCAAGGAGGAACACCTGGCCAAACAAGCACGGGTCTCGCGGTCAATGAGGACTCGAACTCAGCGGCACCGAACCCGTACAATAATCCTCCCGAAATAACAGTCCCTACCACGACAGATGAGGCCCGAGAAGTAAGAAGAGAGGTTCAGGAGCTCCGAGCCATGTTCTATGTCCGAGAAAACGCTCAAGACCTCAGAATACGGCAACCATACCCTGCTGAATGGAGGGATGTTCCATTCCCACCAAAATATAAGCCGTTCAATATCAACCCGTATGATGGCAAGACCTCAGCAAGTCGGTACATCACTTACTTCGAGGTCACCACCGACCATCTGCCCCATGATGATGCTATCCTCACGCGATTATTCATCGGGGCATTGGAAGGAGTCGCCTTCGACTGGTATCGCAATCTGCCGGACAACTGCATCCACTCCTTCGCCGGCTTCAAGCGCCAGTTCTTGGAGAGATTCTACGAAGTAGGGTAAGACGTCACCATGTCCATCCTCATGGATGTCATCCAAGGGGAGAAGGAGCTGACAAGGAACTACATTGAGCGGTTCCGCCAAACCGCCATGAAGCTGCCCTCCGAAAATCTAGATTCCTCTTTAATTAAAATTTGCCAAAAGAGACTACTTCCAACGATCAGTCTCTGGATGGGCGAAAGTCAATTCAAAGATTGGAAGACGTTCATCATCAGCGCCACGAGCGCCGAAGAACGATTGAAGAAGGCTCGCCAACTGGGATTGCACATCTCGGAAGGAGAAAACAAGGGCAAGCGTCCCAACAATGATAATGGGGGTAGCCCCTCCAACAATCGGGATAGCAAAGGAAAGCAGGCTATGGTGGCCGATACAGCACAAAAACCTGAGCCGAAGCCAGCAGACAAATAATGGCCGCAAATCACTTACTCCTTCGAAGACGGTCACGTCAAGCCCATCTTGGACATGCTTATACAAGGGGACAGAATTCAGCTTCCTCCACCAAGACGGGAACCGCGGCCGGCAGAGATGGAGAATCCAAAGTACTGCCATTATCATCGCTATGTTCATCATGCTACACACAATTGCTACCAGTTGAAACGGTACATCCAAAACCTCATCGACTCAAATGCTCTGGCCATCGATTTCGAAGAGGTAACCGTGGCGGCCAATATGGTGTCCGTACAATTCGGCAGCTTCCCTCCGACGGAGACTCAAGACGGGGTGGTCCCCGTCCCTCTAGCGACAATGGAGATTACCAATCTTCCACCTCCCCTAGATCAGGCTGTCGGTCTAATACCCCTCACCACATCACGAAGGGAGGTCATGTGGATCCATCCAGACTTGGTATCAGAAGTGACTCGGCCCACACCATCTTCCACCAGCAAGAAGAAAAGTGGAAAAGTTAGGACCTGCCACACAATCTCGGCAGACAACGAGGAAGCTACAGCCGTCATCACGCGATCCGGAGCACAATCCCAACCTGTGGTTGAGAATCCAGCTGAAAATCATCAACCCACTACAACTGATGCTCCGGGACCGGCTCAGCCTTCGACGACCGACAAGCCTAGGCCGAGGGAGACTCACTTTGACAAATCCCTCCGAAAAAAGGCAGCCCAAGGGCTAGAGATGCCCTACAACTTTGACATCTTAGCACAATTGGCTAACACACCGGCCAAGTTGTCACTGTACGAACTCCTAAGGCTCTCCAAGGAAGTTCGTATTGCATTAAGCGAAGCACTCTAAAATGCCGATGTCTATCTGGCTCAATCCAACCTCACCGGGGAGGACTTACACGTGGATCTCCAAGATAGTGCCTGCACGGGAGCAATGCCCAACATCGTCTTCACTCCGCAGGACATGCTCATCAAAACCAACCTACACGATCGCCCGCTATACTACACGGGATACATTGGCGACGTAAAGGTGGATCGAATGCACATTGATCCTGGCTCTTCCATAAGCATCATTCCGAAGGGTCTGCTACATCATCTCCGTATCCCAATGCATCGCCTGACGCCTACAAGTACCGCCATCAGTGGTTTCAATTCGGGCAGGAGCTACCCTATTGGGAAGATTCGTCTGAAGTGTCAAATTGGCGACCTCCAATCCGAAGTCACCTGCTACGTCATAGATGCAGACACTTCTTACAACATCCTCTTGGGGCGCCCATGGATACACGATTACATGATCGTGCCTTCCACGTTACACCAGTGCTTCAAATATGTCGACAAATACGGATTCGTGAGGACGAAATTTGCTGATATCGATCCCTTCAAAGGGGTCGAATCTTACTACTCAGACTCCTGCCTATACGAAAAGTCGAAGAGGCACCTTGATGAAGGAAATGAACAAGCTGGTATCGAAACGGCCACAGGATCTGAAGAACCTCTGACGATCCACCTCCAAGCTCGCAAACCGGGCAAGTCCGCACCCCTTACCGCCACTCTGCGGAAGGACGCGATCAGCCTCTCGGCGCAGGAGGAGCAGATGATAATCCGGCTGCCAAGGTCCGACCAAGTGTCGCGACCCACAACGGGGCCATTGACAATCAGACAGCCAAGAGTCGGTCAACCCCAAATGGAGAAGCTCAATCCCTCCGACAGGCCACTGACGATACACCTTCCCAAGAAGGGTCGTCACCCCGATGCGAGGTCTGACACTTCTAGTGAACCGGCCACGCCTCGCTCCACATCAAGTGCCAAACTGGGGGTCGCTAGTCTGCCAACGACTCCACGCTCTGCTCCATCAACTGAACCACTGACAATCAAACTTTCCAGTTCGTCCTCTCAGTCTTCATTTACACAGGGGGTAGCCGAAGAGGAATCGGAGCTAGCCATATATGTGGCTGCCCACATTGATGTCCCCTCCGCTGATGATGTAATCCCCCTAGAAAAGATACTTTACTTCATCAATAAAGGATTATCTTTGAACTACACCGAGCTCAATAAGCTATGTACAATATATGCTATGAAACATGGTATAGGCACTCACCTACACACACAGGCGACAAATGTGTACACCGCGATCCAGCTTACTCTAGTAGAAGATGCTTACCGAATAATCGAGGGAGGGGACCATCCAATCATCTTCGGCCGGACGAACAACCCGCATCCCTTCACCATAGAGAAAGACGACCTCGGGTCAGATGCCGGGAGACTGCCTCTGTATCTCTATAGCCATCAATCCAAATATCTCATGCAGAAATAGGGGTATGATCTGGAGACGACGCCAGGTTTGAACTACGGCACTGGGCGACGATTACCTTTGAAGTCGCCAGTCCCGGCGGGCAAACCACGAGACTACTATAGCAAAACTTGATGCGGGTTGGGGTATGTAACGCCTACTACAACCCCTGAGAGTTCAGATGAAGAATGCGACTGGCAGTCATATTCAACCGGGTCACCAACTTCGGACTCAGATACCAACATCGGAGATGTGTTCAGACAAGTCATGACAGTCAATATGGCATTCGCCGACGCTTACGAAGAAGACGAAGACATCTCCGAAATCCTCGAGCTAGAGCCATGGGCCCAGCAATTAGATGCACAATGGAAAAAACGGTTCAAACTAGGAGAACCTCCTACTGAAGATGAGGTCATACAAGTGGATCTCGGCAGCGAATCTTCTCCAAAACCGATCTTCGTCAGTAAAAGCCTAGCAGGCGAAGAGCGAGAGTCGCTGCTAGAACTTATCAGAGAATACATTGATGTGTTCGCCTGGAGCTATGAAGATATGCTAGGGTTAAATCCCGACATTGCTCTTCACAAACTCAACATTCGGCCAGATGCGAAGCCAGTCAAGCAACAACAGCGACGCTTTCGCCAAGGCATCATGGACGCAATCGAAGCCGAAGTCAACAAACTGATAGCCAGCGGTTTCATTCGTGAGGAACAACATCCCGATTGGGTCGCCAATATAGTGTCCGTCCTCAAGAAGAACGGGAAGATTCGAATCTGCATCGACTTCCACAATCTGAACGAGGTATGCCCCAAAGATGAGTTCCCCCTCCCTATCACGGACATCATGATTGACAATACCTGCAGTTTTGAACGTATGTCATTCATGGATGGCTTCTTGGGGTACAACCAAATCAAGATGTCTCCTGACGACGAAAAGCATACATCATTCCGAACACCGATTGGCACATACTGCTACACAGTTATGCCTTTCAGTTTAAAGAATGCTGGCGCCACATATCAAAGAGCCATGAGCATCATCTTCAGAGACCACTTACGCAAGACAGTGGAGTGCTATGTTGACGATATAGCCATTAAGAGTCGCTGCAAGGGAGACCATCTGCAGGATCTAAGGACGGTATTCGACCTAATGCGAGCGCATAATTTAAAAATGAACCCTACGAAGTCCTTTCTGGGTGTATCCAGCGGAAAGTTCTTAGGATTCATCATCACTGCACAGGGTATCCATGTAGACCCTGAGAAGACGAAGGCAATCATGGAGATGGGTCCCCCAAGAAATCTTCGCGAACTCGGAGGCCTTCAAGGGAGGCTGGCTTACATCAGGAGGTTCATTTCCAACCTCTCCGGGCGATACCGACCGTTCACACACCTCATGAAGAAAGGAGTCTCATTCGTATGGGACGAGGAATGTCAGCGTGCTTTCGACAGCATCAAAGAATATTTGTCAAATCCTACAGTTTTGGTGGCCCCGGTTCCTGGAAAACCATTCATGCTCTATGTGCGAGCAATGGAACATTCCCTCGGGGCTCTGCTCGTACAAAACAACGATGCAGGCCATGAGCAAGCCATATATTACCTCAGCCGAATGATGATTGGTCCAGAGCACCGATATACTGCTGTGGATAAGGAATGCCTCGCCCTGGTGTTCGCTATTCAGAAAATACGGCACTATGTCACCGGACAAATGATACATGTGATCTCACGAGTCAACCCTCTCAGGGTCCTCATGACTAAACCAGGGGCACTCAGCTCTCGCCTCGCTACATGGGCAATATTGATGTCCCCTTATCATATGATCTTCGTCCCCCAAAAGGCAGTCAAAGGTCAAGCCCTGGCAGACTTCTTAGCAGCCCACCCAGGCTCGGAGTCCTCCAGAATATATGAAGAGATCCCAGATGAGGTTGCCGACTCGCATGCAACCTCTCACGAGGCTATATGGCGAATGTTCTTCGACGGTGCTTCAAGGACCGGACCTAAAGGCAATATAGTCGTCGGAGTCGGGGTAGTGCTGGTCTCCCCTTCCGGATTGGTGATTAACCGCGCTTATTCCCTCACAGAGCCCTGCTCTAACAACGTGGCCGAGTACAACGCTCTGGTCATTGGCCTCCAACTTGCAAGAGAGCTGGGGGTAGAATACCTTGAAGCATACGGCGATTCCCAACTAATCGTCAATCAGATACGGGGCTCGTATGAGGTCCGCCACGAAGACATGATCCCTTATCACCAAATAGCGATTGACATCATCTCGTCGTTCGAGGGGTTCTTCATCGAACATGTCCCCAGACTCCGAAATATCGAAGCTGATGCCTTAGCTGGTCTTGCCGCTTCCCTAGCAGTTCCGAATCATGATCGCCAATCAGTGGATGTGATAGGCCACGAACTGGTATGTCCCAAGAACAATGTGCAATTCATGGCGAGTTATTCCGCCCAGACTATCGATAATGCCCCAGACTGGAAACAACCATTCATCGACTTCGTCGTCTACGACATCCTGCCCGAGAACCCAAAAGAAGCCACTTCCATCAGACGGCGTTCTCTCAGATTCTTCTATGATACAGAGACAAAAATGCTGTATCGCTGCTCCTATGACGGATTACTGCTTCGGTGTCTATCAAATACAGAAGCCAAGGAAGCCGTACGAGAAGCTCATAACGGTGTCTGCGGGGCCCATCAGCCTGGCCCTAAATTGCAAAACTGCCTCCGTCGAATGGGCTACTACTGGCCCACAATGGTGGCAGATGCGATAGATTATGCTAGAAAATGCAAAGCCTGTCAAGTCCACACAGACTTCATTCACCAAACATCCGAATTTCTACATCCGACAGTGGCGTCCTGGCCATTCGAAGCATGGGGGATGGATATCATTGGTCCAATCGCCCCATCTTCCTCCCGAGGACATCGCTTCATACTTGCGATCACTGATTACTTCTCCAAATGGGCGGAAGCTGTCCCACTCGCAGAAGTTAAGACTTCAAACGTGATCAGCTTCCTTAAGCATCACGTCATCTACCGCTTTGGACTGCCCTGAAGGATCATCCATAATAATGGTCCGCAGTTAGCAAGCCATGCTTTCTATCGGTTTTGCGATAAGTACCGTATTCAGAATATTGCTTCGACACCGTACAACCCGGCAGTGAACGGATTGGCAGAGGCATTCAACAAAACAATCATCAAACTCCTCAAGAAGTTTGTCTCCTCCAATAAATGCGACTGGAACGAGAAGCTCAGGCGTACCGTACTACAGTCCGAACAGCTACCAGGAACACACCATTCTCTCTAATATACGGGAGTGAGGCAGTTTTCCCATTAGAGACTCAAATACCCTCACTCCGCGTCGCCCTCACTTATCAATTGACGACGGATGACAACTACCGACGTTAACTACATGAGTTGGAGGCCTTAGATGAAAAGCGCCTTCTAGCTCAGCAAAGGATCGAGCTATACCAAGCACGTATCTCATGAGCCTTCAACAAGAAGGTCAAAATCAGAACATTCCAAGTGGGCGATCTTGTTCTGGTAGTCCGGAGGCCAATGGTCATGACTCACAAGACCGCCGGCAAGTTTCAGCCAAAATGGAAAGGTCCATTTGTCATCGAGGCCGTGTTCTCCAACGGTGCTTACCGTCTCGCTAAGCAAAACGGAGACTTGCTTATGTTGCCCGTCAACGGCAAGTTCCTGAAGAAATATTATGTCTAAAATAACATTCTCCAGATTATTGAGTCACGTACCCGCTGGTACCACTGAACTCACCCCCATAGTCTTCCAGATTATTGAGTCATGTATCCGCTGATACCACTGGACTCACCTCCATAGTTTGTCAGATTTTCGAGTCATGTACCTGCTGGTACCGCTGAACTCACGCTCACCATTCCTCAGATCCTCGAGTCACGTACCCGCTGGTGCCTCTGAACTCACTTCCCGGTCACTCTTTCAGATAGAAAGTTATGTATGATCATACCTCTGAACTTCCTTCCTGGAGGAGATCCTCCCTCATGATCCAATACCCGCACTTCCAGTGCACAAAAAAAGGGTAAGCGATCCACAAATTTCTAAAACGGCCATGTCCTCATTACCTCTGAGTCGTTCCACTTCCGCCAAAAATAAATCACCTCTTACATAGAACTTCCATGTCCTTATTACCTCTGAGTCGTTCTATGTGCCCTCCTTCATTGAGCCCACTCCTGTCATGTCCTCATTACCACTGAATGGGAAGGCTCCATCGAAGAAACCTTCATACTTGCCATGTCCTCATTACCTCTGAGTAAGTATGATAATCCCCTTTCGACCTATTATCTGTATCCACAACCGGAGTACGCCAAGGGTAATAGGCCCACAAATGTCCTCTGTTGACCACAAATGTCCTCTGTTGACCACAAATGTCCTCTGTTGACCACGAATGTCCTCTGTTGACCACAAATGTCCTCTGTTGACCACCAATACCCTCCGTCGAGTTCGCTCCTGCCATGTACTCATTACCTCTGAGTAGAAAAACTCTACATCTAAAAAACTTGCCTGCTTGCCATGTCCTCATTACCTCTGAACAAGTATGTCGATTCTCCTTCATCCTATTATCCGTATCTTAAACCAGGGTACGCCAAGGATAATAGGCCCACAAATATCCTCAGCTAAGTTTCTTAGCACAAACATACCATCTCATCATGTCCCAGGAGCCCAGCTGCTCTACGGTATTCCTTTTTCCAATACCAAGAGCGCCCGTGACCACTTTGCCATGGCTGCTTCAGGTATCCTGACCAAAACTTGTTATTTGTACCTAAAACCAAGGTATGTCATGGGTAACAGGTCCACAAATATATCCCCTATGCGGGGGAGAACATCACCACAATATCACAGACGCAGCAAGTAATACAAATGAAGGGTAGAATGGAAAGTACTCTTTATTTGAAGGAAGAAAAAAAGTATTACATATTTCGGGACCACATCCCTTTCAAAAAGGGAAAAGAAAAGGCCGGCTACATTTCAGCATTACTCAATTCTAGGAGGCGATTTCTCACTGAGGTGGTCCCCCGCTCAATCCGTTGCCGAGCGCGACGCTCGGCCTCCTGGAGTAACCGCTCCTTATTGTCCAAGCCCAGGAGCGCCTGATAGTCATCTTCTAATTTCTTCAGGGCAGTCTCCAGATCAGTCGAAGCTTGAGTAACCCTGTCAGCCTCCTGAACAATTAGCCCCCTGTCATTTCGGGCAGCCTCAAGTTCAGACTCCAAGAAAGTCAGCTTCTTCTAAAGTGCAAGGATCTGCTCCCGCGTCTAGGTAATCTCACGAGAGACAGACTCCTCCCGGGCCGTGACATTTTCATTCGCATAACTCAATCGATCATACCGATCAGATAAGTCGCTAAGATCCTTCAGTATGGCCGGTCTGGTCTTATCCCGAGCAGCTCTGGTCCTCTCTATAACAGCGATAAGGGAATCCCGCTCCTCGTTTATAACAGCAGAAAGATCAGCCTGTCACAATACTCGAAGCTCGGCCACCAGCTGATCAGCCTCCAACAATTTTGCCTCCAGAAGCGAAACCATCCCTGCATCACCAGGAAGATTCCTAAGGATATTTACTTGACCCTGGGCGCATTGTCGGGCCAAGGTGAAGGAGGTCCCTCTTTCCACAGCGGCCTCGATTCTCCTCTTCAAATGACGATGAAAATTGGCAACCACGTCCTGCAACGCGCCGTCCAGAACTTCAGCAGAGGATGGCGTCAGGGGAAGCAGGGACGGCAACGTCGGAGAAGTAACGCTAGAGCTCGCCACCAGGGGAACGGAGTCCGAGTAGAACGATGCATGAATGGCGGCCAACTCGTCTTCCGCCGCCCGGAGAGCTTGAATACTCGGTAGGGCAGAAAGGTCGATTCTCGGAGCCACCGGAGCAGAGGATGACGCAAAGACCATCGTTCCCTGCCCCGACTACCCCGATAACTGGCCCATTAAACTCGAGCCCCTAGAAGGCCCATCATGACGAGTCGGACGGTGAGGAGGTACACCCTTCTCTTCCAATGCCCCTTCGGCTGGGGTTGTCTCAACAACGTCCATCCTCGACACTGGAGGGGCAGGACCTGTATGTCCAGAATAACAATCAATCGACGTAACCTGAAGGACGTGATGATAGAGCAGATAGGCTTCCTCACAGGTTAAGATTCGGCTAATCTTACCAGGGGAGGGGCATGAAGGCTGCAGCTCATCCACAACTGGCATGGTCCCCTCACCCGCGATCCCCGAGTTAAACTCAGTCACGTCCTCTGTCCCCGCCACCTTGAAGGGGAATACAGATTGATCTGCGTCATCTTGAAAAGGAACAGGCTCACGGGAGTCCCCGTCATCCTGGGTCACCACCTCGACATCTTGAAACTCTTCTTCTTCTTCTGACACCTGAAAGAGGGAACGAAGACGATTAGAATTGAAGCTCGAGGGAAAGAAGGAAGAAGGAATTGAGAGCGGTTTTACTACCTCGGACGCAGGGTTGGCTTCTTCTCCACTTTCTTTTATGGCTAGCGGGCGGTGCCTAGTCGCAACCAGCTTCCGGGATCGAGAAACACCGCCAACAGGAAAAACTTGCCTGCTACATTTCGGAGTAGGACCAGGCACAACAAGGGACTGATCCCCCAACATCTCATCTGACAAAATAGGCGGCTGACCCGCCTCTGCATCTGCCACTGGAAGAATAGAGTCATCTCTATCATGCTTGTTGCCTTCATCACCCTCAGCAGCGGAATCCAAATCTGGCACTTCGGCTCTAGTCTTTCTTTTCTTGGCCCCTTGAGAGCCTTCCTCCAGACCGGTACCAACAATAAAACTGGTACCTGGGTTAAAATCGACCGGGGGTTTGTTCGCCATGACATGATACAAAGCCGTCATATACAAGATCTCCACTGACGCCTCAATAGCAGAGACCGAGAAAATGGTACGGGTATGGAATGTATCGTGGTATTGCTAAGCCCTGATACCATCAAGAAGGCTACCTTCAAAACCCAGACAGGAGATGGAATTGTCTAGGCAAGGCTGGCTGTATCCAAATTGCCGAGCAAACCTGCTGGGCAGATAAGGCTCCAAATAAACTGTATTACGGTTACGGTACACCAGATGTGCGGGGCGGATGTTTCGCAGCCACAGGAGCAACGGGCCATCCAGAAGCTGAGGAGGCGTAATACCATCAAGATGTACAGCCTCTATGTCCTTCGCAGCGAAGCGAGGGACGGATACAAAAATATGATACATATCCGCCCTCGCCAAGGCCATCCGGCAAGCCCGCATGGTCTAACACTCCCATGGCTCATCACGGTAACGAAAGATAAATGCGTCATCATCAGTTACACCGTCTTCGGAACCCAGTCTCATTAAAGACGGATAATGCATCAGCAGCCACCCCATCAAATAGTGATATGGTAACTCGGTGCGTTCAAAATCCTTGGTCACGTCGCGAGCGATGACCTTAGATGTACGATGCTGAAGCGAATTTGAGGCAATTAAAGACCCGCACACGTGGCGAGAAGCTATGCGGCTGAACAGTCCCCTGCAGATGAGACACTCCTGCGGCCGAACAATCTATGCGGCCAAGATCTCTATGCAGTCAGGGTTTCATATGCGGCTAGAAGAACATAGCCATGCTTCTTATTCAAAGTATTTCAATTTTGCAAATTGAAAACTTTGAAGGGGGTCTTGTAGAAGCATGGAAAATACTAAAGAAAATGACCCATGCGGCCAAAGAACCCCATGCGGCTCAGAAAGCCCATGCGGCTCACAGAGTCATGCGGTATAAGGGACTATGCGGCCCAAGACATCCCATACGGCTCAGAAGACACGTGGCGGGACCGCCCTCTCCCCTGCCCTCTCGTATTAATTGTTTGGCGGCTGACAACTCCGAAAAAGTGACAGCCCTGACACAAAAAAGAAGTAATTATGACTCTGTCATAATGACAGACTTCTAGGGAAGAGAAAAGAGATCTCTGACACAAATCCCCCGAGAGCCATAAAAATGCCACGTGGCCTTGCCATGTGGGCGTTCGTATGCGGCTCGAGCAAAGACTTCTCATGCGGTTCAGAATGAAGCCGTCTTATGCGGCTCAGGCCGAGACAGTCTTATGCGGCTCGAGCAAAGACTTCTCATGCGGTTCAGAATGAAGCTATCCTATGCGGCTCAGGCCGAGACAGCCTCATGCGGCTCGAGCAAAGACTTCTTATGCGGTTCAAGAGGACCATTTCCATGCGGCTCAGGCGGATGTATCCCTATACGGCTCGCAATGATCACCTCCATGAGAGGGCCACTACCCAGGCAGCCCTGACACGTGGCCATAATCATATGCGGCCCAAAATCATATGCGGCTCACTCGTCATGCGGTTCAGATCCCCCAATGGCTCCTAGGACACGTGTCCTAAGCCGATCAATTCCTCAGATTTATTGCAATCAAAGATTGGATAAAATCCCAATAATCTAGGACACGTGGAAGGAGAATAAATCTAATTTATTCGCAGACATCAGAAGACCATTATGAGGAAGATTTATTCCAATCAGCATTAATTGCTGATGGGATTTGGTGTAACCTACACTCAATGGCTCGGATTCGTCACAATCAAAAGCGAACGGCCTAGATTGACCAATCCACAGGCCGCCACCAGCTCCAAGAGACAATCATCGGCAACCCTAATGATCACATCCCACTATTATAAATAGCAAGGTGCCATTCCCTTATAAAAAATATATACAGTCAGAGAGAGAGATACGCCCATACAGAGAGACTCCCCTAATAATCAGAGAGAAATACACACAGAGAGAGAGAAGCCGGAAGAATAATAGAGGGAGAGCAAGAAGAGCATTTCTTCACCAGTGCCAACCACCTCTTCACAGGAGCCAAGGCTGCATACCGATCATCCAAGGAGTAAGGCAGGGCTGCCGTCGCCTTCCTGAACCTCTATCGTCACCTCCCAGAATCTAAAATAAACAATTGTACTTAGACTGTTGTACCTAGGTTTTCGTCCCTAGGCTTTTTTTGTACAAGCGAGTTTGTAACGTAAAGTAAAAGTCCGGTCCTCCGATAATTGTTCTGTTCTTTTATATTTCATGGCAAACATAACTAACTAGGGTTATCACAGGCCTAGTTACTAGCAAGATGTAGCAAGATTATTCCAACAGCCACAAGCCCTGTAGACCATCCAGGTTACCCAGGTCGAATATTTATTCAAGAGGGGGGTACAACACATGACAGTGTGCTGGAAATGTGCCATACTCGTCGACAGGCTACAAATCCACAAGCGCGCCCAGGTAACAGGATTGCTTGTAGCTGGAAAATCTCTTCATGACTACTGTGTTATTCTAGTTATTAGCCTTAGTCAATTTCAGTAGGTACCCCTGACCGTGGTACTCAGGAGCCCTATCCTAAACATGATGTAAGACAAGACTGGTTCATTTGTACAAGCACAATCGTCCACAGTGTCCAGGTTATTTATATTTGTCATGTCATGTTAGCCGTCGCAACAGCATATTAAGGTATATCATGTCAGGTTTACTTGTCAGGAGTGCGCCACGATGGACCACTATCATGTCATGTTACTTGTCAAGAGTGCACCCCTACGGTTCACTGTCGTATTCATGGTACATGTACATGATAACATAGTACAAGCATTCTATCAGGAGACCTAAGTACACTGAGGGCCCCAAGATATGAGTCTAATAATAACAATTAAATTATAAAGTACAAGGCAATGGAAGAGCCAGGCGGCTCGAGCATATGCGGCCAGGAAGTGATCTCATGCGGTTGGGGAGGGAGCAGCCCATGCGGCTGGAGAGGACTCGGGCATATGCGGCCAGGAAAAGGGAGTGCCTGCGGCACAGGGAAGTTCAGGGTACATGCGGCTCAGGAAGGGCAGGCATATACGGCTGGTAAAAGGGGGGCCTTATGCGGCTGGGAATCAAGTCCATGCGGCTCAGGGGATTTAGAAGTTCCTGCGGCTGATAAGATAAGGTTCATGCGGCGGAGAATCAGAAGCTCATGCGGCTAATGTGGGAAAGTCCAATTGGCTCAATAGATAAATTCTTATGCGGCTGGGGATAAGTTTGTGCAGCATAGGCCATACGGCCGAGTCATGTAGCAAGGGCTATGCGGCCAGGAAAAGAACTTATCGTATAAAATGCTATGCGGCTAAGTTCATACGGCTAGGAACATGCGGCTGAGAACTGTTCTTCTTCTCCATTCTTCCGAGAAGAAGAACCATACAAGCCATGGCTCCCTAGCTCCACAAATCCTTCAACCAGATCCAAATCCGAACTTCCATAGGTCAAAATGGGGCAGAATGAGATTCTCTACAATATGGAACCATCAGAACTTAATAATAACCAGATTAAATAGATCAAAACCCAAGAAATCCGAAAATGAAATAAACTTAGATCTACTAGCAATGAGCCATGAAAATTAAAAAATGCTAAGTACTAAAGTGTTTTAGAATGCTGTGAAGAAGAGAATGGAACAATAAAACTTGAGTTCCTCCATGAAGCAAGATGCACTTGCCTAAACTCTCTCTCTCTCTCTCTCAGGTAGGTGAAGAGTAATGGTGGGAAAGAAGAAGAGTAAATGAGGAGAGAGAAAGGAGTGGGATTAATAAATGGTGATGGTGGTGGTAGGTAGGCGTTGGTTCCCAATAAAACCGAACCAAGCCAAACAAGCCGAACCGAACCAAGATGAACCAAGCAATGAAATACCCAATTATACCATGCAAGGAGACATGCAATACGAGACAAAGTACGTAAACGTATTCCAAAATACACAATACGAACTATAGGCATTACAACCCCGAAGGGGCTTAGCGACTCGGACCGGACTCAGACTCGGACTTAAGGGCGTAAAGTGGCATTTTATTGGCGCACTTTGCACTTAGCATGTCAGCAAACGCGCAAGACGCATTATGCGCAGTTGATGCGCTCGTGCACTCATTTCTGCGCAAGTCGTAGCACTTAGCATGTCAGTAAATGTGCAGGCGCTGCGGTATAGGGTACGCAGGTGCTGGAGGGCTACGGCACGCAGGTGCTGCGGGACTGGACGCGCAAGTGCTGCGGCGCTGGGTGCGCAGGTATTGCAGGGTTGCGACGTGCAGGTGCTGGGCACTAAGCGTACAGATGTTGCAGGACTGCGACGCATAGGTGCTGCGGGGCCACGACATATAGGTGTTGGGCACTGAGCGCGCAGGTGCTGGGCACTAAGCGCGCAGGTGCCACAGGCTGCTGCGGGCATCGCAGCTACGCGCGCTGATGGATGGGCTGAGTGGCTATGGGGCGCAGGTGGCGGATGATGTGGCTGATTGGAAGATTTGAGCGGTTATGGAAAGATTGAGTTAATTGATCAGATCTGATCTTTGTGGGATTTGAATTTAATTCATTAAAATCTTTCCTTTATTCGCTCCTATCTTTTCGCAATCAGTTACGATCAGGATTAGGATTCGGTTTCGGCCCTTCTCTATAAATGTAATGTCCCGCTCCGCACGGTGCATTATGATGAGTCGTTGACTCGAAGAGTTGCGTTGACCCGATGAAGTATCGATGCGAATCGATGCAAGAGTTACGTTGGCCAAAGGTAAACTTTGAGTCGATTGGAATCTATGAATCGAATTGATACAAAGGATAAGTCCCGTTTGAGCAAGTGCTGATTTTAGTTGATCTGGTGTGCAGGCTATGCTTTTACACTGGACAATAAGAAGTCGAGATTTTGCCTTATTCAGTAAAGTGTCCGTGAAACCAAATCGTCGCCTTGCAACGGAATGTGGCATGGGCGCGGTAGGCCGAATCAATCGAGTAGTCACTACAAGAAATTGGGTTTTTAGCAGCAAAAATTTTTGTTGCTGAAAATACCAAAATCGTTGCTAAAAAATTTAGCAACGAAAAATTTTCATTACTGGACCCGTTGTTTAAGATGCGTCACCTTAAGTATCGGCAACGAAATTCCGAAATCATTGTTGAATCCTTACTTTTTAGCAACGCAACTTCTTTTTCGTTGTCGTCTTCGTAGACAAACTTTTCATTGTTAAAAATATAAGTCTTTAGCAACGCGTGTTTGTGGTTGCTATATACTACATTTAGCAACGATAATAGATCATTGCAAGATGTACAATTCTTTGGTAACGCATAACTCGTTGTTATATGCTGTAATAAGCAACAATTTTAATTTGTTGCCAACAAAATAGAATTCTTCATAATATTTGGTAACAATTCATTGTTGTTGCTAAACACAACTAAATATATAATTTTTTGCAACAGATTAAAAATCGTTGTTATATGTTGTATTTAAAGACAATATTAATGTGTTGCAAAATTCTTCATTATTTATTTATTTATTCATTGCCTTTTTAATTTACGCATACAATAGTTTTCAATAAATTCAAACACAATGGATAAAGTCATAATTTTTTCATAATAAAACTTCAATTGTTTTACAATCACATTCATTCACCAAATTAGATTTAAAACTTACAAGAAAATGTTATAGTACGATTCTTAAAATACATAAAGATCAAAAACATCTCTATAAGCACCTTACTCCAAAAAAATGACTCTAATGAGGTGTCGTCTCTAAAACACCTTCCATAAACATCTTCTCTAGATAGGTCATAGCAACTAGAAACTCCTCTAATTTCTTATTTATCTCTACTTGTTATGCATAAAAATCTCCATCATCTTTGATATCTCAGCTCTTAGCATAGCCTCTGCCTCGGATGTTCTGGATGTTTCAGTTGAGCGAGAGAATATAGTTGCCTTAAGAATTTGTGTATTAGCCAAGATGAGCCTCCCGTACGTTGTCCTATCAATGCAAATATAATAGAGCAACTCAGTTAAAACACCTATATTTTCTAGTAGTAGAACAGAAATATTTACTTTATGAGAAATAACCTAACATTAGGTATATGAGCAAACTAATAAATACCTGATTAGCCACATATATGTAATTAAAGGTTTCCTTATGCAAGGTAGAAGAGAAGCTCCATTCCACTATCAAAGGCCTTTAACATGTCCAGCTTGATAATGAGTACGACAATCCATCTTGAGTCTTTTTGACCACTGGACCTCATAATAAAAAAAACAAAGAGAATATTTGAAACTTAAAATATTCCAGTCTTATAGCCAAGACAAAAATTCTAAAAGCACATTGTAACACAAATTTTATATTTTATATCAACTTGTGACTTGTGATGAACTATATATCGTGTCAAAGTGATCATGAATCATTCTCATCAGAAACTTAAATTTATATATTTATATATAGTGATCTAGTAAGAAGAAAAGTAGACACAAAAAATTATATATAGTGTGGCGTCCTGTCAGATGTTACGTTCTTTTCCATCTGAACATGCCAACAAAATCATAGAAAATTTTACATCATCAAACCAACTATTCCGTTTAGCTTATACGAAGATGTTTCTACTAACCTGGGAAAGCTCGTCTCTAATATATGTTTGAAAAACGTCACTTGTGTTCTGTTAGCTTAGCAAATATAAACCTATAATAAGAGTCCAACATGTGATAAATGAGCTTGTGATGTAATAATTGAAAAAATGGATATGTCAAAATTCGTGGGCAAGAGAGCACAACGAGGGCTATGTCCAAATTGGATACTCGGTCGACTAGCTGATTCAGATAATATGTACCCCTTAGTGACAAACATAATTAACCTTCTCATTTATTATTAAACTGCTACTAAATTATTTTCAACTTCCTTCAGACACTTCAAGTAGGGTTCAAGTAAATTTTATGCTTAGGCATTTTGATTATACATTCAAGATTCCTTCGATAAACAGAATTTAGACACTTATTCTCATTTTAGTAAAGGATATCTGGAAAAAGCAGTGAAATGTTTTTTAGGGCTCCAATTAAAGTCTAGAAGAAGCTTATATAGAATGGTTTGGAGACTCCTTCTATAGAGAAGCCAAATCAACTCTGTCAAGGAACACCACCCTCCCTCCACCCCTGCCTCCACCCCTCCCCCACCCCCGCCCTCCCTCCTCCCCCTCTCTCAGTTGGGTTTAATTTTGATTTTTTTTCATAAAGCATTTCATCTTACATATACAAACAGTTTTCGTAAATATTCAATCACATAGAGGTAAAGGAAAATGAATCTAATAAAGCTTACCTCACCAGCACTTTGTAGTTCTTCCTCTGAGCTACCGGCCTAAAGACAATAAGACCTGAAAGACCTTCCAGAAACTCCTGAACAATAGCACTGTCCTTTTCCGGATCAGGAACTCTATTTGAAAGGGATACGATGAAGCTGCAATGTCAGATATCTACTTCTACAAAATAATTTTTGCACTCGCTGAATGAATTCGGTCAACTAGACATATATATTAGAACTTTATCAAAAATAAGAACAGAAGCAAAACTCCAATCCTCAGGAAAACATATCAAAGGTTTGCCAGGATTTACGCATACAACATAAAAAATCAAACCTTCCCCAACTATCCATAGTCAAGAACCAGCAGGTTTGGTGTCGTGTATGCACGCACAGATTAGTGCAACTTACCCATGGATCAATTAAGGCTAAAGTCAAAATAGAAAATAGAAATAGAAAAATAATAAAATAATAAAAAGAACAAGATAAAGAAGCAAAAAGGGTTCCTTATCCACGAGGTAATGTTGTATCAGAAGGGGGAACATCCAAAACAAGGCTTACCCACAAGGTCATTAGCCTCATTAATCAGTTTGCTAAGGCTGATTCAATTCATATCCTGAAAATAACTTTCAAGTTCAACTTATGTTTTATAGCATCTGCACAAAGTAGAGTATTGTAGGCAAGGATCCAGTTAAAATGACTTTGCTTTTAGAGACATGTTTTTTGATACAGAAGCGAAAAAAGAGAACATAGACAAAAGACAAATTCAGGTTGGTGGTATTGCATCTACACTTTACAACTAACAGAACTCAACAAAGATCAGACTTTTTCAAATCTTATGAGCAACGAGAAGAAACACTCATACAAGAACAAGAAAAACAAAGCCTTCACCCCCAAATCTTGGGGACAAGTCACCAGCTACATGAATCCTTTTCCTCCACCCAGCTCTATTAAAGGATAGCTTTCTTGTTAAATCTGCAATCTTCATATCCACTATCCCAATCCAGATTTGTCTGGCAGTGTCTCCAGTCTTAGTGGTTCCTTCAAATATGATCTTGTTTGCTCACAAGCATGGCACAAGTCAAAACAATCTTAAATTAATTTCTATCTTATCCTCACTTGAAGCTACCTATAACACCCACCACATGCTAACTCACCGGTTGCTCACAAACAAATAGATGTATATGAATGGGGTATCTAGTAGGAACAAAGAGATGTCTATGATGTATAAGTCCAATGTACCAATTGAATCCTAACTTTTGAAGATGTTCATCCACAACTACATCACTAGAGATAAAGCTACATATGATTTATTTCTTTGATGGTACAAGCATCTTAAACCAAACAGTCATAAGGACACCTAGTATGGCAAATTTCCTGAAAGTTGGAAATAACTAACATGAATAGTTAAGATCAACAAATGTTTTATTAGAAAACAATGTGACATATCAGTTGTTGCAAAGATACGTCTATCGACATTGCTTACCTAAATGGCCTGACAGACTTGCAATTTGACAGCACTTCTTAAGACCATCTTTCTCAAACAAGGCTATGATAACATCTTCCTGTGGATAAATATGAATTTATTAGCGAATTAATCAACCAGGAATCAAAGCAATTAATCTACAGTAAATTTTTAAGAGAAGGAAGTCGCCAAGCTCTTCATACTTCTCTGGAGCTTTGCCGTAGAAGAATTCTGTGTTTCCTACAACCAAAAAAGCATTAGACAACCCTATGAGCAGAAACTGAAGGAAGAATATAAAGTAGATGGTCATTGGAATATGCCCTCTACATTGAATTGATCCATGAATTCTAGCAATACTTAATTCCTTAACTACACCAAAACAGACAAAAACAAGAAGAATTCATGCGAGACAAAAATTATATATTGCTTTTCTTAAAACAATGTGTCTACAAAAGGGAACTGATCCATAATTTTTTGTCTGAGCACATGACCATACCATCATACACAATAACTAAGATCCATAAATCCATAATCAGCAATTGGCACATCAATTTTCCTGTAACACACACACACACACACACACATATATAAGCTATGTGCATACAAGCTGTGCTATGTGCATACAAGCTGCTGCTTGGCAGGTTGATGACGAGGGACAGGCTCATCAGGTTTGGGATGCATATCCCAGACCCGAAGTGCGTACTATGTTCAGCGGAGGCTGAATCTATTGGCCACATATTCTTTGAGTGTCCGGTGACTTGGCATATCTGGTCAGAGCAATGCACGAGGTCGCTGGGAGGTGTTGGCAGGGCTAGCGATATTCGGGGGATCCTCACTTGGATTAGTAATCGCCGAGGTATGGAGCTTGGTTGGGCTAGGATGGCCAGAGTTCGACTTGCAGTATCAGTTTGGCACGTCTGGAGGGAGCGTAACAGACGTATATTTGAGGGGCTGATTGTTATTCCCAGGGCTTGATCAAAGATGAAAAATAGATGCAATCGAGATCTGAGATGTCACACAAAAACTTTGCAGTGATCAAACTCAAGATCTACGATGGTACAAAAACCAAATAACCAAATTATAATCTGAAGGAGGGAAATAGTAAAGAGAAGATCCCTCGTTCTTCCTTGCAAACGTGTTGCAATTGGGACAGAACAAGTTACAATAAACTAGAGAGAGATGAGAAGAAGAACAATGCTGGGATGTCAAAACACCGTTGCTCAAAGCAAGATTCGTCCCACACGATCTGCTTCCAGGAACCAGCAAGTTTGAAGAACTTGTGGAACGCTCGATGTCACCTCTGTTCTGACTCCTCGGATGGACTTGCAATGGCGGCAGCAGCTCTCTCTCTCTTTCTACTTCTCTGACTTGTATTTTCGTAGTACCCACAAAGGAGGCCAGAAGAGAGTATATATAGAGAGAGAGTGGAAACCCTAGCCGCCTCTTCAGTTATGGTAAGATTGAATCAAATCACAAAAAGATAGCAACGAATTAATTCTAATCCCACAAAGATAGGAACTAAATTAATTCAAATCCCACAAAGATAGGAACGAAATTAATTCAAATCCCACAAAGATAGGATCTGAATTAATTGCATTGATTCATCCTTTCCATAACCGATTTGAAATCTACACAGTCAGCGTAGCCCTCCATGCGGCAGCAGCAGCAGCAGCCTGGCCGCATGGACCGCTTGGGCCGCATGGACCACATGAGCCGCATGGACCGCATGGACCGCATTGACCGCATGAGCCGCATGGACCGCATGGACCGCATGAGCCGCATGAGACCGCATATGAGCCGCATGCCGCATAAGACCGCATGGCCGCATATG
Source organism: Iris pallida (assembly GCA_029216955.1). Lineage (NCBI taxonomy): Eukaryota > Viridiplantae > Streptophyta > Magnoliopsida > Asparagales > Iridaceae > Iris > Iris pallida. Next base: position 7,154,421 of record JANAVB010033012.1, on the reverse strand, counting down.
AGCCGCATAACTGCTGACGTGCTAAGTGCAAAGTGCGCCAACAAAACGCCACATTGCGCCTCATGAGCCCATGAGCCCGAGCCCGAGCCCGAGTCCGAGTCCGGGTCCGAGTCCGAGTCGCTAAGCCCCGTTGGGGCTTAGCTCCAAGTGGAATAAATCCAAGAGAATGACAAAAGCATTAATGCTTAATCCTTGGAGCCTTATTCTTACCTCCTAGTAAAATCACCCACATGGTTCCCTCCTTAGGGTCACCACCCCATGTGCATCTCTCAATAACACACCCAAGTATATATGTTGAGATAACTCATGGTGCATTTTCGATGTGGGACTAAAATTTACAAGGCATGTTGAGAGCAAGCTCTCTTCATGTAAAAAAAGCACCAAAGAAAGCACCAACAATCCTCCACATATCACAACATATATATGTGTCCAGGGTTGAGCGTTCCCCACAGTAACTGTCCATTTTGCATTAGGATAGATGTCGCTGACGACTTGAATCTTTCCGCATGGTTAAATAACAATGTGATACAAGAATGGACTACGCCTTGAATTCTGTACCACAATTGTAATTCTTTCCACTCACAAAGTGTAGTTACGTGTGCTTCTGGCTGCACATTAAAGGCCCTGTGCCAGCCTTGTTTCAGTATATAATTTTGGGCGTCTACAAGTTTACCCTCAAGAGACGGCCTGATATCTCTTTCCATACACTATAGGTGAGTTCTTTATTAAAGAGATATGGCATGAAGCCTTGCGCTTCCTTGCGGTGCTACTCCGCTATGACATGGCCTGAAGCCGAGGCATTACCCCTACCTGGGAACCTCATCGTAGTGTCATACTACTGCAGCATGAGGTCACAAGCCTCTTTGTAGTGCCAAACTACCCAGCATGAAGCCTAAGGCTTCCTTGCGGTGTTACGTCGCAACGACATGGCTTGCAATGCCGAGGCTTTACCCCTACCTGGGTACCTCATCGTGATGTCGTGCCACTGTAACATGGGGCCATCCTCCCCTTTGTAGTGCTGTCTACAACTCTTTAATTACGACATACAGCATTAGGCTACCTGCCTATTTGCGGTGCTACGCCGCTGTGACTTTGCTTGCAAAGCCGAGGCATTACCCCTACCTGGGAACCTCATGGTGGAGTTACCCCACTGTAGCATGGAGATCCACTCCTTGTAGTGCTGCTCTACCGTGCTTCCTGTAAAGCACACCAGGCATTCACTCTGCCTGAGAACTCATTAAGGCGTTTTAAGCCAACCTTCCACAGGATCTGTTTTTCCGCAGAAAAATACATAGTAGACAACAGTGGTTATGGGTCCGTATCCCTTCCATGTTCCAGAGAACAAGTACCCACTGTTACCTGATAGTTTCCCAGTCAGTGATCCTCCTTTGAACCAAAAGCACTACTAAAATATCCCACTTTACCGACGGAAGTTTAGCGACGGACGGATTCCGTCGCTAATAGCGACCAGTTTCCGACATCTTAGCGACGGATTAGCGACAGACAACATAACATAATTTTTTCCAATTTTAAATGTTAAAATATGTCGGGTTTCCGTCGCTAAGTCGACGAACGTTAGCGACGGATTCTTTTTCGTCGCTTATTCGTCGCAAATGTTGGCGGCAAAATCTTTAAAACATTGGCGGGAACTTTAGTGACTAACTGGCGACGGATATATCCGTTGGAAAACACCTTTTAATTGGCGACGGTGTAGCGACTAATTTATTCCGTCGCTATTCCGTCGCTAGGTTCTGTGCCCTAACTTAAATTGAACCGACGGGGGGGAATTTTTCATTCCCCCCAAAACTCTCTCTCTCTCTCGCGGCTCTCTCTCTCTCGCGCACGGCTCTCTCTCTCTCTCTCGCGGCTCTCTCTCTCTCTCTACCAGGTATCTCTCTCTCTCTCTCTCTCTCTCTCTCTCTCTTTCTCTAATTTTGGGTTTTGGGGCCGGGGGGGGGAGTGGGGAGGGGGGTCGGCTTCGCGGGGGGTGGAGAGGGCGGAGGGGGGGTGGTGAATGGGGTCAGGGGGTCGGGGGGGTGTGGGGAATGGGGGCAGGGGGTGGGGGGGTGGGGAATGAGGGTCGGGGGGTCGGGGGGTGGGGAATGGGGGCAAGGGGGTCGGGGGGTGGGGGTGGAGAGGGCCGGGGGGTCGGGGGGGTGTTGAATGGGGGCAGGGGGGTCGGGGGGGTCGGGAATGGGGGCAGGGGGGTCGGGGGGCGGGGGGTGGGGGGTGGAGAGGGCAGGGGGGTCGGGGGGTGGGGAATGGGGGCAGGGGGGTCGGGGGGGTGGGTAATGGAGAGGGCAGGGGGGTCGGGGGGGGGGTGTTGAATGGGGGCAGGGGGTGGGGAATGGGTTGCATTCCCCGATACGGATACGGTTTGGCATGTCCCGATCCTAAGAAATAATACTATTTCATTTAATTTCATTTCATTTAATTTCAAAACTACTAAGAAATAATACTTAAAACACTTAAAATTATGCCTAAATGTATAAATTATATGTTTTTAAATGTAAATAATTTATTAATAATTATTTGTTTTCTAATACCAAAAAAATCCGATACTTCGATCCGATACCGCCGATACTACCGATATCGCCGATACCAATACTAGATTGCTTAGACTTATATTGCAAGGTAACTAGATACAAGTTATGATACAATGTAAATGCAAGTATACATGTTAGCTAGATAGCTTAGACTTATATTGCAATCTCCTATTCACACGAGTATTGATATCGCCGATGCCAATACTCGTAGGAATATATAGTCCGATACCGATTCCGATACCGATACTTTGAACCTTGATTTAAATACATGTTAGTATAGTATCTTCACATATATGTTAAGAGTATATACATGATTAGCAAGGTAACTAGATACAAGTTATGATACAATGTAAATGCAAGTATACATGTTAGCTAGATAGCTTAGACTTATATTGCAATCTCCTATTCACACGAGTATTGATATCGCCGATGCCAATACTCGTAGGAATATATAGTCCGATACCGATTCCGATACCGATACTTTGAACCTTGATTTAAATACATGTTAGTATAGTGTCTTCACATATATGTTAAGAGTATATACATGATTAGCAAGGTAACTAGATACAAGTTATGATACAATGTAAATGCAAGTATACATGTTAGCTAGATAGCTTAGACTTATGTTGCAATCTCCTATTCACACGAGTATTGATATCGCCGATGCCAATACTCGTAGGAATATATAGTCTGATACCGATTCCGATACCGATACTTTGAACCTTGATTTAAATACATGTTAGTATAGTGTCTTCACATATATGTTAAGAGTATATACATTATTAGCAAGGTAACTAGATACAAGTTATGATACAATGTAAATGCAAGCATACATGTTAGCTAGATAGCTTAGACTTATATTACAATCTCCTATTCACACGAGTATTGATATCGCCGATACCAATACTCGTAGGAATAGTCCGATACCGATATACATTGTAGAGCTCTGTTTTGCTATTCTGGACATGTTGTGACCTGTGCTGTTCTAAATAGGAGCCAGACACACTCCTGAGACGGAGGAGTATGTATAGTGATGTGGATTCTTACTAACTTATCATGTGAACCCATTTATGGGCCCTTCATTGAACCTTCTCATGTGCAACTTTCAGTCCATTCATAGTTCCCTATATTGTACTCTACATCACCTAGTTCACTTATATCTAACATCCTAACCCTAATCCAAATTTATGAGTATCGGTATCGGGCTATTCTTATGTTTAGTTTGTCTTACGATACAGATTTTTACATCCAAATTGAGGATGAGTCGTTATTTTGTTGATCGTACATGGATGTACAAACGGCAACACGAGAGTAGAATTGGTGTGAGTGACGATTTTCAGGCAGGCATGGAAGTATTTTTTAATTATGCAATGAGCAAAGCTCAGTACATGGACGGTAACAAAATTAAGTGTCCATGTGTTAAATGTCACAATAGACGTTACGAAGAAGTGGTGACTGTGAGAGATCATTTGACCCGTAAGGGTTTCGTACGTAATTACGGCCTGTGGTCATCGCAAGGTGAACTATATTCGGAAAGACAGGCTGCGGAAGCTGCTACTTATGCTTTTGATGATAATGCTGCAACGGATGTCATCGAAGACCACGGATGCTCTGTTGATTATGGAGATCTGCAGAACCTTGTACGAGATATGGTGTATGATGCGGCAGGGCCTAATTTTGATCCGGAGGATCCTAATCCCGAGGCGAAGAAGTTCTATGACAAGTTTCAGGACGCAGATACTTCTCTATATCCTGGTTGTGAGACTCATTCCGCACTGTCAGTGATGATGCGGTTGTTGAACATAAAGTCTGATTTTAACTTGCCACAAGCTTGCTATAATCGGATCACAGAAGTAATCAAGGAGGTGTTACCGAAGGAATCAAAAGAGCTACCAAAAAACTTCTACAAGTCAAAGATGATGGTCCGACAACTGGGACTGGGGTACGAGAAGATAGATTGTTGTCGCAACGGATGCATGTTGTACTACAAAGAGAATTGCGTATCAGAAAGTTGCAGCTTCTGTAATGCGGATCGTTACAAGCCAGTACAGGGAAAAGGAAAGTCGACTAGAAAACGACGTCCTTACAAGTATATGCATTACTTGTCGATCACGAAGCGCTTGCAGAGGATGTATATGTCTCTAAATATAGCAGAACACATGACGTGGCACAGCGAAGAACGCATAAAGGATGAAGGAGAATTGTCACATCCTTCGGATGGAGAGGCGTGGAAACATTTTGATTTGTGTCATCCAGATTTTGCTGCAGAGCCTAGAAATGTACGCCTGGCGCTATGTGCTGATGGCTTCGCCCCTTTCGGACAGTCAGGATCTCAGTACTCATGCTGGCCGGTCATTCTTACCCCTTACAATCTGCCACCATGGATGTGTATGAAGACTCCTTATATGTTTCTGACAGCTATCATACCCGGTCCTAAAAATCCGACGAAGAAAATCGATATATATTTACAGCCGTTGGTGGATGAGCTGAAACAGCTGTGGGAGATCGGCGTCACGACCTATGATATTTCCAGGAAATAGAACTTTCAGATGAGAGCTTCACTCATGTGGACAACAATGATTTTCCAGCATACGGTATGCTGTCGGGATGGAGTACGCACGGCAACATGTCTTGTCCGATATGCATGGAAAATAGTAAGGCGTTCCGCCTTAGGCATGGAGGAAAAACTTCTTTCTTTGACTGTCACCGTCAATTTCTACCCGCGACCCATCCTTGGAGAAAGAATAAGGACGCGTTCAGATATGGAAAACAAGAATTTTCTCAACCTCCTGCCAGATTTTCGGGATACGATATTTAGGAAGCTGTAAAGGAATTGCCCACCGCAATGGAAGATCCATCGAACCATCGTGTCGAGGGGTTCGGACAAAGCCATAACTGGACCAAACGGAGTATCTTCTGGGACTTGCCTTATTGGAAAGATAATCTTATAAGGCATAATCTTGATGTCATGCATATCGAAAAGAACGTGTTCGATAATGTCTTCAATACCGTCATGGATATTAAAGGAAAGACGAAGGACAATCCAAAAGCAAGACAAGACATAGCCGAGATATGCAAGCGTCCTCATCTGAACTTGATACAAAGGGGTGCTGGTGGACAATTAAGTAAGCCTATAGCGCCATACACATTGAGCAAGAAAGATAGATTAATAATTTGCAAGTGGATATCTAATTTAAGATTTCCCGACGGCTATGTTTCGAATTTGTCTAGATGCGTTGATCTCAATGAACGCAAGCTAACGGGAATGAAGAGTCACGACTGCCACGTGTTTATGGAAAGATTACTGCCCATTGCTTTGAGAGAGTTGTTGCCTTCTGCTGTATGGGTTCCGTTGGCCGAGCTGTCTACATTCTTCTGGGATATCTGTTCAACTAAGCTGACGGTGCAACATATGGTACAACTTGAGGAGAAGATTGTCTTAACAATCTGCAAGTTAGAGAAAATATTTCTACTGGGCTTTTTCGACAGCATGGAGCATCTACCGATTCATCTAGCATACGAAGCCCGTGTCGGTGCATCTGTTCATTATCGATGGATGTACCCCTTTGAAAGGTAAATAAAAATCGATATAATTTAAGTGAAATTTAAGTGGATTTTACAATTCATTGTTAATTCTCAAGATAATTTGTCTCTTTAGGTACCTACACCATCTAAAGAAGAAAGTTGGCAACAAGGCTCATATAGAGGCTTCGATATGCGAATCATATCTTATCGAGGAGGTGTCAAATTTCTGCTCCATTTATTTCGATACTCATGTCGAGACAAATCGAAATAGACCTCAAAGGAATGAAGAAGACGTTGAGGATGGAGGTATATTCAATTTAAGGGGCAAGCCTATTGGGGCTAGTAAGAAACGGTGGTTGACCGACGATGAGTATGATACCGCTCACCGATATGTCTTGTTAAATTGTGACATACAAGAAGTGAGAGATTTGGAGAAGTAAGTGACTACGCCTCGTTATAATCTCTAATTTGGTGAATTAAGTGACTACACTTATTTTTATTCTCTCTAACAGTGTATTTAGAGGTGAAGTCAAAATGAGGACACCATATATTACAGATGAGGGACTTCAAAGAGAGGTTGATTGTACCTTTCCGTCCTGGTTTCGTAAATACGTAAGTAACTGAGATAATATGTTATGCGGCTACCATTAAAATATATGCAGCTAAAATATTTAAATTATCAATACATGTTTACAGGTTTTATTGCCTGAAACAACACTCATAAATGAGAGCATTCGTTATTTGGCATTGGGACCGAAGAAGCATGCAAAGACTTTGTCAGGCTATGTCGTTAATGGCTTCAGGTTTAAGTCAACTCAGCATGCTATAAATGCCGAATTTCTTAATGACGGCTTCGATACCAAGAATTCTGGTGTTTGCATAAGAGGCACCATCTATGACGACGAGCCGGACTTTGACTATTATGGAGTGCTTCGGGAGATTGTAGATTTACAATATAGTGTCCCATATGATATGCATATTGTGATGTTCAAATGTGAGTGGTTCGATATGAGACCAAATATCGGTTGGAGAATCGATAAACAATTTGGATTCGTCGATATAAATCATCGCAGGAGGTATAGAGGGTCCGACACGTTTGCGATAGCAAGTCAGGCTGTTCAAGTCTACTATACAAGCTACCCAAGGCGTCGTAGAGATCGATTTGACTGGTGGGCAGTATGCAAGATTAAATCTAGAAATATATTCAACGTTGGAGACCCAGCATACCAAGAGGACCAGATCGAGAAGCCCCAATACATAGGACAACAGTCGGATACCATGGACGTGGAAGATGTCGATATACCTCATGCTGAGGAAAATAGAGGGGAGGAAGAGGTTGATATACAAGACTTAGCTGTCAACCAGGGAAGAAAGAGGCGTCTTGTCCCAAGTATTGAGCCTGAAGAAGAAGTAGAAGAAGAAGAAGAAGAAGAAGAAGAAGAAGAAGAAGAAGAAGAAGAAGAAGAAGAAGAGGATGAGGATGAGGATGAGGATGATGATACAGATGAAGTCGACGATGAGGATGATGATATAGATGAAGTCGACGATGAGAATGAGGATGAGAACGATGACGATGACGATGAGGACGAGGACGATAACGATGATTAGATTAAATATCAGTATATATTAGAAGCACTTACAACTAACTTAGTGAATTCAGTTTAGACGGACACATTCTTATTTCAGTTTATGTTTTTGTCGTTCGATCATCTACTTATTGTATGATTTTCTTTTTACAGATGGCACTCTTAGTTCTCATTGTCTTGACGGCACTCGCCGCCCTGCTGCTGGTATATATATTTTAGTTCAGTTTTATATTCATTTATACTTCTATATTGTTAATTATATTTATGTGTTCTATTTACAGGTCATGGTCACTACCACTCGTGCTGCTGGCAGTGGCCGTGGACGTGATGGTAGTGGTGCTGGTGGTGGCGGTACTGGCCGTGGTGGGCGTGGTGGTAGCGGCACTGGCCGTGGATGTGATGGTAGCGGTCGTGGTGGTAGCGGCACTGGCCGTGGACGTGATGGTAGCGGTCGTGGTGGTAGCGGTCGTGGTCGCCTTCCACATTCCCCGGATATAGAGTCCTCCGATCCCGACCTGGAGAGCCCGGCCACAGACTCTTCCCGCCGTCGATCTATCTCTGCGCTACCTTCATCTTCATCGAGGCCTGAGACTCCATCCGCTAGCGGATCCGTTCCGCCCCCGGATGCACCAGCGGGTACACCATCAGTTACTGCAGGGTGGGCTCCGGAGTACCCCCGGATTCAGCTTCATCCTGCTACCGGTGAGTACATCCGCGGACCCGCGGATCCTCCGACGCCTCCAGAGAGGCCGATAGGCGAGAACCGACGAGAGCTATGGCCCGCGGGTGATACGTAAGTAAATTTAAGTTAATTTATTAAATTTGTTTCATTTATTCAAGTTAATAATCCAGTCTTTGCTTCTTTGTAGGTTTTTCCCGTATGATGCTGCCCGGATACTCGGGCAAATTATCCGAGAAAACTACCATGGCCCCTACCTCAATTTTTCTGAGGTGCCTCAGAACATGCAGTACGTCTGGCTCGAGGAGATGAAGGTATATATATATCTTTTGGTTAATTATTAATTATTCTTTAATCCACTAATTTTTTAATTACGTGATAATTTAATTTGTATGTCAGACGACGTTCTGGTGGCCCCTCCATCGCGAGGAGTTGATTCGCAAGGCCTACAAAGCCGCCGTCGGGAAGAAGATACGGGATGCGGTGTACGACGTTCGTACGGCGTATTCGAGGAAGAAGTGGCTCCGGGAGGAGTACTACGAGCAGATGTTGGATAAGATGAATACTGCTCAGTACAGGGAGAAATCAGAGAAAGCGAAGGCGAGCAGACAGGCCGCTGGTCTGCATACGGGAGGTTCAAGGTCCCACGCAGCGACGCGTGCAGATTTGGTGAGATACCGCAAATTCATTTCACTATTAAATTCGGTACTATTAATATACGTAGTTAATTAAATTCGACGTATATTTCGTATGCAGGCACAACGGGCGGTAAAGGAGGGGAGAGAGCCGGAGTCGGTCACCGCCTACGATGTATTCCTGCATACACACAAGAGGCGGGCAGACGGGAGCTTCGTCGACGCGAGGGCCCAGGCGACTGATGTAAGTAATTACGTTTATGAGATTTATATTAGAAATATAATTATTGTTAACTTAATTAGGTGAACGTAGGATTCAAATTATAACTTAGGGAAACATAGGATTTAGATTATAACTTAGGAAAACTTATAGTATAAACACATTCATTGGATAGGCTGCATATCTTGAGGCCCTTAGTCAGATTGAGCCCCCTGCCGAGGTTGTCGGCGAAACGATGCCCACCCAGACGCCCTCTTCTATGGCCGCTCGCTACGACGACGTGTTCGTAGAGTCTGTCGGCGGCTTTAATAAAGGGCGCGTCTACGGCGTAGGTTCCCTGGCGGCGTCGTTGCAGGGCGCGACTCCGAGATATCCACCGCCCCCGCCTCCTCCCGCGCCCCCGTCGGACGATATGAGGACGCAGCTTGCGACTCTCACCTCCGATATGTCGGAAATGCGGAGTCTAATGTCGGATGTGCTGGAGCGCCTTCCGCGTCCTTCTTCTGCTCCCGGTCCAGATCCGTCTGCTCCCGGTCCGTCTAGTGCGGTTGCCGGTCCTTCCGACCCTGGATGTTATTCATTTGACCGTTCTGTCGAGGTCCGCCTGGTACCGGATACTGCGCTCATTGGGCTCATGGACTTGATGTCGCCAGAGCAGCTCCGCACGCTTCCAGAGCATGTGTTATCCCAGGTACCGGCGTACATGGTGGAAGAGTACATCCGCAGAGCCGAACGACGACGCGATCCATCTCAATGATATTTGTACTATTTTTGGATATTTGTACTGTTTTTGGATTTTGAATTCTGGATATTTTGGAAGCGTACATGAATGTTTGGATATTATGAATTTGTGTATTTGTGTTTGGATATTTGTACATAGATGTTTGGATATTTCTGTTTGATATTGGATATTATGAATTTGGATATTTGGATATTTGGATATTTGTTGATCGTACATGGATGTTTGGATATTGGATATTATGAATATGTGTAATATTTACGAAAAGGAAATAGAATGTTTCTGTAATTTTTTTTAATTAATGTTGCATTTAGCGACGGACTAGCGACTAATTAGCGACGGATATATCTTTTTAGCGACCGATGAGCGACTAACTAGCGACGGAAAATCCGTCGCTAACTGGGTTATATAAATATTTGCAGTTACCGACGGACGAGCGACGGACAATCCGTCGCTAACTGGTTGAAATAAATTTGCAGGTAGCGACGATCTAGCGACCAACTAGCGACGGAACTTCCGTCGCTAACTGGGTACAATTAATATTAGCGACGGAATATCGACTACCTAGCGACGGCAAATCCGTCGACATGGTTCTGGAAATATGGTAGGTTTCCAGAGACTTAGCGACGGATAATGGGTCGCTAATCCGTCGCTAATCTATCGAGGATGACGACGGACTAGCGACGGCTTAGCGACCCATTATCCGTCGACATGGTTCTGGAATTATGGAAGCTTTCCAGAACCAGGCCGACGCCCTACCCGTCGCTAATCCGTCGCTATAACGTCGAGGTTAACGACGGAATGTCGACGGAATAGCGACCGATTTTGCGTATCAGGAACCTCTCTGATACGCTTTTACCGACCTATTTACGACGGCTTAGCGACAGATATTTTAATATTATATGGCATGTAAACCGACGGGAACAAGTCGCTAATCCGTCGCTAATCCGTTGAAAGGCAACCGTCGGTAATCAGTCGCTAGTCCGTCGGTTAACCATTTGTCCCGACGGCTTAGCGACGGACAAATTTTAGCGACGACGTATTTCTCGACGGCCATTTTCATCAAATATCCGTCGCTATGCCGTCGGTAATTTATGTTACCGACGGATTCGCGACGGATGTGGCCGTCGCTAAAGTTGGTTATTTTGGTAGTGAAGTTAGATGCCTAGTAGATTTCTCTTTGAACTAATAGCATAAAACTTTATGGTAGGATTACAAAGACACACTATCAGAATGCCTTCAAGCCCATTTTACAAGCTGTGTCATCGACCAACTGGCGCTTGAGGCCCTTTGTGAACGGATCTGCCAGGTTCTCCTGACTCCGAACATCAACCACTACAATTACACCTCTTTTGATAAGATCGTGTACTGCCCTGTGCTTCAACCGCACAGTCATCTTCTTTCCGTTGAAGAGGTCATTTGATGCCACCGCCGCAATCGCCTGGTTGTCACAGTATATCGATATCGCCGGTATCTGAGCCCCAACCACTGGAAGATCACACATTAGCTCCCGAAGCCATTCTGCTTCATCTGCTGCAGTTTCAAGTGCATAGAATTTAGATTCCATGGAGGAACGAGAGAGTATAGTCTGCTTCTTCGACTTCCACGATATAGCAGCTCCATCCAAGGAAAAGACATATCCACCTGTGGATCTCTCGCTTTCTACTTCTGAACACCAGCTAGCAACACTGAAGCCTTCCACTACTGTCGGATACCCGTTGTAGTGCAGTGCATATGTCTGAGTTTTCTTGAGATATCTCATCACCCGCTTCACAGCTTTCCAGTGCTCAACCCCTGGGTTGCTTGTGAACCGACTCAGCATTCCCACGGCGAAAGCTATGTCAGGCCTTGTGGCAGTGGTTGCGTACATCAAACTTTCGATAACGCTAGAATACTCCAGCTGCCTGACGCTTTCCCTTGAATTTGGCTTCAGCTTCTGATCACACCTGTATGGCGTATCGATCCCTGGGAGATCCTTATACCCATAGCGTGTGAGCATCTTCTCAATGTAGTGAGGTTGTGACAGCGCTACTCCAGTGTCTGTCCGGATGATCTTTATGCCCAAGATGACATCTGCATCCCCCAAGTCCTTCATACTGAACTTGGTTGAGAGGAACTTCTTTGTCTCTGTGACACAGCCTATATCCGTACCTAGGATTAGCATGTCGTCCACGTACAGACAAACGATGACTCCTCTTCCATCTGCAAACTTTGTGTAAACACATTTGTCCGTCTCGCTGACTCTGTAGCCGTTTGACCTAATAACTTTGTCAAACTTCTCATGCCACATCTTGGGAGCTTGCTTCAAACCATACAATAATTTTACCAACTTGCAGACTTTGTCTTCAAGACCTTTGACGACAAATCCATCTGGCTGTTGCATGTAAATCTCTTCGGCCAGCTCTCCATTCAGGAATGCAGTCTTTACATCCATCTGATGTATCACCAACTTATGTATAGCTGCAAGAGCGATTAACATCCTGATGGTGGTCATCCGGGCTACTGGAGCGTACGTGTCAAAGTAGTCTATCCCCTGTTTCTGAGAAAATCCCTTGGCTACCAGCCTGGCCTTGAACTTGTTAATAGTTCCATCTGCCTTCATCTTCTTCTTCAAGATCCATTTACATTCGATGGGCTTTTCTCCTTCAGGTAGATCTACCAACACCCATGTGTTATTGGAGGTGATAGAGTCAAACTCGTCATTCACGGCCTCCTTCCAGAAGATAGCATCTCTGGTCTTCATCGCCTCATCATAGGTAAGCGGATCTGCTTCCACATGATAGGTGATAAAGTCATCTCCGAAGTCTTTCGGTCTCCTCGCTCGCTTAGTTGACGGCTCTGCGAGTTCCGGTACAAGAGTTGTTTCATCAACAACAGCTTCTTCTTGGACTACTGGCTCATATGAGATTTCAGTCTCATTTGTACCTCCATCATTTTCCGGAATGTCCGAAAGAATAATGTTTTTGTCTTTTGCAAACTTGTCTTCAAAGTATTCAGCATCGCAAGATTCGATGATATGATTTGACTCAATATCAAGAAATCTCCGAGCATCACTCTTCTCGGCATACCCCAAGAAGATCGCCTTCGTAGTCCTTGTCCCTAGCTTCTAAATCTTCAGATCTGGGAGTTTCACATACGCCAGACACCCCCACACTCGAATGACATTCAAGTTAGGTCTGACTTTGAACCAGAGTTTATGAGGAGTTACGTCCGAACTTGCATGTGGCACTCTATTTAGAATAAAGGTGGCCGTCAATGCAGCTTCTCCCCAGTAGCATTTAGGAAGACCCGCGGTTAGCAGCATAGAGTTCATCATTTCTGTCAACGTTCTGTTCTTCCTCTCCGCTACTCCGTTGGATTGAGGAGAATATGGAGCAGTAGTCTCGCATATGATTCTATGTTCTTTGCAGAACGATGCGAATTCATGAGACCTGTACTCCCCACCTCGATCACTCCTTAACCTCTTGAGTTGTTGTCCAGTCTGCCGTTCAGCTTTGGCCCTGAACTCTCTGAACTTCTTGAAGGCTTCGTCTTTAGACTTGAGCAAGTAGACGAACGCGTATTTTGAGAAGTCGTCGATGAAGGTTATGAAATACTTCATTCCGGCCTTCGTGGAGAAATGTTTGAAGTCACAGATATCGGAGTGCACCAACTCCAGAAGATCTGTACTTCGATTGACCCGATGAAAGGGTTTCCTTGTGATCTTCGTCTGAGCACACACCTCACACTTCTCCACCTTACCCCCACATTTGGAGATAAGTCCTAGACTAGACATTTTGTTAATTCTTTTACAATGAACATGTCCTAGTCTATTATGCCACAACTCAAGAGAATAATCAGAAAATGCAACTGCATTAATGTCTTCAAACTGGTTAACAAGCTGAATTTTAAACATGCCTTCGGTTTGATAAGCCTTCCCGAAGTATGTTCCTTTCTTGGACATCACCATCTGACCAGCATTAATGTCCATCCTCAAGCCTGCGTTGCAGAGCAGGCTCCCAGAGATCAGGTTCTTGGCAATCGCCGGAACATGCTTCACACCTTGAAGCGTCAGAGTGTTCCCAGAAGTGAGTTTCAGTTCCACGGTCCCGATCTCCAGAACTTCAGCTTGGACCTGGTTCGCCATGACAACCTTCTCAGATATCGGCTGGTACGTGACGAACCATTCCTTGCCTGAACAGGCATGGCAAGTCGCTCCAGTGTCTATCCACCAGTCAGAGTCAACCCCCACAGTTGTGACCTGTCCGATCATAGCAACAATGTTAGAAACCAATGAAACCTTATTAGGCTCACCTTTCTCTGATTGTTTAGGCTTAGATCTACATTCACTCTTGTAGTGGCCTTTCTTGCCACAATTGTAACAAGTCACGTGGGACTTGGTCTTCTGTTGCTTGAAAGAAGGACCCTTCACTTTTAGATTAGTGAAGTCCTTCTTCTTGGGATGAGAAGCCGCCTGCTTCCCCTTGGAATCTCTCGTCTGCACAAGATTGGCTTTAGCCAACTGTTTGGACAGAGTGTCCACCTTCTGTTGAGAACGTATCTCGTCCTCAACATGGATCTCTTGAAGTAGATCTCCCAAGCTAATGTCTAGCTTCTTTCTGTGCATCCTTGCATAGAAGGTACTCCATCCAGCAGGAAGTTTTGAGACAATCCCTCCGACGACAAACTTGTCGGGAAGGGGCATCTTTTCGTCTTCCAGTTTCTGACGCAGCTTCAGAAATTCCTTCACCTGTGGCAGCATGGACTTTTCGTCCTCAAAGAGCAATTTGTGATATTTTTCAACCACAAACATTTTGCTCCTGTTCTTATCTTCTTCATACAGATTTTCTACAGACTCCCATATTTCTCTGGCAAGTTCCTTCTTTGAGTAAGATTCTGCCAGGGAGTCCTCCATAACATTCAGGATGAGAAGCCTGCAGATGCTATTTTCCCTTCTCCACTTGGCCTGGAGTTTGGTAGCCGCGTTGATGGCGGCAGTAGATCCAGTGTCTGGAACAGAGGGTTCTTCCTCCAACAGAACATGATCAACGTCTTTCAGTTGAAGAGTTAGGTATACCTTTCTCTTTCAGACTTGATAGTGCTCTCCATCGAACTTTTCCAACTTGCAGAAGTCCGATTGGAGGAGCGAAGCATTAATGTTTTCCATCTATACGGATCTTGCTTTGAGATTGTTATTCCCAGGGCTTGATCAAAGATGAAAAACAGATGCAATCGAGATCTGAGATGTCACACAAAAACTTTACAGTGATCAAACTCAAGATCTACGATGGTACAAAAACCAAATAACCAAATTACAATCTGAAGGAGGAAAATAGTAAAGAGAAGATCTCTCGTTCTTCCTTGCAAACGTGTTGCAATTGGGACAGAACAAGTTACAATAAACTAGAGAGAGATGAGAAGAAGAACAATGCTGGGGTGTCAAAACACCGTTGCTCAAAGCAAGATTCGCCCCACACGATCTGCTTCCAGGAACCAGCAAGTTTGAAGAACTTGTGGAACTCTCGATGTCACCTCTGTTCTGACTCCTCGGATGGACTTGCAATGGCGGCAGCAGCTCTCTCTCTTTCTACTTCTCTGACTTGTATTTTTGTAGTACCCACAAAGGAGGCCAGAAGAGAGTATATATAGAGAGAGAGTGGAAACCCTAGCCGCCTCTTCAGTTATGGTAAGATTGAATCAAATCACAAAAAGATAGCAACGAATTAATTCTAATCCCACAAAGATAGGAACTAAATTAATTCAAATCCCACAAAGATAGGAACGAAATTAATCCAAATCCCACAAAGATAGGATCTGAATTAATTGCATTGATTCATCCTTTCCATAACCGATTTGAAATCTACACAGTCAGCGTAGCCCTCCATGCGGCAGCAGCAGCAGCAGCCTTGCCGCATGGACCGCTTGGGCCGCATGGACCGCATGGACCGCATGGACCGCATGAGCCGCTTGGGCCGCATGGACCACATGTGCCGCATGGACCGCATGGACCGCATGAGCCGCATGGACCGCATGAGCCGCATGAGACCGCATATGAGCCGCATGCCGCATAAGACCGCATGGCCGCATATGAGCCGCATGACTGCTGACGTGCTAAGTGCGCCAACAAAACGCCACATTACGCCTCATGAGCCCATGAGCCCGAGCCCGAGTCCGAGTCTGGGTCCGAGTCCGAGTCGCTAAGCCCCGTTGGGGCTTAGCTCCAAGTGGAATAAATCCAAGAGAATGACAAAAGCATTAATGCTTAATCCTTGGAGCCTTATTCTTACCTCCTAGTAAAATCACCCACATGGTTCCCTCCTTAGGGTCACCACCCCATGTGCATCTCTCAACAACACACCCAAGTATATATGTTGAGATAACTCATGGTGCATTTCCGATGTGGGACTAAAATTTATAAGGCATGTTGAGAGCAAGCTCTCTTCATGTAAAGAAAGCACCAAAGAAAGCACCAACACTGATTACCCCTTCAGTTGGAATTATACATAATTTAGAATTCGATGTATCTGTAATGGCCCTTTAACCGGGGTGGGAGAGATGTGAGATTGTGTACTGTAATACTTTTACTGAGCTTTGCGTGGAATAAAATTTACCCTTACGGCCGATAAAGCGCTATAAATTTTGGTATCGGTATCGGACGAGAAAGCACTATAAATTTTGGTATCGGTTCGTATCGGCCGATACTTGACCGATACGAGCCGATACGAGCTGATACTGGCCAATACAAAGTTGACAGAAAGTAAAAGTGGAGAATCGAATCTCCGACAAAAGCCAGTGACGGTGTCAAATCCCACAGAAACATCAATAATGTAAATTTGTAGCACTTGTGTAAAAATTCTATAAATAGAACCAAAATTTCCCACAAAAAATCATCATTCGCAAAGAAAAATCAAAGATCAGAGATAATCGGGAAGAAAACTTACCTAATTTTTAGGTAAATAACCCTCTTCTTCGACCGCACCCATGCCGCCGCCGCCGCCGTCGCCGACTGGAACCCCTCTTCTTCGACCGTCGTAGCCGCCACCGTCGACGCCTGTGCTCAAGAGGAGCGGTGGAGGCGAGAGGGAGCGGCGGGACTCTCCAGCTAGCAAGGACGCGGTTGAGGGGAGAGGAGTGGTGGAGAGGGAGGCTGAGCGGAGACGGAGCCGGAGCGGAGAGGTGGAGGGAGGAGGAGCCAGAGCGGAGTGGCGGAGGGAGGAGGAGCCGGAGAGGAGTAAACCACACGGAGAGGGAAGAGGGGAGAGAAAACATTTCGGCTGAAATGTTTTCTCTCCCCTCTCTATGACTATATATATTAGGGATTAGGGTTTTGTCTTCTATAAAAAAAAAGAAAAAAAAAAGTTGCTACTTGAGTTCGAACTCGTGACCCGCAGGAGCCACAGCACAGATATGATACTCCCTCTAACCAAAGAAGCCCTTTAATTCCATTGTTCAAAAGTTGCATGTATATTAGTTTTGTTCTGACTTATATATATATATATATATATATATATATATATATATATATATATATATATGTATATATATATATATATGTATATATATATGTATATATATATATATATATATATATATATATATATATATATATATATATATATATATATATATATATATGTGGCAAATATGTTGAACCAAATAATATCATTTGTATTCATTTTTTGTATTCATTGTAGCAAATGTGCAATTATTGTGGCAATGCAATTATTGTGGCAAATTTGTACATATATATACATATGCACTAATTTTGTAAATCATGTAGCTAATTTTGTACTTTTAAATTCAAAGTGTTTTTTTGTTGTACTTTTAAATTCAAAGTAAATAATGTAGCTAATTTTGTTTCGGTATATTTTGAAACAAAATAATTGGGTCATGGATTTTTTATTTACAGATATAATTAATTCAAAGTAAATCATATTGTAACTATGTATAAGGTCTGAACAAATATAATTATATAATAATGGGTCTTGTGACTTTTGTCTCGTCCAGCCATTTGCATTGCTTCTAATCTCTTGTGCCTCCCTTTATGTTTCTTAATTTGTCAAAATTTGAACATGTAGTAATAAAACAATACAAGATTCAATTAGTACGAATTAATGACATAGTAAAATTGAAACTAAAACATGGAAATAAAAAAAAAACTTGTAATCTTGTATATCGCAGGTAAACCAATCAGAAAGGATGACTATTAATTTATTTAATTATAATAAAAAAATTAGAAAAATAATTAAATAATACATAAATATGTTTAAAAAAATCCTAATTTTTTTAATAATTATTTAATATTGCCGATACTCCCGATACCAAAAAATCCGATACTCCGATCCGATACCGCCGATACTTCCGATACCGATACTCATACAAAATGTACGATACCGATACCGATACCGATATTTTGAACCTTGGTTGTGCCCTCATTATTGGACTTCATGATGTTGCTAGCTGAGGTGGATCTCACTATTCTTCTATGGGAGTTGCCTGGTAGTTATCCTTAGTTAGTCTTGTTGTTCCTTCTTTATCTTTCATGTCTTATGATTATTGTAGAATTCTAGTTGTTCTAGTGATATTATTATTATTTCTTGTCTTATCTTCCTTAGTTTTCGTGATGTGAAATGAGTACATTTCTAGTTATGGATTCTTAGATGTTGTAGTTAGTATAGTATACTTGACAGCGTTCTACCGCCGATACCGCGGCGTAGGCTGGGCGTGGCCCACGTATTCGTACCCGTATATCCGGGTGGGGGTCGTGACACATTTTTAGTGGTGGCCCATGCAAGTCAGTCTTTGCAATTAATGCGAAGTCGTGGTAGTACTTGAGCTTATCTGTACTACTGCGAGCCTGCCCTAGGATTAAGGTTGAGTAATAGAATATTTTAGGATTTTGGTACTCAGTCACATATTAGGAACTCTTGGTAGATTCCAGGGATGACCCCTGGGAATCTTATTTCGAATATTTTGAAAATTTTCCAATTTGTTCTTGTCCGTTCTGATTTCTGAAATATTTGTCCTTATCAAACTTTATTCCTTCTTGGGATGAGTTTGTGGACCCCAGAGGAAGGTATAAGTTGGACTTGTATATCATCTAGGTTGGGGAGAGAATATGATTTATCAACCTCGTATCATGGTCAAGGTTTGTTTTAGATTATATTCCACCATTTTCTATCTTGACCTAGGTAGTACACTCGGGACTTTCCCTGAGATTTTCATCTGAACCCTATATCGAAAGTTGTTTCCGTTGTTTCTATTAACTTACCCTTGACTTGTTGTTGAATTTTTAAATCTTAAATATTCGTTGTTGACCTTTGATTTTGTTTTGGATAATTCTTTTAAGAATTGAGTTAAGATATCCTGATAAACGTATTTTGGACGAGGACGATGAGAACGGTAAGTGTCTACTTTACTTATGGAGTTTGGAATTTATTGCAGTCATATTAGCTAGCCTGACAGGGACATGGAGCCTGATTTTGGATATACTATCCTAGTTATGGAATTTAGATTCTCTTGCAGCCATACCGGTTGGCGTGGTAAGGAATCTAGATGACATGATTATAGGGTGTATACCTTGGTTATGGACTCTATCGTTTATTGTAGCTATGTTTACTGGCGTGGCATAAATTCTGGCAACATAATTTTGGATAGACGTGTATGGTTATCAGGTCATATCTTAAGTTGATTCACTTCTTTTACCAATTGAGCAAGATAATTCCTACCATTATTTCTTGTTTATCATTATTTTCTCGCCCATCGCATGATGATTTTCTCATCTTACCGTTATTTTCTTTGCCTTGTTTAGCTATGTCTTGATTACACAAATCAACTATCTCATATCCGCATCTGTCATCTACACTTGAAAACTCTAAAAATTTTGAAAATTTCATATCTCAATTGTTTCTTAAATTTCGATACTGTTAAGATTTTAATTCCCTTCTGTCCATGACCAATCAATTTTGGTCGTCTTGTTTATCGTGCCAAAGAGTCTTGGTTGCTGACTAGACTCTAGATGACTTCGAATTCCTTGTGACTTGGGTTCCTTTCTAAATTGTGCTTTTAGGACCTTGATTTCGAATTCATGATTTTACCGTCTTTCATAGCTGAACTTGGATCTTGATCGTGCTTATGTGACCTATAATCCGATTTCTATCAAATCTATCTCTCAATCGTGCTATTCTCAAATTTTTCTTTCCATTTGCTTCTCTTAGCCTTATTTTAGATTATGACTATCCGACTTTGATTTTCATGATCTTGATAATCTTAACCCTAAATCTAATTTCATCGAGCTGAAATCCTGTTAATCAATGTTTGACTCGATTGTAACCAGACGAAGCTCAAGTTTTGATTTCGTTGTCATATCTAAATCGTGCCCCAATGACTTGACTTATTTCTGAAATCATGCACATATGATTTTGTTTGTATCATGATTCTATCGTGTCAAATCCCTCTGCGTGCATGAACAGTTGTGAATCGATTATCTTGATCGTGCAAACTCGTCATTTTTGGATCGTGCCTAAATTATTGCCTAAATATTCTATCATATTTTAACCCCACTACCAACCTTTAATTTCGAGGATGAAATTTTTATAAGGTGGGTAGGATTGTAACCCCCTGAATTTTGGGGCTTATTTTTTTTTATAAATCAATTATTTTGAACAGATATTATTATTTGATGATTATTTGATTTAATGCTCTTTACCGTAACTTAGAATTCTAGAGCATCAGGGATGCCAGTCTCTGGAAACTTCCTTCTTGGAGTTTGTAGCAGACGAGATTATCTTCATTTTGATATATCGTGTCCCACTTGAACTTGTTCCCTTGTATCCTTTTTGCTTCGCGCAAGTTCGGGTCAATATTAGACCATTTAATTACTAATTGAATTCCCACTCTTTTCCTTGATCATAATATGCGCGTTACCATGACTTTTAATTTAGGAGCACCAGACTAGTCATTCTCTCGAAACCAACTTGTCATGCCTGATCTACTCGAGACGCTCTTCACCCATGACCTTCGTGTACCACTCAGACACTCCATTTTGTGCTCCATTTCCTTCGCACAACTTTCGGTTCAATTTAGGCCAATTAATTATCTACCGTAAAACCTGATTTAATTTCTAATTTAATTTCGGAACACGACATCGACCCAACCTAGTCGACCCCAAATAGGGACATGGCCCACACGAAGCCTACTACCCACATGAAACTTGTGTCCCATTTATTGGAGTCCCCGTATATTATTTATTTACCCATGATTAGAAATCCCTATTTTTTTAATTTGAATATTGCCTCCTGTCCGATTTTGGCCCGATCCGGCTCGACCGAACCCGAACCCAAGCTCCATGTTGTCCTCTCACGACTGCCTAAATACCCCACATAATTTTCCTATTTTTTTCCTATTTTGGAAATATCCACTTTTCTCTCTCTTCTCTCTCTCTAAATATTTCTCTGTCTCTCTCTATATATAAATACCTATATATATATATATATATATATATATATATATATATATATATATATTATATATGGATAACTTCCCCTCTCTCTCATCCTCACCACACTCTCTCACAACCCCCTCCAGCCGACCTCCTTCCCCCCCCCCCTCCATTCAAATATCTCTCTCACTCACTCATTCTATATATATATTAATATATATATACCCACACACAAATATCTTCCTCTTCCATCACTCTCTCTCTACCTACACCCCTCCCCTCTCCCATCAGGACAAGCCCCCCTTGTACGAGACACACCCCCCCATCTCTATCTCACTATTCTCACCCTCTCACTCTCTTTCTATATTATAACACACACACACACACACACATATATTATATATATATAATCTCTCTCTCTCCCTCTCTCTTCAAAACAACACCAACACCACCACAGCCATTCTCCCCCTCCCATGGTCGAGAGCTCCCCGAGCTCCTCCTTCCTCCTCCTCCCCGAGCTCCTCCTTCCTCCTCCTCCCCGAGCTTCTCCTCCTCCTCCTTCCAAACACATCCACACCACCATCACTACTCACCATCACCATCATCAACTCCATCCCTACCACCATGCAACACATCCACCGCCACCATCTCCTCCACCACTCCGCACCCCACCACGCCGAGGCCACCGCCGGCGCCGCTCCGCCGCCTCTGGCCGGCCTCCGCCGTGCGAGGCAGCCCGCAGCAGCAGCATGCAGCGCAGCTGCAGCAAGAAGCAGCGCGGCAGCAGCAGCCGCGCGTGGCCGCACGCCGCCGCCGCCAGCAAGCAACCCTCCATGGCCGGGCGCACACCCCCGCACTCTCCCGTGGCGGCCAACGTCCTCCGGGACGCGCCGTCTAGGCATTTTCAACGTTTTTCTCGGAGTTCCGTCGACGCGCGCGGGAACGGAGTGCAATTTCGACGTTTCGGGACAGCAACTTCGCACCGATTTTCTGGACAATCCGACCGTTGGATCGACGATTTCTTCGCTCCGTCTCAACCTCGGTATATACCCCTTCATCCTTCTCAAATTTCATCCGTTAATTTCGTCGTTTGATACATCAAAACCGGCCACCAAGTTGACGTTTTAATTTGTACTATTTTTGGACAGTTTCATGACGCCAACTTCGTGGGTTCGTATCTTCGTCATCGCAGCTCCATTTTGCGCGCCACCAATTCCGGTGCACAGCTGGTATAACCCTCTTCCTGCCCCCTTTAGATTTCATTTCAGTTTGAGCTTGTTAGGTCGGTCGAATTCGACGCCAAAGTTGGCTGTTCGAATTCTTAGTATTGCACTTGTAAAATTCCATTTTTGAACCCGGGACTCCGGATTCAATTTCTGACACCACCAGTAGACTCGTGGCGTCGTTCTGGTATATTTTCATATAAAGTTTGCTTGATTTGGAGAACGTGGGCCCTGGCACGCATTTCGGTGCAAAGCGGGTCCCACTTTCTGAGTCAACGGGACTTTTTGACGCCGGCTCATCGGAATCCAATTCCGGATATACCATTGAGTTCGTATCGTCATTCTGGACTCGTTGACATATAATTTGCTAGGTTTTAGTGGACATTGGTTTCGACACGCATTTCGGTGCAAGTTGGATACCAATATCCGGGTCAACGTGTCATTTTGAGTTCGGCTCATCGGAATCCAATTTCGGATATACCGTTGAGTTCGTATCATCATTCTAGACTCGTTGACATATAATTTGCTGAGTTTTGAGGACATTGGCTCCGACATGCTTTTCCGTGTAAATCGGAATTTTAATGTCCGGGTCAACGAACCAATTTGAGATCGGGTCAACGGAATCCAATTCTGGATATACCGTTGGGTTCGTATCGTAATTCTGGATTCGTGGACATATAATTTGTTAGGTTTTGTGCACTTTTATTTCGATACGTTTTTCGATGCAAAGTGTGTCCAACGGCGGATATCATTTTGGTCCGAAATTACCGTTTTGCCCCTGTGTCCAAATTGGACTTTTGGATAGGCTATCCTAGCTGATTTGACCATTCTGGACACGTTGGTGATGTTAGTTTCATCATCCGACAACATCTGTAGATTCTTTCCTTTTTGTGTCACCCTATTATTATAATATTTTTCCTTTTGGTTGTTTTAGAGACCTGTCGATTTCAGTGATTTCTAAATCACTGAAATTCATAAGTTGACCTTGTAGATGGTTATAGAGACTAGCGTGACCATGGTTGACTACTTTGACTAGACGTCGAAGTAGAGTCAACAGTTGACCTAGGTTTGATCAGATTTGACCAACGTTGACTTTTGACCAAAGTCAACTGTAGGCAACCATTGACCTATTTAACCTAGATTAGACTTAGAATTGACCAGAGTTGACCAGTTGACCAAATTCAATTGTACGTCGACCTTGGCCCAGTTTTCCTTAGTTTGACCTAGATGTTTAGTATGTCTTTTGACCCTGATCAGCTCTTGTATTATTTTATCTTTAGGTCTGTGGCTTTACTCTGAACCCTGATTCATGTTGACAGTAGGACCCCAGGCGAGTACATTCTCTGATAACTTATTCCCAATTTATGATAACTGTTATGATTCATGTACTTAGTGTTGATATGCTTATTCCTGACACATGGTTCTCACGGATTGGTATTCTTGGATCCCGACGAGAGATGTTTCTCCTTCTTAGGTTGGGATGTATTGTGCAAGCACCCTTGTAGCTCTTGCTCGATATGTGGTCACTGATTCTAGAGAAGGTTCGCGACCTTCTCATTAGAATCCCGTGCAGTGACGTGTCCTGTTTGGATCCATTCTACCAGTTGGGGTAGGGGGAGTAGTAGCGTATGCCTGTGATCATATCCCCTTGTATTCTTGAACAGTGTGAGTCATATACCGCACTTATGACTTGCCAGGCCGATTCTTGACAGTTACCCAAGCCGATCACAAGTTGAAACTGCTACTCACACACATTGGATATATGGCTTACCTTGATTTGTGTACATACCCTGATTTAGTTCTACATTCTTGTTCTAGCTCTAGCTCTACAGCTTACCATGCCATGATACATATATGTACACTCCATGATTTTTATTGTATATGCTCTATTTACAGTCTTATAGCTTTTATTCTATCTTGAGATCTGTTATGAGATATATGTACTCGTTCCATCCTGACCGGATATGTTGACAAATTTTAGGAGTAGTTGTGCCCTCATTATTGGACTTCATGATGTTGCTAGCTGAGGTGGATCTCACTATTCTTCTATGGGAGTTGCCTGGTAGTTATCCTTAGTTAGTCTTGTTGTTCCTTCTTTATCTTTCATGTCTTATGATTATTGTAGAATTCTAGTTGTTCTAGTGATATTGTTATTATTTCTTGTCTTATCTTTCTTAGTTTTCATGATGTAAAATGAGTACATTTCTAGTTATGGATTCTTAGATGTTGTAGTTAGTATAGTATACTTGACAGCGTTCTACCGCCGATACCGCGGCGTAGGCTGGGCGTGGCCCACGTATTCGTACCCGTCTATCCGGGTGCGGGTCGTGACACCTTCATATAGATAGGGTCGGTGGACTGAGATTAGAGTTGGGTGTGCAGGCGCAGGACCTGTTACCCTTATACATATGGCTATGTTTATGGTTGGTTGCGTGAATAGTATGATTTCTTATGTTAAGTTCTAACCATTACAGGCTAGGAAAAAAGGGACGGAGAGGAGCACGTACTATGTTTATATTCATATTATGGCTAACTGTATCTGCCGTAGGGACACGATATCGGACACATTTATGATAAGTTGCTATGTATGAATATTGCCATGAAACTGATCCTAAGGCTAAATAGAAAGATCACAACTTAAGATGCATGTTTCACAAAGATACTTAGTGTTTGGTTTGGGTGCGAGCGGGTTTTGATCAGTGCGAAGCGAGGACGAAAGCACTAATCCTCCACTAGTTTGCCCGCAGGTTCAGGTATGTTCGGCTCGGGGCGGAGCTTGGCTTGGACATGCCGAGGCTTGGAGTCATTGGCGTTCAAGAGGAGCTACCTCATAGGCGTTCGGACTTGCCATATGGAGATGTTCGGCCGAAGACTACTTGTTGGCTATAAAGAGGCATAATGTATGGAACAATGTAATTCTTTGTGAGAGAGATCATGAGCGTTGTAGCCAATTGGCATATATGTTGGGCTATTCAGAGCCCTTGTAATCTTCAATTTGTTATCAATAAAAGAGATTCTTGTGTTATACTTTGTTTCCTTCCGCTGCTTATGTTATCAATTTGAGATAAACACTATGTGAACCTGTTATCTTGCCTTGTACGAGCGCAACTCCAGGCTCGTACGGCATCACGCCCCAGCGAGGACGATGATTTGGATGAAATCTAGCGAGGACGAGCGATTTTTCGGATCGGGGCGTGACAAGTTGGTATCAGAGCCGTTACATCCTCTGGACTGTGCATGAATCTTTTTGACCCTCAGTTGCTTCGCTATCAAAATCAGTTGACTCTAAGTTATTTCCGCAACCGCATGGCTCATGGATCTGCTCGACGCTATACTGGATGTTCCATACAATAAGTCTATATTAAGTGCGTACGTCTGCC
>JANAVB010033012.1:6985626-7027880 GCA_029216955.1 Iris pallida | reverse complement strand
ATTTATAAAAATCTAAAAATCACCCTTTAAATCAATAAAAAAATAAAAAAAATATTTCGAAAAATTTTTCGGGAGGGGAGCTACAAATATATATACATTTTTTTTTCGGGAAGGGAGCTACATATTATATATATATATATATATATAATTATATATATATATATATATAGTATATATATATATATATATATATAATAGGGAGCGGATCAAAATCCCCCCTTAGAAAGCCCCCCAAAAATCTCCCTCACTCTAATTCGTAATATTAATGTTAATATTATGTTAATATTAATGTTAATGTTAATATTAATGTTAATATAATGTTAATGTTAATATTAATGTTAATATTAATGTTAATGTTAATATTATTTTTTTTAATTTTTTTTTATATTTAAGTTAATGTTAATTTTAATGTTATATAATTTTAATGTTAAGTTTAATGTTAATTTTTATTTAATGTTATATTAACATTAATATTAACATTAACATTAATATTACATTATATTAACATTAAATTACGGATTAGAGTGAGGGGGGTTTTTGGGGGGCTTTCTAAGGGGGGCTTTTGATCCGCTATATATAACAAGGACTTGTACATAGGGCCAGACTTTATGTGAGGCACATGAGACGGTCGCCTCAGGCCCAATATTTTAGAGGGCACCAATTTTATATATATATATATATATATATATATATATATATATATATATATATATATATATAACAAATGACCTATAGCCTAGTGGTTAAGGGAGATGCATGCGGCCCAAGTGGTCGGAAGTTCGAGCCCCAGTGGAGGCGAGTTCGCCAAAATTACCAATGCTTCAAAAAAAAAAAAAAAAAATATATATATATATATATATATATATATATATATATATATATAAGT
Organism: Iris pallida; assembly: GCA_029216955.1. Classification (NCBI taxonomy): domain Eukaryota; kingdom Viridiplantae; phylum Streptophyta; class Magnoliopsida; order Asparagales; family Iridaceae; genus Iris; species Iris pallida. The sequence goes on along the minus strand of JANAVB010033012.1, from coordinate 7,026,994 downwards.
CCAATTCTAAACAAAGGCCCATCAAACTCATTCTAATCATTTTAGTCTTCGTATAATTTTTTATAGTATATCTAAATGTAAGGCTGGCCCTGAGTTCATGGCCCTAGACAAAATTTCAAAATGGGGCCCATGCATAATGTAAAAAATTAAAATTAAAACGGAAATAAAAGTAATTTAAAAAGAAAAATGTTACAACCAAGAATTGGACCTAGGACTTCTAATGTGTAAGTCTAACATAGCAACCGCTACAACATAATCATTTTATATCAAAAGAGAGCCATGGTACATACTAATTCTATTTTAAATACAAGTATATATATATATAAAAAAAAAAAATATATATGTGTGTGTGTGTGTGTGTGTGTGTGTGTGTGTGTGTGTGTGTGTGCGCGCGCCGCGCGTAAATTATTATTTTTAGGCCCTCATACTCTTTGGGCCTGGTCGATCGCCCTGGCTGCCTGGGCCAGGGCCGACCCCATCTAAACATATATACTAGATTCCAAGAGACAAGTCAGTTAGTCAGAATAAGAAAAAAATTTGGTGCAGTCATTGTCAAGATCATTTCTCCCTTCCTTCGCTCTAATAGTTCGACCGTTCTCAATCTCCTCTACCCTTCCATCATCTGTCTCAATCTCCTCTTCCCTTTCGTTGTTGTCAATCTCTTTTGTGTGTGTATTTTTGGTCCTCTTGGAGGTAACTGAACAAGAGAATAAGTTACAATTTTGTATTTTTCTTTTTATTATTATCTATGAACTACCCCAAGCATTGTTAGTTTATTTATTTATTTATTTGCCTAGTATATTAATTTTATTTTTGGTTTGGTACATTTTTAGTTTCATTAGAATTTTATTTTGACATATTATTTTGGATATTATATTGTATTTAATTGATTATTTTATTTTCTAAGTTTTGTGTTGATAATACTATTGTATCATCGTCCATGAATTTTTTTTTTGTAGGAACATTAGTATTTGTGGGCACCATTTTAGAGTTTGCCTCAGGGTCTCAAAATCTAAAGTCCGACACTGCTTGTACCTCAATTTTTATGAATGAGAATCATAATAAATAAACCTACAATAGAACAATTAAAACCAAATTTTTATACATTAAATTTCTTTCTTCTACAAAGTCCTTTTTTAAAAAAGAAAGAACCTAACTTTAAACCCTAAGAAACTAAACCTAATCAAACTAGGAAAGAAATAAAATAAAATAAGATAAAATAAAATAAATCCTAATCAAAAGATAACTATAAGAGATTGGGTCAAATTCTTGCCAAAATAGGGCCAGAGCCGATTTAGTCCGTATTGGAGCGTTTCGTGTTTGTGTCCTAATTCCCTCGGTCAATCTATTTTCCATACGAAGGTGTTTTATTGATCTAATTGACTCACCCTTGTTTTCACTTACTTTTTGGCCATAAAAGTTTTATTGACAAGATCCTCTTTGTAGTTACATTGACCTAACAAAACCTCGTTTGCCATATAGATCTATTATTGAGGCGGATAATTGTTATGTAACTATAAACAAGGAAGACAATTCTAATTGATATGTTATATGACATTTATTGGAATAGAGGGCTCAGTTATTGCCAAACAATGTTCACTTGGACCGGATCATTTGTCCCTAATCCGATGTCCCAATCATGTACCCCTTTATGACATGTGGATCCCACTGATAAAAAATTAATAAAATGTCCACATAGTCATAGAGAGGGGGGGGGGGGGGGGGGGGGGGGGGGGGACAGAGTTGGGACACTAGATCAAGGACACTTGATCCTGTCTCATGTTCACTTGGGTTAATTTTATAATTTTCTCAATTTTATGGATCTTTCATGTAGTTTTAAAAGAAGTTGAATTGGATGACGACAGTGGTGGTGGTGGTGGTACTACTGCTGTTGTTGATGATGTTATACAAGTATTTGTTATTAAATTTTTTATTATTATTATTATTATTATTATTAAATTTATACAAGCATTTGTTATACAAGTATTTGTTATACAAGTATTTGTTATTAAATTTATTATTATTATTATTATTATTATTATTATTATTATTATTATTATTATTATTATTATGTTAGATAGGAGAAAAAATAATAATAATATGCTAGATAGGCAAGTAGTAGGTAAGAACCTTAGGTTAGGTAATTGAGAAGAAAGGACCAATAACTAATCGTTATCATGTTTGCCAGCTATATATAATGTTGCAAGTTGCAACCAAGTGAATAACAGGAGTCAAATACATCCCTTGTCTATGTTGATAAAATCTTGCTATGATATATCGTTCGTAAATTGTTATAGTTTGGACTACATAGTTACTTGTCGTTGGTGTGTGACAAGAATGATTCCTTATGATCGAAGTTTACAAGATGCCGAAGCATATTGTTATTCCCAACAATATCTTCAAAAGGCTGTCTCCCCAAACACAAAAAAATGAAAGTTATGTATTGTCTCTATTGAGTTTTTTTTTAACATAAAAGTTCACTAAAAAAAGATCCTATTATATTAACATGGCCGTTTGTGACCGCCCTCTTTCTTTTTTTTTAGAGAACCGACTTACTTAACTAACCTTGGTATTAACGACGCTTAATATTTTATATATAATGAGAATGTGTTCTAGAAGATTGACGTATAGGCTAAGTCGTATCTGACTTACGTATCGGTACCGAACCGACTTACTTAACTAACCTTGGTATTAACGACGCTTAATATTTTAAATTGAATTTTGTCACTAAGATATTAATATATAAATATAGATTTACCTATATTTAGAATTATGGATATTGTTTAGTAGTATATGACTCGAATAAAACCTAAACCTAAGTATCGTACTATTGAATTAGATAGGTCATGGTCATTTTAGACAAGCTAAGTTGGTTGGTACGGATTTTTGAACTTTGTATGTATGTCTATCAAATAGAATCTATCTATTTTAAAAAGGATCATTCATGTATCAATACATGTATGAGAGGACTTGGAAACTACTCAAAGCTAGGGTAACCTAAAATACTACCTATCAATACCTTCGAAAACAAGGATATTGAATTAAAAAACCTTATATTTTATACAACTTGGTACTAGTTGCATAGGGACTTCTAAGTCACTCAAATCGGATCATCTACTACAGAACAATTGAAATATGTTTTAAGCTTAGTATCGCTTTAGTATTGATTTGCTATGGTTTTCTACTTTTACTTGATAAATATCAAAAATTATAACCAGGACTTATTTCTACTATTGAGTTTATTGATATCTCTACTTATATAAGGGGACTTCAAAACGGCTTAGATTGAGCCGTGTAAGCCGTATGTATATCACCAACCATTTTATTTTATAAAAATTACGAAGGTTTAAACTTTCTCTTCTTTTCTTCCGCATAACTGAATACCCACATTTTTATTTTTTTTCTTTAGCATAACCGTACCCTCTCTTTTATTCATATATATTCATAACAAATTATAATTAAATTTACATTAAATTTCTATAAATATTAGTTTATATATATATATATATATATATATATATTATTTTTTTTTGAAGAACGGGTACTTTATTTATAGAAACTATCAGATATTACAGATACAATCCACAGATAGAGTTAACTGTTACAGTTAATCCCCAGAGTGCGAAGATCATACTCAATATTTTTTATTATTCCAGCCAAGGAGATTGCCTTCCCTTCAATATTCGTCTATTCCTTTCTCGCCAGACATGCCATACTGCCGCAAGTAATCTCAGCCGGACTTGACGATACTTCAATTGGCTTCTATTCTTGATAGCTGCAATTTCTTCGCAAATGTTGTGTAGTCCATCTCTGGACGTAGCAGTATTACCTACTTGGTCCCTGCATGCCTGCCGGACGATGCTTGAGGCTTGACATTGGAAAAAGAGGTGATCCCTGGACTCCATTTCTGTACCACAGAGAACGCAAAGCAAACTAGGTATTGTATACCAAAGCGTTCCAGTCTATCCCGAGTGAGAAGCCGATCATTGATGGCTTTATACAGACATAAATGCATCTTGTTCGCAGCCCCTTTCGTCCATACGATCTCTGTCCAGCCTAGCGGCGCTTGTTTAGCGAGAAGGTGCTCATAGGCATCCCTTCCGCTGAACTCTTCATCCGTGGACCCATCCCACCGCCAGCAGTCTTCTACCGCCTGGGCGTGAAGCTGGACGCTCGTGATTGCTTCTCGAAGCAAAGTTCCAACCTGCCGATTTGAGACCTTCCACTCCCCTTCTTCGATCAGCACTTCAAGACTCTCCTGACCACCGATCATTTCATACGTCGGCCACCCTAGAAGATCTACAAGGCTCTGATGGTTCAGCCACGGGTCGAGCAACAAGCTCGTGCCCCTCCCGTCATGAATGGTCTTGCTAATGAGGCTCTTCAGCGTTGGTCGAAGACGCAGAATATTTTTAATTGTACCTGAGAAGTTGTTATCTATACACTGAACCCAGAAGTTGTTGTTTTTGAGATACCTGCCCGTGGTCCACTTGGCCCAATTCGACTGTCCTTTTAGGAGTTTCCATGCCAACTTGAGCATGGCCACTTCCCGCATAACCCGCATATTCTGGAGTCCGATACCTCCTTCTTCTTTTGGTTGACACAGGTCTTCCCACTTGATCGAATGAAGGCCCCCTTTCCATACAAAGTTAGCGCAGAGTTTCTCGATTTGATGGATGGTACCCATTGGAATATACAGTGCCTGAAGCCAATAATTAGCTATTGCCATAATGACCGAGCGCACAAGTTCGATCCGCCCGCCGAATGATAGAATTTGTGACTGCCACCCTTCTAATCCTCTGTGAACATATTGGACCAGCCCCTGACAGTCAGATCCTTTCACATAATTGACCGATAGGGGGAGCCCCAGGTACCGTACTGGCAAGGCACCTTTGTCAATGCCTAGCAGTGACGCCCAATGCTCCTGTCTCGGACAATCCCTGTTGAAGTATATCTTGCTTTTCTCCCTGTTGAGGCGGAGTCCAGAGATCTCCCCAAAACTCTCGTGGATCTTATTGAGTGTCTGGATGCTCGTCTCGTTTTGCAAATATTATATATATATATATATATATATATATATATATATATATATATATATATAATATTTGCAAATAAACTCTAGCCTAGTGGTTAAGAGAGATGCATGCGGCCCGAGTGGTCAGGAGATCGATACCCGGTGGGAGCGTTCCCCATAATTACCTTCTTTCAAATATATATATATATATATATATATATATATATATATATATATATATATATATATATATATATATATATATATATAATATTTATACATCTTAATTTAAATTTAAATATTTAAATTATATTTTGATAAGATTAATTCACTTATTATCCAATAGTTATCTTTCATTTTGAACTATGTGTTTCTAACCTACGTGTTTTATTAGTTTGGAAGAACAAGTATAGTAAGACTTATAGTAGTATCTGTTAAAATAGCCAATGTGTGTGTGTGTGTGTGTGTGTGTGTGTGTGTGTGTGTGTGTGTGTGTGTGTGTGTGTGTGTGTGTGTGTGTGTGTGTCTGTCTATATATATATATATATTTGATGTCCATTTGTTTTGGGCCCCGGCTCGGGACCGTGATCGCCTCACGGCCACCCAGCCATCCCATGCCCAAGGGAGGGCTCGAACTTGGGACCTCCCCCAAGTGAGCCCCCCTCCCTAACCACTTGGGCTAGGGTGTGTATATATATATATATATATATATATATATATATATATATATATATATATAAGGAAATTAAGATACATACTCCATGCCCGAAGGCGTACAAACTTGATCCGAATGTCAACTCCCCGCCCGAATGTCCGTACCTGCACCGCACCCACATCGCATTCGGCTGCCCTCACATTAATTACCCCCACAAGAAAATTAAATATGCATTCCCATGGTTCGAACCCAAGACCACTTAGGGGATGCCTCCCTCAAATATATATATATATATATATATATATATATATATATATATATATATATATATATATATATATATATATATATATATATATATATATGTTAGATTTTCTTCAAAATTCTTTGTTTGAAATCTGCAAGAAAATAAAAAGAATCAATTGTTACCGGCCTCCGGGGAAGTCGTGCACGTAGCACTGCCCTAAGAGTTAGTTCGGATCTATGTGCAGACTGTATCCGAACGCTCCTAGTGGTGAAATTCCTGCTCCACCGAAATCTCCTTGCCGCACATGACTTGGAGAGAGTGACCCCGACTTAGCTCTGTCCAAAGCAAGAACGAAACAACAGGAGCAACAATCGGAAGAGACAAGAATTTTAGAGAGGTTTCGTACGAAATTTCTTTCTGTGTTCGAAGAGAAGAAAAGCACGATATATATAGGCTGATGAATAATCACCAATGGACAGAAAATAATGAACATTTAATAGGGACGTTACAAATGTATAGAATAAAACACATGGTTCATTGAACCTGGACGAAATTTGAATAGTAACCGTTACAGAATTAATGGGTGTAACGGTCAAAAATAAATGAAAAGGATCAAAAAGTTTTTTAGAGTCTCAGCCCGAACCCGAAGAAGAAATCGAATCGGCATTCGGCGCCCGCAGATGTAGACACGTACCCGCACCTGATACACACGCCGAACCGAACTGAGCCGAGCCGGGCCGGACGGCGGCGACGACGCACGCTTGTGGCCCATGAAGCTCCCACACAATACTTTTAATGAAGCAAAAGAGGGAGTAGTAATATATACACACATCATTCCACTTTCATAGCCGATGTGGGACTATTGTCAAGTTGCACTTGAGCTTTTGCTCAACAGTGCAGCTGCTAAAAATCTTCCCCCTAAAAGGTCAAGTTGCAAGGTAATAGAAGGAAAGGACGATAAGAGAAGAGTTAGAGAAATTTTGGGCAGTTGTATAATATGCATAAATGATCATAGACTACAGCCTTGAATCTCACGTAGTGACTATTATCTTTCTCTGAAGAAAAGCTGGATGGACTACGCCTTGAATCAGTCTTCTTGAACTAGATCCAGACAATAGAACACATAGTACGCTAGAGATACTTGGGTCTATCGGGTGGCGCATTTGAATGGCCATGCGCACTTTTATATATATTCATAAGAGTTGTCTAGGATCGTCCTGTCCTATAGTCGCAGCCCTCACGACCTCTCATATAGGTAAGTTCTCAAGGGTTAGTGATAGGAATCAACCCTGCATATCATGTTTGGACTTATTAAGAGTTTAAACTCACCCTATCCATATCACACAAAGAACACTGTCACCATAGGGATATATATGGGGTATCAATGTATACATATACAGCCTCCTCGGCTTTTATTTTAAAGAGAATTTAATCTCAAGGTCAGTATTCCATAATAGTCACCCAGTCCAGCTTGTTCCTACCCATTGAACCGGCTTCTTGGGATCTCCAGTCAGACTCGGTTGGGTTGCCACTGCTGGTGACTATACTATGGGCTTAACCCCATCCCTCTCGATGATTCTAGGATCACTGTCCTAGACAGACCCTTCGTCAAGTGGTCTGCAAGGTTCTTTTCTGACTTTATATAGTCAAGAACCATATATTTGTCCAATAGGCGCTCTTTATTGACTTGAAGCGCAGCTGCATGTGCCTGTTCATCTTAGCATTCACATAATCATGCTTTAGTAGTTCAATAACAGATTTATTATCACAGTTTATAGAAATTGCAGAAACATGATGAATATAAACAGGTATATGCATAATAAGGTTTCTAAGCCATTCGGCTTCTGTACATGTAGTGTCCAAAGCTATCATTTCAGAGTCCATTGTACTTCTGGCAATGATAGTCTGTTTACATGATCCCCAAGAGATTGTAGCTCCTGATAGGATAAAAACATATCCAGTAGTGGATTTCATATCATGTGAATCAGTTACACAATTTACATCGGAGTAACCTTCTATGATATCAGGGTGTCTAGTATAATAAAGTTTATAATCTAGAGTACCCTTAAGATATCTAAATACTCTGTCTAATGCAGTCCAATGTGACTGATTTGGATTACTAGTATATCTACTTAGTCTTCCAACAGCAAATGCAATATCGGATCTTGTTCTATTTGTTATGTACATAATGGACCCTATCATTTGTGAATATCTATGTTATTCTATAGGAGATCCTTCATTCTTTTTGAGAACAACATTACTGTCATAAGGAGTAAGGGCAGGTTTCTTGTCAAAATACTCAAACTTCCTTAGCATTTTTTTATCTGAATGTGCTAGAAATAGAGTATAACCTTCTTTGCATTTGGATACTTGCATTCCTAGAATAAGATTTGCTTCACCTAGGTCTTTCATGTCAAACTGGTTAGATAAATAATTCTTAGTGTTATTTATCAATTCCAGTGAAGATCCTAAAATAAGGATATCATCAACATACAAGCATAAGATAACACAACTTCCATTTGTATTTTTTGAATATAAATATTTGTCATATTCATTTGGCACAAAACCAAATTCTGTAATGACTTTGTCAAATTTGTTGTGTCATTGCTTGGGAGCTTGCTTTAGGCTATAAAAAGATTTTACTAATCTACAAACCTTGTTTTCTTGACCTTTAGCAATGAAACCTTTAGGTTGCTCCATATATATTTCTTTCCCTAGATCTCCATTTAGAAATGTTGTCTTTACATCCATCTAATGAATCAATAAATCATAAATGGAAGCTAAGGCTAGAAGGGTTCTAATAGAAGTAATCCTAGCTACAGGGGAGTATGTATCAAAATAATCTAATCACTTTTTCTGGGTAAAGCCTTTGGCTACTAACCTAGTCTTGTATTTTCTATGGTACCATCGGCTCTAAGTTTCTTTTTGAAGATCCACTTACAACCTATGGGTTTACTACCTAAAGGTAGGTCTGCTAAAAACCAAGTATTATTCTCCATAATGGAGTTATACTCATTATTAATAGCTTCTTTCCAGAAAAGGGCATCAGAAGAAGATATGGCTTCTTCATAAGTTGAGGGATCATCTTCTATCAAAAATATGAAGAATCATTCTCCTAAGTTCTTTTCAATCCTTTCTCTTTTACTCCTTCTAGGTTTTATGACTTGTTCAGGTTGTGAACTTGGTATTTGATCATAAGAACTAGTAGATGGAGTAAGAGAAGGGTTGGAGGAAGATGAAGAGGTTCTATCCTTGAAGGAAAATATTTTCTCAAATTAAACTGCATCTCTAGCTTTTATAATTGTGTTATGAGAGATTTCATTTACTTCAGAATAGATTACAAGAAATCTATTGGCATTGATATCTAGTTTATATCCTATGAACACAGCATCTACAGTCTTAGGTCCTATCTTTCTCTTTTTTGGTTCAGGAATTCCTACCTTAGCTAGACATCCCCAAACTTTAAGATAGTTAATCCTAGGGGTTCGACCTTTCCATAACTCATATGGGGTTTTATCAATAGTCTTACTGGGTATCCTATTAAGGATATAATAGGCTGACAAAAGGGCTTCTTCCCAAAGATTATCAGGGGCTCCCGAGCTGAGATGCATGGCATTGATCATGTCTAACAGAGTGTGATTCTTCCTTTCAACAACTTCGTTGGACTGTGGTGAATAAGAAGCAGTAACCTTATGAATAATTTCATGCTCTTAACAGATGTTAGTCATTTTATTTGAGATATACTCTCCACCACGATCTGATCTAAGGATCTTAATCTTTCTATCTAACTGGTTCTCAGCTTCAAACTTATAGACCTTGAATCTGTCTAGAACTTCATCTTTGGTCTTAAGAAGGTAGGTGTAACAATACTTTGAGTGGTCATCTATAAAAGTGACAAAGTATTTCCTACCGCCTCGGGTTAAGACCCTATTGGAATCATAAACGTCACTATGGATATGTTCTAGTTCAGAATCCTATGGACAGATTTGAAGGGCAATCTTGTGTGTTTGGCTTGAACACAGATCTCACATTTGTGTTTATCGTCTATAGGAGTCTTAGGGATAAGATCTAAGTTTATCATCCTTTTAATGGATCCTAAGTTCATATGACCTAATCTGCTATACCAAACATTGGAGGATTCAATATTTACAATAAAAGAAGGATTTGAACTTTTATTTATAGTACTTAAAATAAAGAGTCCATCTTTTACAAATCATTTTCCTACAAAAAGATCATTCTTAGAAGAAAAAAACTACTTATCGGCCTCCATTACAATTTTGTACCCTGAGGCTACAAGTTGAGATCCACTAACTAGGTTCCTTCTAACAGACGACACATGAAGCACATCATGGAGAGGTAGAATTTTTCCTGATGTCATCTTCAGATCTATTCTTCCTCTTTCCACAATCTGTGTCGTTGATCCATCTCCTAGAGTCACGCCTCCTCCACCTGATTCCTGATATGACAGATTTGAAGGGCAATCTTGTGTGTTTGGCTTGAACACAGATCTCACATTTGTGTTTATCGTCTATAGGAGTCTTAGGGATAAGATCTAAGTTCATCATCCTTTTAATGGATCCTAAGTTCATATGACCTAATCTGCTATACCAAACATTGGAGGATTCAATATTTGCAATAAAAAAAGGATTTGAACTTTTATTTATAGTACTTAAAATAAAGAGTCCATCTTTTACAAATCATTTTCCCACAAAAAGATCATTCTTAGAAGAAAAAAACTACTTATCGGCCTCCATTACAATTTTGTACCCTGAGGCTACAAGTTGAGATCCACTAACTAGGTTCCTTCTAACAGACGACACATGAAGCACATCATGGAGAGGTAGAATTTTTTCTGATGTCATCTTCAGATCTATTCTTTCTCTTTCCACAATCTGTGTCGTTGATCCATCTCCTAGAGTCACGCCTCCTCCACCTGATTCCTGATATGTCAAAAAATTGGAGCGATCAAATGAAACGTGAACATTAGCTCCAGATTCTAACAACCAATCATCAGAATGGAAAAAAATATTTACTACAGGTTGATAGCTTACAGACCTGAAGGAGCTGGAAGACCCATTCAGAATCATGTTAGCCTATTGTCACGATCCGCACCCAGTATAGGGGTACGAGAAGTGGGTACGTCCAGCCTATGCCGCAGTGTCGGCGATAGAACGCTGTCCTAAGTCACATACATCTAACAGTTAAAGGTACTTGCACAGTTTATACTCTCCGAATGGAGGAACCATATAAGATGTACAATCTCAATCACAACTAAGGAAGAAGTACGAATGATAGATAGATAGATAGATAGATATGATCTGAAACTACAAACTGAAATATAACAAGAGAGAGGTCTAAGTGTCTCTCCACAACATCCAAAATAACATAAGGTCCCAAATAATACAACCCCAGAACACAAAAACAAGAAGAAGGAAAATAACAGACTAAACTATCTACTCTAAGCAGTGGTGTCATCCTCAGCAGCTGCCTGAACCACGGGGGGTCCAGGTTGCAAGTGTCGTCTATGCATGTTCCGTAGTAGGTAGGACAGAAAGCCTCATCCTCATCCTCTGTAATATTTTTAACAGGTCCAGTCAGGACAGGAGCGAGCACAATACATCTCAACAGTTCATATCATGACAAGAATGTAAATCTAGCAATAGAATAAGATAAACAAAACGCTATAAAGAAATGTACATGAAGTAAGAGAGATAATTGTAACTAAAAATATCTACTATAAGTAAGGAACTGTAAGTGACTAGTGAATCAGAGTACAAGATAGACATGTGAATGGTTGGGAATGATTCATGATTACACTACGGAATTGATTCACGATTACGCTACTTGGGATTATTTATAAGACTATTTCTACTCCCCTATCCCCAAATCGATACTGTCACGACCCGCACCCACTGTGAGGGTACGAGAACGTAACAACGCCCAGCCTACGCCGCAGTGTCGGCGGTAGAACGCTGTCCTAGGTCAATCATCTAACAAATATAAAGGTACCTATACAGTGTATACACTCCGAATGGAGGTGACGTAGCAATATACAGTCTCAATCACATCTAAAGCAGAATGACAGATAGGAAGATAGATAGATAAATACTGGAATGAAGAAAAAACCACATAAATACAACCAGAGAGTCTAAGTGTCTACTGACATAACAAATCAGAACATCCAGCTCAATACAAGACTCTAACACTGAAATGAAAGAATATATACAATCTAGATCTCAAATGGCAGAAATAGAAAACCTAGACTAGGGAGCCTCAGTCTCTAAGCTAGTGGATCAGGCTGGAAATCTGGGTCACACATGGCATCTACAGCTGCCCCATAGTAGGTGTCTACGCAGGCCTCCTCCTCATCCTCTGTAATATTTTCAACAGGTCCAGTCAGGACGGGAGCGAGCACAAAATATCTCACGCAGTTCATATCATGTTAGGAAATATAAAGCATGCAATAGAGTAAGGTACACGAAACGCTGAAAGAAGAATGTATATAAAAACAGCAGAGATTTGATAATGGGAAATATCTATATATGATAAGTAAGAACTGTAAGCAACATGTGATTTAGAGCACAATATGGTTATGTAAACGGGTTAGGTTATACAATAAAATGGGACTCCTTTGTACGTGGGTGTACAATGGACATATACAATTTCTTATACAATACGATTGATCACATAACCATTTCTACTCTCCCTCCCCAATCAATACACAAGGATCCAATTCAGTTACGTTACCTTATACAATGGCTTGTATAATGGCTTGTACAATGACTTGTACAATGGCTTGTACAATGGCTCAATGTGATACTGAGAGTACAATATGCATAATGAGTGTACAATGATAAGGGTATTCAATAAATACAACATGTAAGTGAAACGCATATCACAATATGTACTTAGTGAATACAAGAAGATAACATCTCAGAAGAAGATCCATATAGTACCAATCCGTGATAAAGATCGTGTCAGCATCAAGTATAGTAATCTAGAGCAAGAATGTAAATCCATACAAGTATGAAACGGTCAGAGAATGTACTCGTCTGATAGACTGAGTGTCTGAAGAGAATATATTGTCCGAGGAGTGGTGTCTGTCTCCTATAGAACAGTACAAGTCACTATGAGTCCAAAAATGATAATAAGATGCATTTCAATGCATTCTAAATGAATCTAGGTCAATCTAGGTCAAATCTAAGTCAAACCTAAGTCACACCAAGCTAAACTAGGTCATACTAGGTCATACTGAGTCACACAAGGACAATCAAGGTCAAACAAGGTCACAGGAAATCAATCCAAGTCAAACTAGGTCAATCGGGGTCAAAGGTTGACTTACAGTTGACTTTTGGTCAAAAAGTCAACTCTGGTCAACTCTGGTCAACTCTGGTCAACACGGAGTCAACCCTAGGTAAAATAAGTCACATGTTGACCAACTGTTGACTTTCAGTCAACTGGTCAACTCTGGTTTGGTTTTGGTCAAATCTGGTCGCTTAAAGGCTAAGTTTGACTCTCGGTTGACTTTTGTTGACTTTTGGTCAAAATGGTCAACCGACGTCAAAACTAGTCTATGAGCACTATATTTGATCATTACCAACCAAGGGAACCAAGTTCTAACTCTATCTTAGACTCCAAACTCAAATACCCTATTTCTATACATTACCTATATTACCTTACCAAGGTAAATACCAATACCTTGTCCAATACCACTCTAACCTAGGGATACTAGCCTAGGCTTCCTAGGATAGTTAGATACTATCCTATACTAATATTACCTACCAAGAAAACCTAGTATCTAGGTCATCTAAGTCATATTATGGTACATGTTGGCCATTTACCCTTACCTTACCCTTATACCATGATATATAGTTACATATATATATGCACCTATATATCCATATCTAGACACACACACATATAGTATATAGACTCACATGTAGACTCTCCTATAGAACTCACATATACCCACCTATACAATAGCTCACACCACACACTCTAACTAGCTCACTCACAACATATAGTCACATATGGGTTCACATACACCTAGGAAAATAGCTACCTATTGACTCATCTATAAGTTCCTTTACAAACTCACACACATGGGTATACATAGGCTTACACCCAATGGTTTTGGTTCACTCTTAGGCTTACAAACACACACACTTACATCCTCACAACTAGATACACTCACACACATGGGTATAGGTTCACACACACACACACACACACAACACATAGGCTTATAGGTCTGTCATACAAGGCTGAAAGTAGAGTGTCATGGTACTAAATTGGAGTGGGTTTAAGGCAGGGTATGGACTGTCAAATGGGGGACTGGATTGGGGTTGTGGGGACAGGTGAAGGGGCTTCCATAGCTGTGTATAGGACAGCAATATGTGGTGTACTAAAGGGTGGTTTGGGACAGGTATAGGTTTGAAATATAGGCAATGATAGGACAAGTTTTGGGGTTACAACTGTCCATTCATGGACTGATTTGAGGACAGGTATTGGGGGTATCAATGGACAATCGAAACCTGTTTTTGGTGACAGGCAACAAGGATAAGGGGGCTTGAAATGGGACTGTTTTGGCAAGCTACAGGACAGGTTTAGGACAAGTAAATGGACAGTTACATGGGGCTGAAATAGGGGCATTTGGGACTGCTATATAGGGCATCAATGGCTGAACCATTGGGGCATTTCAAAGCTGATATGGTGGTGATTTGTAGGGCTGAAAATTAGCTCTGTTTTGGACTGATTTGGGAGGGTGTAAGGATGTCAATAGGACAGGTTCTATGGGATTGTTTTAGAGCTAATGGGGACAGCCATGTATGGGCTGTTTAGGGACTTAAATGAAGGCTAACAAAGGGCTGTGTTAGTGGCAGGTTTTAGGAGTATCTTAGGGCTGTTAGGACAGTGTTTATGGGATTGCAATTTGAAGATTGGAGACTGAAATTGGACAGCCACCATGGGGTAAAATCTGGAATGTCCTTGACAGGTTTATGGGACTGGTACATGGGACAATCAATGGACTGATTTATGGTTTGTAGGGAGGTTAGTTAGGACCAAGGGGACTGGAATATGGGCTGTGCAGGACAGTGGTCCATGGGGACAGGTTTTAGGATACCATGGACTGATATGGGACTGGTTTTGAGGGAAGTTGGACAGATTTAGGTACTGTCCTGCTGCTGTTAGCAGCAGGATTCCCTCCCCAAAACATACCACTCTTCTCACACTCCACTCTCTCTAATCTCTAACTCTCTCAATACTCTTCACATACATAAACACACACACACACACATATAATCAAACACCTGCTATGCACAACCACACACAACACAAACTCCTCCCTTGGCCGACCACATAACCCAGCACCAACACAATACACACACCAACATAACACATATATATCCGTAATATATATTCACATATATATATATAAACCATATTATATATATATATACATATATATATATATAGAGAGATTAAAAATATATATCACTACATAGATATATATAGATATTAACAAATGATACATTAAGATACATAGGAAAACTATTCCTAAACACTTAGAAAATCTGGAATAAAAGTTAAAACAACATTAAATTAATATATAAATAATTTCCCATGTGTCCAAATAGGGGTTTTTCCCACATGGACACAAACCTACACATAGGACACCTCTACAAGTGCCCAAATGGACACAAAATGGACTCGAATGGACACAAAACCATGGGGGTTAATCCTATGGGTCAAAAATTAACCTATATGCATGAAAGGATGGTTTAGAGGAGAGATTATACCTTCCGGAAGAGAGATTCAAAGGAAAAGGCCTCCCGATACATAGAGATTCCAAATGGACACAAACGAGCTCTGAATCCTTCCAAACTTGGCTAGCACCTTCCTTTCATGGAGTAGAGGAGGAGAGAAGAAGATTTGGTGGAAGGAGGAGTTGATTTGGAGATGAAATCACTAGGATTTGCTCTCTAGAAATTTGGGGAAGAACAAGAGAGAGAAAATGAGAGGGAATAATGATGGAATGATGGAGCCTCTCCATACTATGGTGGCCGGCCCTAAATGGCTGCTATGGGCTGCTATTGACCCTATTTGCAATGCCTAAAATACCCCCCTCTAGCCTATTCTATTAGTATTAGGAAAAGGGTTTAAGTCGGAGGCTAGTTTGGTCATTCCAACACACTAATCAATTAAATCCTAATCCAAATAATTTAGTCTAGTCACTAACTAAAATAAATGACATGTGGGCTATGGCTAACTAGTGTGTGGGTCCACTAGAGTCAAAACTACCCCGGGTCCCCGTTTCAAGTCGGATCGAGCTGAAATTCGAACCCGACTCAAATAACCCCAAAATATTACAATAAATAAATAAATAATTTTAAAATAATAAAAATGAAAAAAAAAATGACAAAAATACCCCTATTTTTAGAAACTGGGGGTGACAAATCTATCCACCTTAAAAGAATTTCGTCCTCGAAATTAAAACCAAACCATAGTAAAATATCAAAATCACAAGTCATGGCTAAAAATTAAAATGATCAAAATCTCAAAATCAAAGCATGAATTTAAATGACTAAATTTGTAAACTTTTAAAATTACACTCAAATAGAAGCTACAAGTCTATCCACCTTAAAAGAATTCATCCAAAAATTTTAAAACAAGGTAACTACAGAAAATCATACAAATCGATAATCGTATGCGTCTATCCAATCATCATGATACTCAGAATCTCTGTCATGCCAGTGAGCAAGGCTACGATAATCACAGAGTCCTCAACTATGGTACATACCTCTAGAACTATGGTATTTAAAATTTTCGCATTGTCGCGCACTTGGCAGCGAAAACCTTAAATTCCCACACCCGAGAAATACGTCCATAGTACGACTATATGTCCTCACTATGCCTGCTAGCATGACCCTAGAGGATTCTAAAATCTCATAATCGAGGCGACCTAGCCCATACGACTTATCTCAGAAGAAAATTAATTCATAAGAAAACACCAGATCAAACTTATCAACAATAAAAAACAGATAGGAATAGATGGAACTGAATTTTCAAGATAGGAATTGCAGAATTGAATCAAAGAACTGAACCTGCAACTAGATCTCCAACGGCCTGAGCATCCTCGGCTGTCATGGCGAAAGCTCGCCCTGGCTGGCCTCCCCTGGCCTGCTGCTGATGCTGGACAAACCTCTGCTGCTGAGTCTGCAATGGTGGTCCCCTCTGCTGCCCTGCCGGAGCCATAGCTCCTTGCGCTACCTGAGCCAATGGTGTCGGGTTCTGGGGACACTCTCTACACTGATGCTCTGCTGACCCGCAAAGTGAACACATACCCAATCTCTTCCTGCAATCATTCCACCAATGGCCTGGCTTCTTACAGAAGTTGCACACGGTGTCCTGCTGATACTGCACCTGTCTCTGACCCTGATACTGAATATGCCTCTGCTGTAGCTGATGTATCTGAGCCCTCGGCTGCTGGTACTGCTGCTGAAACTATATGCCTGGCATCGACTACTGATATCGCTGCTGAAACTGATGCTGAACGTGCGGCCTCTTGGCCGGTCCTCCGCTGCTGGTGCCTCCAACTGGGTTTCGCCCTCTCTTGAGCCTAAGCTTAAGATCATCCTCAGCCAGTAAAGCTCCTGTCAGAATCTCCTCGAATGTGGCATCCCTGTTGCCCTTGGTCAAGGACTTGACCTCCTTGACCAGACCCTTCCGGAACCTCTGGGCCTTCGCCGCCTCGCTCAAACCCTCCACGAATCTGCTGAGGCGGCCGAACTCCCCAGCGTACTCCTCCACTGACAGGCTCCCCTGAACTAGGCTCTCAAACTGTGACTCTAAAGCTCTGAGCGCTGAATCTGGGAAGAATTTCTTCTTGAAGAAGCCCTTGAACTCCTTCCAAGTCTGTCCGGCTACCCCCACCCTGGGGTCCGACTGATACCAGGTACGAGCAAGATCTCGCATCCGGCTAGCTGCGGCCTCGATCTGAAGATCTGCTGGAATCCTGGCCAAGCGGAAGATCTCCTCTATATGCTCGATCCACTCATCGGCATATAGGATCCCCTCTGTCCCCAGAAAGTCTCTGGGGCTCATCTTCTGAAACTGCTCGATCCCCGGTGTCTTTGGCTGCTGCACCACTGGTCGGGCTGCAACTGTCGAAATGACCAACTCCATGCCCCTTTCCTGCCGGGTCTACTGCATCTCCACAAACTGCTGAAAGTACGCGAACATCTGTGCCGCATCCACGTTTCCTGTAGGCGGCGGCTGCTGGAACGGTACCTCTGGAATGACTGGATCCTGCCTCCGAACTGCTGAAGGCATACCCTCAGCTGCTGCTGCTGCTGAAGTCCCAATATAGGCAGAGGTGGCAGGAGCTGTAGCCTCCCGACCCTGCTGTACTGGCTGAGAGGTAGCAGTCCCCTCTACAGTATCTCCATGAATGGCACGCTGTAATCGCGTCTCCACCATCATGAAGACAGATCAAACAAACAATTGCTGAGAATGAGTCGAAATAGCAAAGGAGGACAGTTATATTCAGGGAGAACAATATCAGCAAGAACTAAGATGGTATGAGTTTGATATGAGTTTTTCCTAGTGTGATTGAGTACCTTCAAAATATCCTAATCCTATTGCAGGCTGTAGTGATACTCTAGTTCAAATACCACTACATAAACTCGACCTGCATGGGCCACCACTAAAAACGTGTCACGACCCGCACCCACTGTGAGGGTACGAGAACGTAACAACGTCCAGCCTACGCCATAGTGTCGGCAGTAGAACGCTGTCCTAGGTCAATCATCTAACAAATATAAAGGTACCTGTACAGTATATACACTCCGAATGGAGGTGACATAGCAATATACAGTCTCAATCACATCTAAAGCAGAATGACAGATAGGAAGATAGATAGATAAATACTGGAATGAAGGAAAAACCACATAAATACAACCAGAGAGTCTAAGTGTCTACTGACATAACAAATCAGAACATCCAGCTCAATACAAGACTCTAACACTGAAATAAAAGAATATATACAATCTAGATCTCAAATGACAGAAATAGAAAACCTAGACTAGGGAGTCTCAGTCTCTAAGCTAGTGGATTAGGCTGGAAATCTGGGTCACACATGGCATCTACAGCTGTCCCATAGTAAGTGTCTACGCAGGCCTCCTCCTTATCCTCTGTAATATTTTCAATAGGTCCAGTCAGGACGGGAGCGAGCACAAAACATCTCACGCAGTTCATATCATGTTAGAAAATATAAAGCATACAATAGAGTAAGGTACACGAAACGCTGAAAGAAGAATGTATATGAAAACAGCAGAGATTTGATAATGGGAAATATCTATATATGATAAGTAAGAACTGTAAGCAACATGTGATTTAGAGCACAATATGGTTATGTAAACGGGTTAGGTTATACAATAAAATGGGACTCCTTTGTACGTGGGTGTACAATGGACATATACAATTTCTTATACAATACGATTGATCACATAACCATTTCTACTCCCCCTCCCCAATCAATACACAAGGATCCAATTCAGTTACGTTACCTTATACAATGGCTTGTATAATGGCTTGTACAATGACTTGTACAATGGCTTGTACAATGGCTCAATGTGATACTGAGAGTACAATATGCACAATGAGTGTACAATGATAAGGGTATTCAATAAATATAACATGTAAGTGAAACGCATATCACAATATGTACTTAGTGAATACAAGGAGATAACATCTCGGAAGAAGATCCATATAGTACCAATCCGTGATAAAGATCGTGTCAGCATCAAGTACAGTAATCTAGAGCAAGAATGTAAATCCATACAAGTATGAAACGGTCAGAGAATGTACTCGCCTGATAGACTGAGTGTCTGAAGAGAATATACTGTCCGAGGAGTGGTGTCTGTCTCCTATAGAACAGTACAAGTCACTATGAGTCCAAAAATGATAATAAGATGCATTTCAATGCATTCTAAATGAATCTAGGTCAATCTAGGTCAAATCTAAGTCAAACCTAAGTCATACCAAGCTAAACTAGGTCATACTAGGTCATACTGAGTCAAACTAGGACAATCAAGGTCAAACAAGGTCACAGGAAATCAATCCAAGTCAAACTAGGTCAATCGGGGTCAAAGGTTGACTTACAGTTGACTTTTGGTCAAAAAGTCAACTCTGGTCAACACGAAGTCAACCCTAGGTCAAACAAGTCATATGTTGACCAACTGTTGACTTTCAGTCAACTGGTCAACTCTGGTTTGGTTTTGGTCAAATCTGGTCGCTTAAAGGCTAAGTTTGACTCTCGGTTGACTTTTGTTGACTTTTGGTCAAAATGGTCAACCGACGTCAAAACTAGTCTATGAGCACTATATTTGATCATTACCAACCAAGGGAACCAAGTTCTAACTCTATCTTAGACTCCAAACTCAAATACCCTATTTCTATGCATTACCTATATTACCTTACCAAGGTAAATACCAATACCTTGTCCAATACCACTATAACCTAGGGATACTAGCCTAGGCTTCCTAGGATAGTTAGATACTATCCTATACTAATATTACCTACCAAGAAAACCTAGTATCTAGGTCATCTAAGTCATATTATGGTACATGTTGGCCATTTACCCTTACCTTACCCTTATACCATGATATATAGTTACATATATATATGCACCTATATATCCATATCTAGACACACACACATATAGTATATAGACTCACATGTAGACTCTCCTATAGAACTCACATATACCCACCTATACAATAGCTCACACCACACACTCTAACTAGCTCACTCACAACATATAGTCACATATGGGTTCACATACACCTAGGCAAATAGCTACCTATTGACTCATCTATAGGTTCCTATACAAACTCACACACATGGGTATACATAGGCTTACACCCAATGGTTTTGGTTCACTCTTAGGCTTACAAACACACACACTTACATCCTCACAACTAGATACACTCACACACATGGGTATAGGTTCACACACACACACACACACACACACACACACACACAACACATAGGCTTATAGGTCTGTCATACAAGGCTGAAAGTAGAGTGTCATGGTACTAAATTGGAGTGGGTTTAAGGCAGGGTATGGACTGTCAAATGGGGGACTGGATTGGGGTTGTGGGGACAGGTGAAGGGGCTTCCATAGCTGTGTATAGGACAGCAATATGTGGTGTACTAAAGGGTGGTTTGGGACAGGTATAGGTTTGAAATATAGGCAATGATAGGACAAGTTTTGGGGTTACAACTGTCCATTCATGGACTGATTTGAGGACAGGTATTGGGGGTGTCAATGGACAATCGAAACCTGTTTTTGGTGTCAGGCAACAAGGATAAGGGGGCTTGAAATGGGACTGTTTTGGCAAGCTACAAGACAGGTTTAGGACAAGTAAATGGACAGTTACATGGGGCTGAAACAGGGGCATTTGGGACTGCTATATAGGGCATCAATGGCTGAACCATTGGGGCATTTCAAAGCTGATATGGTGGTGATTTGTAGGGCTGAAAATTAGCTCAGTTTTGGACTGATTTGGGAGGGTGTAAGGATGTCAATAGGACAGGTTCTATGGGATTGTTTTAGAGCTAATGGGGACAGCCATGTATGGGCTGTTTAGGGACTTAAATGAAGGCTAACAAAGGGCTGTGTTAGTGGCAGGTTTTAGGAGTATCTTAGGGCTGTTAGGACAGTGTTTATGGGATTGCAATTTGAAGATTGGAGACTGAAATTGGACAGCCACCATGGGGTAAAATCTGGAATGTCCTTGACAGGTTTATGGGACTGGTACATGGGGCAATCAATGGACTGATTTATGGTTTGTAGGGAGGTTAGTTAGGACCAAGGGGACTGGAATATGGGCTGTGCAGGACAGTGGTCCATGGGGACAGGTTTTAGGATACCATGGACTGATATGGGACTGGGTTTGAGGGAAGTTGGACAGATTTAGGTACTGTCCTGCTGCTGTTAGCAGCAGGATTCCCTCCCCAAAACATACCACTCTTCTCACACTCCACTCTCTCTAATCTCTAACTCTCTCAATACTCTCCACATACATAAACACACACACACACATATAATCAAACACCTGCTATGCACAACCACACACAACACAAACTCCTCCCTTGGCCGACCACATAACCCACCACCAACACAATACACACACCGACATAACACATATATATCCATAATATATATTCACATATATATATAAACCATATTATATATATATATACATACATATATATATATAGATTAAAAATATATATCACTACATAGATATATATAGATATTAACAAATGATACATTAAGATACATAGGAAAACTATTCCTAAACACTTAGAAAATCTGGAATAAAAGTTAAAACAACATTAAATCAATATATAAATAATTTCCCATGTGTCCAAATAGGGGTTTTTCCCACATGGACACAAACCTACACATAGGACACCTCTACAAGTGCCCAAATGGACACGAAATGGACTCGAATGGACACAAAACCATGGGGGTTAATCCTATGGGTCAAAAATTAACCTATATGCATGAAAGGATAGTTTAGAGGAGAGATTATACCTTCCGGAAGAGAGATTCAAAGGAAAAGGCCTCCCAACACGTAGAGATTCCAAATGGACACAAACGAGCTCCGAATCCTTCCAAACTTGGCTAGCACCTTCCTTTCATGGAGTAGAGGAGGAGAGAAGAAGATTTGGTGGAAGAAGGAGTTGATTTGGAGATGAAATCACTAGAATTTGCTCTCTAGAAATTTGGAGAAGAACAAGAGAGAGAAAATGAGAGGGAATAATGATGGAATGATGGAGCCTCTCCATACTATGGTGGCCGGCCCTAAATGGCTGCTATGGGCTGCTATTGACCCTATTTGCAATGCCTAAAATACCCCCCTCTAGCCTATTCTATTAGTATTAGGAAAAGGGTTTAAGTCGGAGGCTAGTTTGGTCATTCCAACACACTAATCAATTAAATCCTAATCCAAATAATTTAGCCTAGTTACTAACTAAAATAAATGACATGTGGGCCATGGCTAACTAGTATGTGGGTCCACTAGAGTCAAAACTATCCCGGGTCCCCGTTTCAAGTCGGATCGAGCTGAAATTCGAACCCGACTCAAATAACCCCAAAATATTACAATAAATAAATAAATAAATAATTTTAAAATAATAAAAATGAAAAAAAATGACAAAAATACCCCTGTTTCTAGAAACTGGGGGTGACAGATACACAAAGATCCATTCAAGTTATGTTAAGATTCATGATTACACTACTGGCTCATAATGAGTAATTCATGAATTTGATTCGTGAAGGCTCTGTGATTCATGAGGATACATGAGTCACAAGCAGATTCATGATAGTAGAAGCATGAGAGTACATGATGTAAGTGAAACACACAAGATATGAAGTACCCGATGCTCCCGAGAGGGATAACATCTCATAAAAAGATTCATATAGTACCAATCCGTGTTACCAACGTGACAGCATCAAGTAAAGTAGTCTAGAGCAAGATATAAGTCCTAACAAGTATAAAATGATGAAAGAATGTACTCGCCTGCAATCTGGATGTTCGTGAGAATATAGAGGCCGAAGCGAGGTATCTGACTCCTATTTAGAGCAACATAAGTCACAACATGTCCAAAATGGTAATACTGAAGATTACAATGTATCTACATGATTTCTAGGCAATCTGGGTCAAAGTAAAACTTGGTCAACTAGATCAATCTTAGTCAACTATGTCAAACTCTAGTCAACTTAGGTCAATTGGTCACATATATACTCAATGTTGACTTTTGGTCAACAGTCTAGTCAAATTAGGTCAACTAGTCCAATCTAGGTCAACTCTATAGTTTATGTAAACAAGTATCACATATAGAACACTTAGCCAATAATCACATGCTACACTTGGCACAAAACCTATATGTCACTCCCTATTCCCGGAATACGTAAATTTTTGATTTTTCATGTATATGGTATCTGGCACCTGTATCTTTATTGCATATATCATGTATTTGTAACTGGCCATGGCATGGAACAGTATCTCGTCGTAGATTAGTGTGCCACCCCTTGTCCTTGTCTGGTTGTAGGCATGGTTCACTGTTTTGATGATAGGATTTCTGAACCGTGTTGTGGTTAGGATTTTATTTAATTAATTTAATTAGTTGTATCATGTAGCAATTAACATGTCATTAGTCACATAGTTAAGAGCATGCTTAAGCTTAGGGTTTCTTTGAGTCAACCCAACCCCTATATATATTCTCTTCCTCACTCTCTTTCCTTATTCACTCTTTTCATTTTTTTTCCTCCCAACCAATAGGCAAGTACATCTTGCACCAAATGGAGAGATTCTTGCATTTTTCATTTCTTGATTTTTTTTAGATATTATTTGTCTATATTGTTCTTCTCTTCATTCTCTACAAGTTTAGTTCTTGGAGTTTTGATTTTAATGGCTAGTTTGGTGTAGATTTAAGTTTCTATAACTAGAGTTTTATGGATTTCTATAGTTTTGATCTATCAAACTTGGTTGTTTTCTAAAACTAATGGTTCTATGTTGTAGAGAATTCAATTTCATTCAGTTTTGGCTTTTGTTTCGCTTGATTTTGACTTCGGATGAGGAAGTTATGGCCATGGCAAGTTTTTGGAACTTTCATGGCTGAACTTGCTGTTTGGGGACGATGACCCCCATGCGCCCGGGAGGCCATGCGTTGTGAAGTCCCGACAACGCATCCCTTAACTCCGAGCGTATCATGCGCGTAGGTTCCCTACACGCATGTACTGAAGACGCAACGTGAGTTACCCATGCGCCAATTGTGCAGGAATCCCACGCGCCGATTGGTACAGGAATCCCACGCGCCGATTGTGCAGGAATCCCACGCGCCGATTGGTGCAGAAATCCCATGCGCCGATTGTGCAAAAATCCCACGCGCCGATTGGTGCAGGAATCCCACGCGCCGATTGGTGCAAGAATCCCACGCGCCGATTGGTGCAGGAATCCCACGCGTCGATTGTGTAGGAATCCCACGCGCCGATTGGTGCAGGAATCCCACGCGCTGATTGTGCAGGAATCCCACGTGCCGATTGGTGCAGGAATCCCACGCACCGATTGTGCAGGAATCCCACGCGCCGATTGTGCAGGAATCCCACGCGCTGATGGTGCAGGAATTCCATGCGCCGGAATTGCTCTATTTCACTGTTTTTGCCTGTTTAAGTTGTTTTGTAGCTAGAATCTTGAAAAACTCAAAATATGAAAGTTGTAGATCTTTGTATTGGCTTCAAGGGTCCTCATGTCTCACTTTAACCAGAATTCATATGTGACTTTTATGTCATAAGGAGTCCGAGTGACTTCCTGACTTGACCATGTTCCTGACCTGATTACCTGTATACGTGCTGGTACATGTTCTAAGTGTGTATTGAGATACAATATTAGTATGCACTGCGGTACTATTTAATGAGTGCACTGAGGTGTGACTCTACGTGCTAACTGATCATTCGTATTATATGTCAATACATGTGTACCTTCCAGTACAGTCATGGTAATTGGTCAATAATAGTGTCATGGTATATTGATTGTTGTTTGAAGCATTACACTAAGCATGGATCTAGATCGAGCCGATGTGGATTCATACTTAGGGTACACATACTATGGTCGGACATATAGGAGGATGACCATGTGACCACGACATGTAATTCCATTATCAAGATAGGGTTAATCTAAGCAACTTAATTTGGTAGATGCATTGGGTGGGAACGGAATCCCGAGATCGTGCCATACTAGCCACCCTAGGTCCAGCCATGGCGTGTCGGGTTGGCCACCACGGATACAGTTTCATCCGCCTATAGTGGATGACTCTATCCGACTCCTACGTGCTAGGTGTTATATGTTTTAGCACGGTGGCCTTACGGGAGACCGGTGCATAATCAAAGTGCTATGTGTATATGTATATTATATGGTTTGGCTAGCCCTGCTGGGTTGACACGAACTGAGGATTCCTATATATTGCATTACTGGGATAACCCAGACAAATCATAGAAAGCCGTAGGATTGATTGGCCGCTTGTAAGCTGACTTGTTTTGTGATATGTTTTCTTCTGTTAGCAACTGAGGAACATGGACTATCATGGTGCGTGGTCCAACCCATGTCCTTGTTTGGTTGTTGGGTTGGGCTATTGTGCTGTGATGGGCTATGGACCGAAGTCGCGATCAGAAGCCCTTTTACCTGCCCATGTCTATAGGATATATCTTATCTCGGCACGATATTGGCACCGTTTGTCCTTGTTTGGTTGTAAGGGTATCGTATTGTCTCGATGATATGGTATAAGCCTATAACTCATGAATCAGGTCTTATTTAACTCATTGGTTTTATCTCACTCTTTTGTGCTCCCTTGTGGTACTTGCTATTCGGGGCCTGACCCCGCTGGTTTTGTTTGGCCAGATCTCGTAGCAGCCCAGAGGATCCAGCCTTCCACCCGAACAATGGTGCACACCAGGAGTATGGGCGCCAGGGACCATGAGTGGGTTTCTTTCTCACTGCTCTGCTATCTTCTATTTTGTACTTGGCGTTTAGCCACCGACACTTGTTTAGCCGGCAGTTTTGGACACTAGTTTCCTTTGCATAATTGTAATTAAATCAGACTGCAACTGACTATAGTTATGTACTATTGACTCTCGGAACTAGCTCATCATTTTGTATAGCTAGACTCATAAATCATTTTGATGAAGCGTCGGGGACGCCTTACTGCTTTGTCTTATATGATCATTATTTACTGCTTCTTGTTTTGATTGATTGAGACATAGATGCTCTGTGGGACCATAGAAGACCTGATTGTAGCATGCACCCCCTTGTCTCTTGACAGCCACGATCGCCGTATGACGTTTATATGCCTCATACGGTGTAGCTGGCCTAGTCCGTCTCAGTATTCCGGTACTGGGGCGTGACACTATATATTACTTAAAAAATATATACATATATCATTCAATCTACCACATTACAATTTACATATGTATAAACCACATCAATTTAGCTATAGCTATACATATGGATACATCCTCATAGCATTCACATATTCATATACTATCTATAATTAGAAAGAGGAAAAATGTGGACTAAAATTGAGGTTAACAATATGCATAGCTACATGTATCTCAGGAAAGGGAATCGAGTCCCAACATTCATTCAGTTTTTTATTTAATACTCAACCCCATAAAACCTAAATCAAATTCGATTACAAATCAACAAAACCCAATCACTGTATAACTAGAAACCTGGAAAAATCTACATGAATCCATGTGTATCAATCTCAGGAATGAATCCCAAAATACCAACTATGAAAAATCAGAAAACAGTGTACTTAAAACCCATTATCCTCAGTTCATTTAACCCAAATTCGAAAACAGTGTATGAGTTAACATGTTCAATGAAAACTTAAGTTTCATGTTCAACATAATTTTAGTTATACATATCCTCATAACTTATATAACAGTCTCTCATCTCAGTTTTCAGTTTTAAAAGTGAATTTGACTTCAGTTCACTGTATCAAACCATGCACCCTACATTTCAGTCTGTTATCTTCGAATTCATTTCTCAATAAAAAGCCCAAGATTCAAAACTATACCAACAGTTAAACACTCAACCCCATTGTAACATGGATATTAACATGCACTATACTTTCCATTTCAGAAAACAGGATTTACATTTTAACTTTTCATTCATTCAACACAAACTGGGAAAAACAGACTGATACAACAAATTTAGTTCTCCACATTATCATATAATAACTGAAATCAAACCAACCTACATATATAAATTTCAAATCAGTTTACTACTTAAAAACCCAACTTATACTCAGGTTACAGTAAGTATCAAAAAATGAAAGTTTCGAACCCAAAACCCAATTCAAATATCAAATCAATTTGAAAACCTAAAACAGTTCATAACAGAGAGGAATCACATGTGTACAAGTGTCATAGGGAGGATTTCGTGTCCACATAATGGACACGAAGTGTCCAAAAAAACAAATCAAACAGAGCAACAAAGCAGGCAGTGAAGACTGCTTCGTGCAGTGAGGATACAGCCTCGTGGACATGACACAAGCCATAACACGTCTCGTGCTCGTGTCCACACGTAGCCCAGCACTAGGGTTACACATTCGACACGACACAAGAGTCTCTCGACACGTGTCCGCGCAACACGAAATGCGTATCACACGCGAAAATTCGCGTGTCAGTACAGCGCACGAATTAGTGCGGCTCAAAATTTGAGTCCGACACAAGACTAAGTGACATAGCACTTGGGGGCTGACATGTCATTCATGTCCCCAAGCTACACGCCAAGTGTCGCGTGTCGAAACACCGTGTCCAGAGAGAATTAGGACACGGGTAGCAGGAGATGTGCACGGGGGTCTCGTGCTGCGTGTCCGTGTCCATTTTGGTCACGAAAACCCCCTAAAAATCAACTCAATCCATACGATTATCATTACTCACATATTAAGCTATAAATCTGTTTAATTTGAATTTGAAATTAACAAAATTAATTTCTTACAAGCATTTTATCAAACACCCTTTTAAGGACACTGATACGTGTCCGATACGGATACGAAATGGATACTACTTGCACCAAACTAACTCTAAAACTGGCGTATACCTTGAAAAGAAAATAGGATTTAATATAGGTTTCATGGCATTTATCTATTGAGAGCATATCTCAATGAAAAAAAGGAAAGGGAAGGTGTTCTTCTCCAAACACAATGGTCAAATCACTTCAAACCCTTGCTAGCAAGCCTCCACAAGTCTCCTCTACTGTTGGGGATGATGATGCAATTGATTTGACTCAATTTGGACTCAATTTGGATAAAGGGAGAGGAATTTAGGGAAGAACAAGTTAGGGTTCTATGCAGATGTAAAAAGAGGCAAGTGTTTTCTTAAGGATACTTTATAGGAGGGGGGATTACTATTTGTGGCTGCCACTAGATGAATTAGGGTTAGGTTTTATATGTAGATGAGTGGTGTCACGACCCGCACCCGCTTTTTTGGATACGAGACGTGTCCAAGCCAGCCTACACCGTAGAGTCGACGGTAGAACGCTGTCACAGCCAAGATGCTCAAAATCACAAAAATTACATTTATTGCCCATTCACATTATTAAATCAAATCGACAATTATTACAAGATTTACAACATTTATATTTAAAGAAAATACAATGTCTCACAGAATAGTAAAATCAGCTAGTTCCACTATCTAGGTTGACCTCAGCATACCCATGTCTTCTCAGTGTTAAGAGTGATCGCGGCTAAACCTGAAAAATATTGGTTTCCAGTCAGGAATGGAACAAGTACACAAACCGACGGCAATACGAAAACACAATAGAATTAACAAGACATGAAAATAACATATGAGATATGAAAGCTAAAAAGTAACTGATGACAGGGCAGGTGGTGAAGAAGACAAGGAAAACAAATAAAAGACAACTATCTAGGTGGTTTGAAATATCTGTTTCGACATGTGAACGGCTAGAGGGTAAATCCGGTACCCTGCACGTGTCGTGTGCAGCTGCTATTATTCACGAATAGACTCATGGGATATTTCTGGGTAATCCATATGTCTACTAAGATATTTTTTCTCCCGACTACTCCGTGTGACGAGCGTGTCAACAAGCAGCAAGATATATGTATGAACATGAAATATAAAAACTACTATGAATCGAAAAACAATCAGAAAGTGCACTTGCCTGAGGTCCTTAGCTGGTGAAACCAATAATACTATACCACTCAATGAGCCACAATCAGTCAACACATGCAGAAGTCTCCAGATGCTGAAATAAACAGTACCAACATTCTCAGAATAGTCAAATTAGCTGGTGTAAGTGTCAACAGGGAACAGGGGCTTTCCTGTGTGTACATACATGGTTAAGTTCTCAGTTAACAGGGATATTAAGAAACAGTGAATAGGATTTAGTTTAAGCAAATGACAGTGAACCTCAGCTAATAGTTCAATTCAATGCCACAAACGAATTCCCATCACCTAGATAACATCAACTAACTGTGAACTAACACAATGTGAAAACCCAACCTAACATGTAGCACCCTAGCAGTAGCTAACACATACATAGTGATTCTAATCATGGAAATTGAACATCAAAATTTGGGTTAAACAGGAAATTAACTCAGAATTTCAGTTAACCATATCAATTCAGTTGATAGCTTAACAGTAAAAAGAATTTTCGAAAGCCATTATCAATGCAACCATAAAATCCTACTGCAACTAAATCTCAGCTGACACATTAGATCCTCAGGTTAACATTATAAAGAATGAAATCTCAGGAATTTTAATAAAAGAACAGGTCTCAGTTGTACCAAAACAGGGTATCACATTCTCAGGTCTCTCAACACTCACACACCCTCATTTACAGGAACACCACACATGTATCACATTGACACCCTCTTCATTCATGTCTTCCCTCTCACAAAAACCCTCACACTATTCTCTACATGTATACACACAGGTATCACACTACCCTATCATCTTCACTCACACACACACATGAACACAATTGCACATGTACCATTTCCTATCCTTCTATGTGTGTATGCATATATACATATGTATATGTATATATATATATGTGAGATGCACATATAGGTAGCCTATATATTATATTGGGTGTACTATATTATATTAGATATATATATTAACATGTATTTATGTGATATGTGGTTTGGCTTGGGCATGATATAGCCTATAGCCTAGGGCCCATGGCCTATGGGTGTGTCTGTATGCCTAGTGAGTGTCTAGTTAGACTTGTATAGTCTAGAATTGGTGTGTGCTTACTAGAATAGAATAGTTAGACTAGTATAGACTTGTTTGACTTAGGTTTGACTTAGTTGTTGTCCTTGATTTCAGAGTTGTATATTCTAGAGTTGTTGAGACTGGTAGTTATTAACTTTGTTTATTTTACTTCTTGTTGTATCTCAGTTTGAGAATTTTTCTTATCTATTTCCATCGTGCTATATTCTACCTTAGATGTGATTAAGATTATATCCTGCTATGTCACCTCCATTCGGAGTGTATATACTGTACAGGTACCTTATATATTGTTAGATGATTAACCTAGGACAGCGTTCTACTGCCGACACTGCGGCGTAGGCTGGGCACTGTTACGTACTCATACCCTTACAGTGGATGCGGGTCGTGACAGAAACCAATAATACTATACCACTCAATGAGCCACAATCAGTCAACACATACAGAAGTCTCCAGATGCTAAAATAAATAGTACAAACATTCTCAGAATAGTCAAATTAGCTAGGATTGTCTGTCCTTAAGTCCAATTCTGGATACAAGGGTAAAACGGTAATTTTGGATCAAAACGGTGTCTGCCGTTGGACCCGCTTTGCACCAAAAAGTGTGCCAGAGTCAATGGTCTCTAAAGTCATCAAACTATATATCAACAGGTCCAATTTTTTGATACAAACCCAACCGTATGTCCAAACTTAGATTTCGGCGGGTCGTGCACAAAATAGCCCATTGAGTCGGACTGTGGGGCCCGTAAAACGGCGGTCCGATTCAGCTGTCTCAGAATTGGACCAAACATGGCATACAGGACCAGAAAAATGATGCGATTCTGTTGTCGTAAGTTTTGTCTCGATCTGACGATCGTGCACAAAGTAATTGAGAAATTTGCACAGAGGCCGATACGGTGAATTTTGACAGATACGCATCAAATTCGTCGCGCACACACGACCAATTTGAATTCCGTCAAAGTCCATACGTCCACAAATCCGTTACGCACCTTTCGATGCTTTCGGTTCGCGACCACGTCGCCCGAATTGGCGGGACGCACGTCGTATCGAAGGTTTTTCTAAATTTTTTTATTATTCAAAACAGGTTTTTCTAAGACTTTGGGATCCGATTTCTCGATGCGTAGTCGATGATTTCGATTTTCGTAAAGTAGGTTTCAGTGCCCTATAGGTTGTCTAGGACTGTTGTTAATTGGTTTCCTAGGTTTCTCAACGGTTCGACCAAGATCGGCCTTCCAAATAGGTGTTGGGGCAGTCACACACTCTGTCCTGAAAATAGGATTTTCTCCGACTTCGAGTCGATTTTTTGAACAACCTCGGGCGTCTAATTTTAAAGTAAATAAAGGCGATTGGAGTCCTACATGTTGTGAACATACCTGTTCAATCGGCTCACGAAACAATGGAGCGAGAGTTGCAAAATCACACCGCAAACCCGACCTTTTGGATTTGCTACTGCTGCAGTTACTAAGTGTGGCCGCTGCTCTGTCGCGGCTGCGTGGCCGGCTGGCCGTGGCTTCGGCGGTGGCGCGCGCGCGAGGAGGCGGCATCGTGGGAATTTAGGGTTTGGGACTCCTCCTCCCTCGATCTCTCGATATATATTATGTGCACGAGGGCCTGTGTTCGCAAGGCTCGGGTTCAGGGGAGTGATATTGGGTATGGGCTGTTCGGGTTCAGGGGAGTGATATTGGGTGTGGGCTGTTCGAGTTCAGGGGAGTGATATTGGGTGTGGGCTGTTCGGGTATGGGTTAGCTATTGGGTGGGATTTTATGTGGTTTTCTTTTTCTTTTCCTATTTTTATTTAGTAAGAGTACATCTATACATGTCTATATGTATACACACACATGTATAAATATATATGTATATTTGTATATACATACACATATACGCCCATATATATGTATTTGTATATACATGCACATATACATCTATATATATATATATATATATATATATATATATATATATATATATATATATATATATATATATATATATATATATATATTTATATATACATACACGT
This sequence comes from Iris pallida, assembly GCA_029216955.1. Taxonomy (NCBI): domain Eukaryota; kingdom Viridiplantae; phylum Streptophyta; class Magnoliopsida; order Asparagales; family Iridaceae; genus Iris; species Iris pallida. The sequence continues at coordinate 6,994,221 of JANAVB010033012.1, read as the reverse complement.
GTACACCTATATAATTATATTTATATATATATATATATACACGTATACACCTATATATATTTATATATTTACATATATATTCATATATACATATATATATATTTTTATGTACACATACACATATACACCTATATATATTTTTTATATATACGTACACATACACAAAATATAATATTTATTTATATATTCGTACACATATGGAATATATACTCATATATATTCATATTCACATACACTTACACACATATATTATATATATATATTTACATCTAAATAAACTCCATAATACCAATAACCCACTAAAATAACCCAAAGAGTATTGGTGAACATATCCGGCCCTAGAAAATTGTACCAATATTCTAAAAACCTATTTAAATATTAATAATATCCATTTTGTATAAATAACCAAATATTTAGAAAATATCATTAAGTCCACCCAAAAGCTAGAAAATATTTGTACGTACCTAAAAGTATGTCTATATAGGCTTGGGCTTGGTTTGTGTCCAATCTGGACTAGTTTAGTACAACCGGGTTCCCTAAAACTCAATAATATAATTAATAAATAAATAATCTTCGGTAAGGGTTAAGTCGCAACTTGGCCTGGTTTTCCTAGTTAGGACATCATTATGGCTCGGCCTTCCCTACCAGGGCTAATACACTAGTCAAAGCACGCCACTGCACTATCCATGCCATGATTTCTAGTCGCCTTGTACTCCAATTCCTAACCATGACTAAAATCATCTACCGTAATAATTAACTAATTAATTATTTATAAAAAATCTAAAAATCCCCATTCAAATAGAATAAATAATATTAAAATATTTTAAATTTCCGGGAAGGGAAGCTACAAGTGGCTAGGGCTTGTCCACCCAATTTCAAGTCCTCCTATTGGTTCAATTAGTCCTAAGGCTTTCTTTTTTACAAATATCCTAAGGGGTAAATATCCTACTTAGAAATATCTAGATATTGTTAATCTTGTCATTTGCTAGGTTATCCTAATCAAGATTCTAAGCTCAAGGCTAATCTAGATTAGGCTAAGATTCTAGTTCAAGTCTCAACTAAACAATTAGTACATATTTAATTAATAAAATTTCAAAATCACGAAAAAGTCAAAATGACCAAAATACCCTTAGGCTAAAAAGTGGTAATGTGAAATTCTAATCACATAACTAGGCTCCCATGGTCATGGTTAGTCTCTAGGCTTAGAAATTCTAGGGTTACACTAGTTAACCATCAAAATCATATTTCAATATTTTAAATAGTTTTAAATTGATTAAAAATCACACAAAAAAATCATAACATGGTTTAAATATCATTATTAAATGATTATAATTACAAAATTTCAAAATTACCCTCATTTTAGAAAAGTGGGTGTTACACCTATGGTTTGCCTTTTCCTTTGAAGGAGGTCTTGATGGATTCTTTCTTCCTTTGGAAGCATTTGATGGCCGTATAGTTGGTTCTACCACACACAAAATAAAATCTTTTTTGATCCTGAGTCTGACCAAAGTTTCTAGGTTTTTGGGGTTACTGGTGTTGAGGGTTTTGGTGATGAGGATTTTGGAAATTAGGGTTTTGGTGATTTGGTTGAAAACTCTGCTTTTTTTAAAGAAATTTTTCTTGGGTTTGAGATGGTTGTTGGACTTGGATTTGCCATGGCTTTCTACAAGGTTTATCCAAGCTATGGCATTAGACCTAGCTTTGGCCTTTAACCTATATTCTTCTTCTGTTCTAAGTCTCTTTAGAGCTTGAGGGTATGTAATTGTTCCTTGTAAAAAGAGAAGATCATTTGCCACATTAGACCAAGAAGGAGGGAGTTTGTTTATCAAGCATCCTATTTTACGCTCAGTAGAAAAAAATGTACCTTTGGACTGAACATGCCTAAGGTGTTCGTCGAATCCATGAATTTGGTCATGATAGGTTTGTTATCTACCATGACATATCTGTTGAATGGGGAGGAATTGAATCTATCAATTCCAGCATCATCACAACCATATTCATCTTCCAAAGCATCCCAGAGTTCTTTAGCGCTTTTATATTCAAAAAATATGTCATATAGTGACTTAGACGTAGCGCTTAAGATTCTATGAAAGCAATGGTAGTCTATTTCTTTAGGGGCTTAGGTTTAGAGGAAGATGAGGACTTGGTGTAATGCCCAGATCTCGTATTACGTATTTGGAATACGTGTACGTATTTTGACCCGTATTGCATGTCTTTCTGCTTGATTTATTTGGCATTTCATTGATTGGTTTATCTTGGTTCGGTTCGGTTTGTTTGGCTTGGTTCGATTTTGCTTAATTTTATGTGAACCAAACCACTCCCACCTACCACCACCTTCATTAAATATCCCACCACACATTTCTCTCTCCACATTAACTTTCTTCTTCCCCACCATTACTTCTCCACCAACCTGAGAGAGTGGAGAGCCTAGGCAAGTGCATCTTGCTTCATGGGGGAACTCCATTTTTATTGTTCCATTGTCTTCTTTATGTATTTCTAACCCACTTTAGTACTTAGCACTTTTTATTTCTGTGGTTAATTTCTTGTAGATCTAGTTTTGTGGTATTTTCGGTTTCCATGAATTTTGATCTAACAAACTTGCATATTTTTGCTAGTTGATGGTTCCATGTTGTAGAGAATTCTATTTTACCCAAATTTGACCTACGGGAGTCTGGATTTGGGTTCCTATTGTTGCTTGGTGGAGCATGGAGGCCATGGTACTTTCCATGGACATGTTCCCTGTGGGTGCCATTAATTTCACTTCTGGTTGCATGAGTATTTTTGTAGCTTTGGTCGCATGAGCATTAATTGCATGACCTTTTTATTTTAGTTGCTTGTAAGCTTGCATGCAACTTGCCTGAGCCGCATGGCCCTTATTATTGCATTAGCAAGCAGTGAGCCGCATGGCTTTATTATTGCATGCATTCATTATCAAGCAGTGAGCCGCATGGCCTTAGGAGAGAACAATGGGCCGCATGCAAGCATATATTAACAACAATAATGCTAAGTCTATTAACAACTATTAAATACAAGTCCTTGCATGCATTTAGGAATCAATTATTAAACAATGCCTCTGCATGCATTTAATGTAAGTCTTGCATACATTTATTTAATACATGCCTTTGCATGTAGGTATTATTTATAATGGCCGCATGGGCCTATGCCAGGTGGTGATTAAGGCATGCATGCATACAAGCTTGCTTGCTTGTTTATATAATAACATTAAGCCGCATAGGCCTAGCACATTGGCCGAATGTATTAAAGCTTGGCCGCATGAAATCAATCCATTTTGCTTGCATGGAATTGTTGTTGGCCGCATGGCCAAACAACTAATTGTAGCCGCATGGCTATTTATAATGGCCGCATGGCCTTTTCTTTATTATTGCATGCAACAGCTTGCATGCATTTAGCAAGCCTGGAATTATTTGTTGGCCATGGGATTATTTGTTGTGAGCCGCATGGCCCTTGCAATTAATTTGCTTGACTGCTTAATTTAGTGTGGCCTCATGGGTATATATATTATTTATTGGCCGCATGCATATATAATTAATGCTTGCAATTGCAAGCATCAGCTTGCATGCAAATTGCTTGTATGCTTATATTTAATTTGTCTCGCATGAATATTTAATTTCTAGCCGCATGGTATACTTGCATTAATTGTGGGTCCCACTATCTTTTGTCTTACTTGATTTCATGTCCTCCTTGTTATATTGGCCGCATGGATGACCTTCCACTTTTGGGCCGCATGGGATCCACTTTGATTGTTTAAATATTTTATTTGCCTGAATGGTGGTCAGAATTTCTTTCCACTCCCAACAGGAAAGTTGTAGAGTTTCTCCTTGGCTTCAAGAATATATATATATTATATATATTATTATTTAATTGTGCAAGTTTTTCCCTTCCTTGATAAATGACATGACTTGATAGTGACCCGTCGTGGTGCACTCCTGACAAGATAACTTGTCCTGACAAATTTGACATGATAATTTGACATAATAAACATGACATGATAGTGGCCCGACGTGGCGCACTCTTGACAGTAAACCTGACATGATATATATCCCGAAGGCTGTTGCGACGGCTAGCTTGACATGATAAGATTGAATAACTTGGACACCGTGGACGATTATGCTTGTACAAATGAACCCGTCTTGTCTTGCATCATGTCTAGGACGGGGACCCCTGAGTACCGCGGTCAGGGATACCCACTGAATTCGACTAAGGCTATCAACTAGAATAAATCCTGTAGTCATGAAAAGATTTTCCAGCTACAGGCAATCCCGTTATCTGGGCGCCCCACTTGGGATCTGTAGTCTGCCGACGAGTTGGGTATATTTCCAGCACACTGTCATGTGTTGCACCCTTATTGTACTAATATTTGACCTGGATAACTTGGATGGTCTGTAGGGCTTGTGGCTGTGGAATAATCTCACTGCATCTTGCTAGTAACTAGGCCTGTGATAACCCTAGTTAGTTAAAGTATCAAGCCGTACCTATTCCTTGGCCGTGATTGAGTGGATGAGGTATAATCTGTCTAGTCTTGTCTTGATCCTGTACAAGATTGCTACATGACCTGTTTTCTTATTTATCTTGCCGATAAATGGTAGGAGAAGCCAAGTTCTGTTCAGACGAAGGGTTACAACTTCGGTCCTTGTTTGGTTTACGGGTTGTAACCTGGTTATCTGAATAGTTCCATGGTTATCTCATCGTATATAACATGTCATGCTTGATATGTTTTACCTTATCAATAGTAATTGAGGCAGGTTTCTATTCAGGCGAAGGATTGCAACCCCGGTCCTTGTTTGGTTTAAGGGTTGCAGTCTGGCTACTTGAATGGTTTCTTCGTGCTCAATATATTATTGTTATCTCAGTTATTATCAGTATCTTTTAATTACCCTTGCTATTCATTTGTGATTGCTGGTTTTAGTTCCTAAGTGAAGCCTCCTTTGTAGCACTTGCTCTTTCTGGGGTCTGACCCAGCTGGTTTTGTATGGCCAAATTCTGGAGCAACCCCAGGGGATCTGCCGACTTTCCAGCCAGATGGTGACCACTAGAAGGAATCCTGGCAACGAGTGGGTTTATTTTGGCTCTCCCACTCTATTGTAAAATTATTCTTTTGAGGCGTTTAGCCGTCGAACAAGTGTTAGCTCGTGTACATTTGTACTTACTGTCTGTCTACGGGCTGTAACATGATTGGCAACCTAGGGTTGATCATGTATGACTAAACTCTTGCTAGTCCTCATATTTTGTAACGACTAGCTTCATGATCAGCTGAATATGTAATGTTTGGGACGCCTTACTATTGTATATTTGGTGATCTTACATCTTATAACATTTACTTATTTGCTTGTGATTGAGACACTAGGCTTGTTATTGACCATAAGAGACTGATGGCTTGTAGATAAACCCTCATATATCTAGACAGTCGTGACCGTATAGTGGAGTGGATCCTATTTCATTATACGTAGCTGGCTATGTCTGCCCCCGCTCTCCAGTGTTATGGTTCTTGGGCGTGACATGGTTTAAGTGGTGGCCCATGCAGGTCTTGTAAATCAAGATATGTGAGGGTTTATCGAATAGATGTCTCAATCAGCACTCGCCCTTGATATCTACTCGTATACTTTGAATCCTTGAAATTCTTGTCCTGATCACATGCTTATATCGTTGATCTGTCCTGATCCTTCCTTATTGTTTCCTATGTCGTCTTCTTCAGCGGCATTAATCCTGGACCTGCTGATCAGCAAGGCGGAGCACCTCCCGTGGACCAGCAACAACCAGAAGATCAGGCCCAGCACTCAGGAGCAACCTTCCGAGTCATGCCTACCGGGGATTCCGAGCCACCAGTTCAGCCCGTCCAGCCTGCAGAGCCCGATGATGGCACTTTGGTGGGTCTCATCAGGGCCTTGTTAGCTTCCTGAACCCTCCATTCTTCGACGGCAGTGAAGATGCTATCGCTGTAGATGCTTGGCTTCAGGACACAGAGGTGATATTGGAAGCAGCAAAGACCCCAGAAGACGAGAAGGTGGCCGTGGTGTGCCTGCAGTTACTGAATCTTGCCCGCAGCTGGTGGACGGCGTAGGCCATGGGATTAGTGGCCTCTATTTCGTGGGCAATATTCAGGGAGAGATTCCAGACCAAGTACTTCGATGCGGTGGCTCGGTACGATCTACAGACCAAGTTCACCAATTTGAAGCAGATGGGCAGGACAGTCGATGGGTATGCGGCCGAGTTTTCCAGGCTTAGTTGGTTTGCTCCCACCCTAGTGGCGACCGAGTTCGACAGAGCCCAGCGGTTCCAGCAGGGGCTCCACCTCGAGATTTTGTTGGCAGTAGAGCAGTTTGAGCATCAGACTTTTGACGCGGTACTGAGGGCAGCCAGGAGGCACGAGTATACCTCCCACAGGATAGTGGACAGGACCGGAGGTCAGAAGCGATCTCACGGCCAGATGACCCAGTCGACGGCACTAGCCCCGGCAGTCAGGGCTTTGACAATTGGAACTCCGAGGCAGGCGGTCTCAGTAACGTCGGTCACGTCCCCTCAGCAGCAGAAGCAGAAGCAGTCTTCCACAAAGGGCTGCACTCATTATGGGAAGCCAGGACACGTTGTTTCGGAGTGTCGCAGAGCACAGGGATTGTGTTTGGCTTGTGGGGCACCGGATCACAAGATAGGGTCCTGTCCAAATAGGGCCAGTTCGTCATCGGCCCAGACTAGTCCCTCGGTAAGGGGACCAGCACCAGTGCAATAGCAGTACCAGCCTACGAGGCCATTGCCGCCTCAGACCCAAGTATTCCAGCAGTAGGGACCCCAACAGTATGCCCTGGTCCAAGCTCAGATTCAGAACCGGCAGAGAGGTTTCTAGCAGGATATCTTCCTTCTTTCTCGTGCCTTCGATTTTCTTGCTTACATACATGATTGCATGATTGATTGCTTAGTATAGCTTGCCTGAGATTAGTATAGCTTGTCTTTGCCACTCTAGCCTCTTGATTAAATTCCGAGGACGGAATTCTTTTAAGGTTGGTAGAGTTGTAATACCCGTATCTCGTATTACGTATTTGGAATACGTGTACGTATTTTGACCCTTATTATATGTCTTCCTACTTGATTTATTTTGGCATTTCAGTGATTGGTTTATCTTGGTTCGGTTCGGTTTGTTTGGCTTGGTTCGCTTTTGCTTAATTTTATGTAAACCAAACCACTCCCACCTACCACCACCTTCATTAAATATCCCACCACACATTTCTCTCTCCACATTAACTTTCTTCTTCCCCACCATTACTTCTCCACCAACCTGAGAGAGTGGAGAGCCTAGGCAAGTGCATCTTGCTTCATGGGGGAACTCTATTTTTATTGTTCCATTGTCTTCCTCATGTATTTCTAACCCACTTTAGTACTTAGCACTTTTCATTTCTGTGGTTAATTTCTTGTAGATCTAGTTTTGTGGTATTTTCGGTTTCCATAAATTTTGATCTAACAAACTTGCATATTTTTGCTAGTTGATGGTTCCATGTTGTAGAGAATTCCATTTTACCCAAATTTGACCTACGGGAGTCTGGATTTGGATTCCTATTGTTGCTTGGTGAAGCATGGAGGCCATGGTATTTTCTATGGACATGTTCCCTGTGTGTGGCATTAATTTCACTTCTGGCCGTATGAGTATTTTTGTAGCTTTGGCCGCATGAGCATTAATTGCATGACCCTTTTATTTTAGTTGCTTAAAAGCTTGCATGCATTTGCATACAACTTGCCTGAGCCGCATGGCCCTTATTATTGCATTAACAAGCAGTGAGCCGCATTGCTTTATTATTGCATGCATTCATTATCAAGCAGTGAGCCGCATGGCCTTAAGAGTGAACAATGGAACGCATGCAAGCATATATTAACAACAATAATGCTAAGTCTATTAACAACTATTAAATACAAGTCCTTGCATGCATTTAGGAATCAATTATTAAACAATGCCTCTGCATGCATTTAATACAAGTCTTGCCTACATTTATTTAATACATGCCTTTGCATGTAGGTATTATTTATAATGGCCACATGGGCCTATGCCAGGTGGTGATTAAGGCGTGCATGCATACAAGCTTGCTTGCTTGTTTATATAATAACATTAAGCCGCATAGGCCTAGCACATTGGCCGAATGTATTAAAGCTTGGCCGCATGAAATCAATCCATTTTGCTTGCATGAAATTGTTGTTGGCCGCATGGCCAAACAACTAATTGTAGCCGCATGGCTATTTATAATGGCCGCATGGCCTTTTTTTTATTATTGCATGCAACAGCTTGCATGCATTTAGCAAGCCTGGAATTATTTGTTGGCCATGGGATTATTTGTTGTGAGCCGCATGGCCCTTGCAATTAATTTGCTTGACTGCTTAATTTAGTGTGGCCGCATGGGTATATATATTATTTATTGGCCGCATGCATATATAATTAATGCTTGCAATTGCAAGCATCAGCTTGCATGCAAATTTCTCGCATGCTTATATTTAATTTATGGCTCGCATGAATATTTAATTTCTAGCCGCATGGTATACTTGCATTAATTGTGGGTCCCACTATCTTTTGTCTTACTTGATTTCATGTCCTCCTTG